>CM076572.1:1356076163-1356504547 GCA_034641835.2 Pinus albicaulis
AATTATGATGCAGGGGCATTAGGCTCAAAAGTTACTTTGTACATAAGTAGACATAGGGGGTCCCATGTTCTTAAATATTCTTGTAAATATTAATAGTTTGAATAAATTTGGTAGGGAATTGTAATTGTTCTCAAGTCATTTTGAGAACATGAGAAATTGGTTAAGATAGGAATATGAAGAGTCAGTTAGGGTCAGTTCAATTATTGAGTCTAATTTAGGAATTGGGAATGTTAAGAGTTGCTGAACTGTTTGGAGACCTGAATTGATTCAGGTCATCCTTGTGGTATAAATGTAACCCTGAAGAGTCTAGATAGAGGGGGAATCAAGAGAGAATAGGAGGAGAGGAGAGAGTTAGAGAAAAATTCTTCAGCAACAGAGTAGGAGGATAATGGCCACTGAACTGAATATCTGACCAACCATGAGTTTGTAAGAATTTTCTTTTGAGATTGATCGCCTATATGTATATATATCTATTTTGGAGAACTGTTTATAAGTTCCATGTGCGATTTTATGTCTTCTTGGTCGAATCGTAGGAGGAGATTACCTCAGTGTAATTGTGCAATTATTGGTGAGATTCCTGCATGAATTTGCCTTAAATTCTTGTAGGATCTAGACTCTATAAATCGAGCTAAGAGTATGTCTGTGTATTCAGAAACAAGGATGCAAGAATGTGTAATTATTTAATATGCAATTTGAGATTAATTGTGCATGTGTGTAGTTAGAAAAACCGGTGTTAATATTGTCGACATCGTATCTCGAACTGGTTGACAGAGGAGTGATTGTGTGGAAATTATGCAGTAAAGAACCCTGTGGGATCGGTTCTATGCGAGTTCCTGTTCCCCTCGGAATACAGTGGACCATACTCTCGGTGAATGAGCAACTGTGTGCGCTCTGCATAAGAATAGCGGAACTCTACGTTGGAGTTAGATGGGACCAGATCATGAAAGCGAGGTAATGGGTGTTGAAACTATATGACGGAACCTGGAGTAACATAGTCGTGAGAAATTACCATGAACAGAGCGAAAGACAAGAACGGAACCTTGCGTGAGGGATCAGAACCCTGACCAGGTGAACAGTGAACGTGGGTTGACGAAACCACCCTGCCATATCGCACCACCTTTCCGGAGCAGGTGGTATTTGTGGAATTGGAGTGATTCCATAAAGCAACTGCCACATGTCCCTAAGCAGCGTGGCAAAACCACCTTCCACTGAGCGCCATCGCGCGTTAACTATCAACCAAAGACTCGGTGTGATATCGATACATACCGTTGATCTGGAGGCTCGATATCTAATGGTGATCGCTCGCAGGATTTTCACGAAGTTTAATTAAAGGTACGGTGTATGCATTCCGCGATTGTATTGTGGGCCTAGGGCAGAGATATATGTAATGAATGCGGGTTATTAATGTCAGTCGACGTATTGTAATCTTAGTATAAGGTTCGATGGAATATATTAAAAGAGTTTAATTAAGGTAGAATTGTGTATGATGGCGCCTCGTGGTAAGGCCATAAGCCTGTGGTTACACGGATGTTTCAGGCCCGTTGATACCTTGGGTTTAATAACCAGCAGAAGAGTGACTTAACACACATACACCTAGTGTTGGTTGCATGGAGCCATGTGAAGATGGACTATTGAGTTATGGCTATAGAAGAAATGTTGAATTAATATCTCAATTCTCTGAATTGAGATATTAAAAATGACCAGACTTGTTTATTTAAATTTTCCAGCATAGAAGAAAGGGACGTTGTGAGATTTCCCGGATTGGGAATATGATTGGACATGGAAATTTTGAATGCAATTGTACACACAAATTTGGGGAAAGTATGAGCTAAACGGGATTGTGGATGTGTGACCGTTATCAAGTGGTATCAAAGCTTCAGGAATAGCTCTTTTTGAAACGTCCAAGTTTGGTGAATGCAAAGGAACCAGACTTGTAGAACTGATAAGATTGCAGCCTACAGGAATATGGTGAAGGCGATTACAAAATTGTAGAGTCCAATTGGAGGACAAGGGTTTTGAAGACTACAAAATTGAAGAAGGAATATCTGATAGGCAAAATACACAGAATCATAGTGAACAGGATTTGCAGAGTGAGTGGAGGACAGGATCATGATCTTGCAAGTAATTAATTTGATGGTTGCTGAAAATTGAAGTAGTAGAGGCAGTGAGCCTAGCATTCAGTTAGAGACTAAATAAGGAGGAAAATTGCAGTGTTCTCAAGAGAAGTGGGCAGTGTTTAACTCTGGTTGAAGGATTGTTTGCAGAATTCAGAGTGCAGACAATTGAAGAAGTCTCAACAAGAAGTAGATCACAGCTTTGAGAGCAGTGATAGAAGAGTCCAACAAGGGATTCTGAGTGAAGAAGAAAATCGTGGCAGAACCTGGAAGATTCCCAAATGAGGTTGGATGACAGAAGAAAAGAGGTGTTCTTGAGAGAAGTTGCAGAGTGAAGCCTAGTGAGCAGAAGAGAGTGCTCAGGAGGTTCCAGAGAGAGGGGACCAGTACTTGCCAAAATCTGGATCCAGAGGAAGGGATTGGCGAGGTAAGTTACAGCAAGAGAGCTTGTTGTTGCAAAGTCTTACTACAGCTTGTGAGTGAAGAACTCCTAGAGAAGAAAATGGCTACTGAGAGCCATAGCAGAGACTGCAGAGATTGCAGAGGTTCTAGGAGAAGCCACAGCAGAAGAGTGAGTGAAGATGCCAAAGAAAATGGCATGAAGAAGAAATCCACAGAAGAAGAATGGCAGAAATAATTAGCTGAGATCAGGGAAGAGTTCAATAGATTGAAACTAAGGATAGAAGAAAGCCAGAGAGTTGGTTGGCTCATGAGGAAGAGTGTGAAATGGAAACCATTACAGTTGAGGTTGAGGCAAAAGAAGATTGCCTTGTTGAGAGAAGAACTCAGAGCAGCTGAGTTGAAGGAAGAAATTTCTTCTTGTGAAGCAGAACGGAGCACAGATGAAGGGTGGAGACCTGCAGGAGATCTTGTGAGACATAGTGAAGACTTGAGGCAGCAAGAACCTTGTCTTGCTAAGGAGGAAATCATTGAGGAATTCTCGAGTTATTGGACAAGTCCAGATGATGTGAGGGCTTGTGTTCTTGAGTCTGAAAAATGTGAGGTAATGACAGACTCCACAGAGGAAGAAGAACCCAAATTTCTTGAGGCAAGGATGGAAATTGAAGATTCCATGGGCAGACCTGTTCAAGAAGAAGTGCTTGAGGAAGCAACCAAGACTGAAAGGTCTTGTGATCTGAAAACTAAAAAGTTGTGTGTGTTTTCAAGTACACCACTAGAAGATGAACAAGCTTCAGAGTTTGTTGGTGAGAAGAAGACATTGAATCTGAAATCTGTTCAGATCAATGCTGAGATAGTGAGATCTCAGGGAGAGATGAAGACAGAAGGGTCAAATGAAGATATCCAGCAGAATGTTAAAGCTGAGAGAGAAGGGCAAACAGAGGATTGGTCAAGAATAAGCAGAGGCATAAAAGGTTGTGTAAGGTTCCCGAAATATACTCCTATGGAAGTTGTTGAGTTATATAGGAGGTTGGATTCTAAGAGAAGAGAATTGAAGGAGAAGAGGACCTATGCACTGGATAAGTTGCTAGGAAAGAAAGGCAGGAAGATCTTCATGGATGCATTTCATGGAGCAGATGATGGAAGAAAAATGAGACCAGTTGACAGTCTCATGAAGGATGTAGACTAGCATACTGAGGTGCTGACAGAAGACTTGAAAAGGAGTTCTGTACAACATGTTGATGTTTTGTCAGAGGAAAAGAAGGCATTGAAGCATTGGAACTTTACTGTTGATGATTCATGTGCAGAGAAAGAGGAAGAACATCAGTTGGAAGTTGTCAGAGAGATGAATGAGAAGGAAACTATGGTGGCTGGAAACATAGTGAGAAATCATCATTTGGACATGGTGATTGGAACAGTGGAGATGACTCTGACAGCTGAAGAAAAAGATGATGAAGAATTTCTGAGCCTTGAACCAGACTTTGAAATGATGGGAGAAAAATTGGTGACCAAGTCATCAATTGAGACCATTGGGTCTCATGGTTTTAACACTGACAGTTTGTTTATGTGTACAGGTGATGCAGAAGACAATTCATCCTTTGAATTTGTCTTGAGAGAAGAAAATTTTTTGTTGAAGGAGGATGAGACAATCATGTCTCATAGGAAGAGATTTGTCACTGTCCTTGACAAAGAAGAATTGGCTAGACTGATGGGCCAAGAGCAGATTGAAGAACAGATTTTAGAAGCTGCTGAAGTGAGGAAGAATCAGCATTCCATGCTGACAGAAGATGAAGATACAGTGGCTAGAGAACTTGATTGGATCTCCAGAACCCATTAGGAGGATGAGAGGCAATTGCTAAAGATTGCCCACAAAGAAGAAGATAATGTTGAGTCTAACTTCCAGCATGTTGAAGATATAAAACAAACACAGGAGAATTGGCTGAGTTGTTTGCTGAGAGCATTTGAAGAAGAGAAATGGATTGCAGACCCTAGAGCAAGGATGCCTGAAGCTGTGAAGAAGAGAGGAGCATATACTAGCTTGCATAATCAAATTCTGTTTACTAGTATACTGGAGGAGTATGTCACTGCTGGTAGGAAATTAAATGGTGAATTGTTTTCAGAGAGTGAATTTGTAGATGATGAACAAAAGAAAGGTGCTGCAGAGGGAAATATCCTAAGGTATATTCAATATTTTTGCGCAGAGGCAACATTGGCATCAGCAACACCCATGGTGGCAGTAGACACAACATGGAGGATGACACTTGCAGAAGTAGTAAACATGTTGATAGCATGTGAGACTGCAAGAGCATCAGTATTGGCAGCAACAAATATTGAATGTAGCAGCAGAGGGCAAGATAATTTCCAGCTAGAGGATAAGTTGGACATGGAGATTGAATACATCAGAAGACTGATGGTAAGGGTGTCTCCGAAGCAGCAGGCAACACCAAAGAAACAAAATGATTTTTGTACAGGGAGGACAAAAGTAGATTGTGAAAGTATAACTGGAGGTGACTTACAGAACAAATTCTGGAAGCCTGGAGAAAATCAGTTGAAGAATGATGCAGTTGATGGACAACAACAAAACCAAGTATGGGATCCTAGAGGCAGAGACAAAGACACGTGATCAGGAGATCATGAACAATTTGAAGCTTGGGAGTCTGATGCAGGGGCATTAGTCTCAAAAGTTACTTTGTACATAAGTAGACATAGGGGGTCCCATGTTCTTAAATATTATTGTAAATATTAATAGTTTGAATAAAGTTGGTAGGGAATTTTAATTGTTCTCAAGTCATTTTGAGAACATGAGAAATTGGTTAAGATAGGAATATGAAGAGTCAGTTAGGGTCAGTTCAATTATTGAGTCTAATTTAAGAGTTGGGAATGTTAAGAGTTGCTGAATTGTTTGGAGACCTGAATCGATTTAGGTCATCCTTGTGGTATAAATGTAACCCTGAAGAGTCTAGATAGAGGGGGAATCAAGAGAGAATCAGAGGAGAGGAGAGAGTTCGATAAAACTTCTTCAGCAACAGAGTAGGAGGATAATGGCCACTAAAATGAATATCTGACCAACCATGAGTTTGTAAGAATTTTCTTTTGAGATTGATCGCCTGTATGTATATATATCTATTTTGGAGAACTGTTTATAAGTTCCATGTGCGATTTTATGTCTTCTTGGTCGAATCGTAGGAGGAGATTACCTCAGTGTAATTGTGCAATTATTGGTGAGATTCCTGCATGAATTTGCCTTAAATTCTTGTAGGATCTGGACTCTATAAATCGAGCTAAGAGTCTGTCTGTGTATTCAGAAACAAGGATGCAAGAATGTGTAATTATTTAATCTGCAATTTGAGATTAATTGTGCATGTGTGTAGTTAGAAAAAGCGGGTATTATCGTAGAGCATCGTGTCTCGGGCGGATTTAATGAAGTGATTATGTAGGTATAGTCAAGAGTACTTTAGGATGGGATTGCATGCGAGTTCTTTTTCCTTGAATACAGTGGACCATAATCTCGGTGAATGAGCGACTGTGTGCGCTCTTCATAAGAATAGCGGAACTCTACGTTGGAGTTAGATGGGACTAGATCATGAAAGCGAGGTAATGGGTGTTGAAACTATATGACGGAACCTGGAGTAACATAGTCGTGAGCAATTACCATGAACAGAGCGAAAGACGAGAACGGAACCTTGCGTGAGGGAGCGGAACCCTGACCGGGTGAACATTGAACGTGGGTTGACGAAACCACCCTGCCATATCTCACCGCCTTTTCGGAGCAGGTGGTATTTGTGGAATTGGAGCGATTCCATAAAGCAACCGCCACGTGTCCCTGAGCAGCGTGGTAAAACCGCCTTCCACTGAGCGCCATCGCGCGTTAACTATCGACCAAAGACTCGGTGCGATATTGATACATACCATTGATCTGAAGGCTCGATATCTAACGGTGATCGCTCGCAGGATTTGCATGAAGTTTAATTAAAGGTACAATGTATGCATTTCGCGATTGTATTGTGTGCCCAGGGCAGAGATATATGTAATGAATTCGGGTTATTAATGTCAGTCGACGTATTGTAATCTTAGTATAAGGTCCGATGGAATATATTAAAAGAGTTTAATTAAGGTTGAATTGTGTATGATGGCGCCTCGTGGTAAGGCCATAAGCCTGTGGTTACACGGATGTTTCAGGCCAGTTGATACCTTGGGTTTAATAACCAACGGAAGGTTGACTTAACACACATACACCTAGTGTTGGTTGCATGGAGCCATGTGAAGATGGACTATTGAGTTATGGCTATAGAAGAAATTTTGAATTAATATCTCAATTCTCTGAATTGAGATATTAAAAATGACCAGACTTTTTTATTTAAATTTTCCAGCATAGAAGAAAGGGACGTTGTGAGATTGCCCAGATTGAGAATATGATTGGACATGGAAATTTTGAATATAATTGTACACACACCTTTGGGGAAAGTATGAGCTAAACGGGACTGTGGATGTGTGACCGTTCGTCGAAACCCGCTCCGATACCACCCCGTAAAACCCTCCTCCCACATTGCTCCAAGCTAACTTTTCAACCGGGTTAAACATGTGACAAAGGGTCACCGTGACATGATTCAAATCCCCAAGTACAGAAACAAGGAAGTGGAGCCGACTTAACAAAACCACAACTTTCCACACATGCTGCTGTGCATCCTTCTAGGAGGCAACCAACCCTTTCCATGTGCTTAACGCCCGATACAACTTATAATTTTACCGGGCATCGAGACTCTCGCCCACTCCCATGACAATCCATGCATGGGATCGAGGCTCCTCCGAAACTACTCCCATAAGCAAGGCATGCTAGTGATCGTGGAATTTTCTAGGCACATAGCTGCCAGCAACCCCGCATTTTGAGCCACTTTTTCAAGGCTAGAGTCTCAAGCCACTTCTGCATAAATCCATGAAACTTTCGGTAAAATTATAACCAACAACTAATAATTCTTTAATAATGCAATCATCGGTACAAGTACTTGATCCAACCCTCACTAGCCATGACAAGAATTTCGTCAAACATGTCACAAATATGTAATATACAAGTCATAACAATAGATGTGGGCATAGTCTCATACATTGTTTGAGAATCTTAAAGAAGTATTGATTCCTTATCATAATAGTTGAATTATCATCTATTAGGTCATATATTCATTGTCTCATATACATCAAGTATGTCATAAAACATACTTATAACCAAAGATATAAACCACGTGAAATAACAAGGGGTATAACAACCATAAAACCACATAATAACAAGTAAGCATTTACCCATCAAATACAAGAAGAAAAGAGCTCTTTATTGACATATGCAAAATGCACCAAGTCCTGGGACTTTGTCACGTACCACCCAATCATAGGTTGAACTTAAGAAAATCTTTCTTTCAACTAAATCACCCTCATGCCATATTCCAAGCATGAATGTGGATCTCATGGGATAAATACAAAACCAAATCACAGGATTCCGCAGGGGCCAAACCATCTCAACCCTCAACCAATGATTCCATCTCACAATCGCACATCACCAACCACTCACCAAATCAATCTCTACCCAAAGCTATGCAGGCTCTAGAGCGTTTGTTCCAAACCAGTGGCTTCCAGGACTAGTAACTTAACCCATAGTTGTTGTCGGGCTTCTGAAAGTGTTTCCAACACTAGCAACTCAACCCACCAAGGAGCTTCAAGAGTGTTTTTCCTAACCAAGGCTTCCAGACTAGTAACTCAAGCCAAGATGTTACAGATTCAATGGCGTATTTCCAACTAGGGCTCCCGTGGAACTAGTAACTCAATGCACGAGCACAGCTGAACATGAGCACCAAATCCGTAAAAACAAAGATAAAACCCACAACACCATGGCTATCTAGGAAATGGAAAGGCTAGGCAAACCATTTTCAATCTAGGCAACTCCTCAATGCCAATGACAGATCATAACCAAGAAACCACATGCATGTGCCATGCATGCCAAAACTAGCAAGGAAAACATGCTGATGCAACCTCCTGGCACCTACAAGAAAAACTCATCGTGGTTGTTGATCCCAATGCCATCTTTCACTTTCTTTCTATTACTTCTTCCTTCTTGCTCCAAATCCCAAGTATGACACAATCCTCCAAGAGTGCTCCAAGAAAAACTTCCAAGTGTCCAAGAGTATGAGAGAGAGAGAGAGAATAGAATGAGAGCTTCAAAAACTCGAATTGACAAAAAAGGGTGAACTCGAAAAAAGCTACCACATGATCGTAAGCCTTTATTTTCAATGAGACCTCTAATTTTTTTCATTTTCCATGATTTTAACTTCAATTTCCTTCTCACATGCAACCTCACACCATTCACCTTCATTTTATCCTATTTTCCTTTATTTTCATAAATAAAATGCCAATTAATGCATTTTTTCCTTTCCAAATACTTTGTCATTGCCTTTGTCAATTTCCTTAGCCATACTAAACCAAATGAAAACCCACTAGGATGTTTTTTCCCAACATTCATCTTGGAATACATGTCCCATGACCTTGGTCCCATATTGCTTACATAGATTTAACTGCGGATTTTGCATACAGTTGTTAGGACACTTTCTCTTTAAAAAAGGAATATAGGTAAATCCTATAATGAAATCATCACAAAAGAGGTTTTTGTTCCTCCAAAATAAAGATGTTGGGAATTTTCTAAGCCTTGTTGGGTATTATTGAAGATTCACCAAAGATTTTAGGCAGTGATCGCTTCTTCTTTATTTTCTTTACTACCAAAAGTGTTGGGTATGTGTTATATTCTCTTTCCACGGATTTCTGGTCACAGTGGAGGGTAGTAGCGTTCTGTGGTCCGCAAGCACCCCGACGAAAAATTTCTTTGGTCCTCCAAATTCCATGGGTAGTCCGCGTCCATGGTTTTTGTGCATGGTTTTGCATATGGTTTTGGGGTACGATGGTTTTCGGCCCCGGTATTTTTTTGTAGATCCGGCCAAGGGAACTATGGTTATGTTCTAATCCAGTGGTTTATGGACGTAGTTTTATGTGTGCTTCTCAGCATGTATATATATATGTGTTGTAACACTAAAAGGAATATAATGAAAAATCAGCCGGTCGTCCCGATTTGGGATCCAGGGAAAAATCTCTCGTGTTTATCCGTTTTATGTTTTATGCTCTCGCTATTGTTTATTTTCTCGTTATAAGATTCGTGTGTAGATACAATTGTCGTCTCGTGGTTAAAACCTACAAAAGGTGTCTCATATTTGAGCTTTAACGTACACAAACTTGTCGAGAAAGAACTCATGTACATTTCTTTAAATTTCTAAATCTAGGCATTACATTACCGCCATCATGTCTTTATACACACTAATAATGCAACATGCTCTAAATGGTTAATCAAACACGATGTGAATGCTAGCATTATTAGGTGGTTACTGTTTCTACAATAATTTGATCTAACTATTGTTGATAAAACATCCGGAAAAAGGAAAAATGTTTTTGAAAATTTTCTTTCAAGACTAACTTTGTCTATAGTATGCTGAATAAGTGGTGGATTACCACCTTCCTAGCAAAAATCAAGCTTCACTATATCACTCTTATCACCATGGTTTATTAATATAGCCACTCTTAGTCGTTGGGAAATTCCTCCTTACTTTATCCTCAAAGGAAAAATTAAAAACTATTAGAAAGAGTGCCTCTCTACACTTGGATTTGCAGCCTCTTCAAGTCGAAGCGCATGAGATCCCCGAAAAGATGTGTGAGGGAGGACGAAGTTTTTTCGAATCCTCTGTAGTCGCCAGGCGCACGGACTCGTGGGGGCTCATTTTTTCTACTAAGAGGACAACCGACAAGATCTTACTTGCAATATACTACTAGCTAACCCTTCACAAATATGCCACGAGATACACAACATTGTGTGATTAATGCTACAAAGATGGGGGAAACCCACTGGGAGGGATGAAAATCATTTACAACCTCAAGTGAATTTTGAGTCATTTAAGAAGTGGGGAATGGACTCTGGCTTAGTCCCATTAATCCTCCATCTCGGACGAAGAGGCAAATTATCGTGTGCATTGACTACATCACTAAGTGGATTGAGGTGAAAGTGGTAAAAGTAGAAACAGAGAAAATGTGCTGAATTCTTGGAGGTAAAAACATATTTCTATAGGTTTGCTACCACAGAATTGAGACAGACCAAGGCTCCCATTTCACCTCCAATATAATTTAGGGAATCATGAAGTAACATCGCATCCGACACCAAAAATTCTACTCCATATCACCCGTAGGAAAATGGGCAAGAATAGAGAGGATAAATGCAGAGAGCATCGGAAAACACACTGACCAAGGTCATCAACAACACTAAAAAGGATCAAGTGCAGAGAGGACTTTTGAGGCCACTCCGGGCCTACAACACCACCTAGAATGTTGGAAAATGGCAACAAGAAACAAGGAAGGAGGCCTCTTGAAACATCTTTCCCCGATCCTAGTTGGAAAGTGACTCACCCAAACTCAGTGACCACACATGTGATTTTTGTCAAAAAGTCTATTTTTAGACTACGTCTATTTGGACATATGGAGCATGGTCTAGGAGTTGCGAGATGCTATTCTTGGATGATCGTCAAGTTGGTAAAAATAGATGGACATCTATTTTTAGACATACAAATGGGTCTATTTTTTAGACTCGCATGTCTGTGATACAATAAACAAATATTATTAGCCCTTAATAATATTTGGACTATAAACTTTATGTTATCCTCTCTGGAGCACTTCAATTTGAGCTACTTCGATGTGGCACATGCAGTCGCGAATGGAAATTAGACTCCTATGGGTTAGTTGAGCTATTTCATGGTTGACTTTGCTTAGGAACTCATGTGGCACGAGTTTGGTGGAGTCGTATGACATGCTTGATGGAGTTGTGTTCATGGCGAACTTAACACTTGAACTAGTTGTATTTAGTTTAACTCCGGCTAATACACTAGTGATGAGTGGTGTGAATCACCTTATTAATTAATTCACTAATTATTAACTCATTATTCAACCAAAGAACACACTGGCCAGTCAAAAGAAAGCATGGACGGCTCAGGAGACCCGCTGTATAGAGGTGGTTGAAAGGGTGGAAGTCTACTATCGCCTAGACTATAGTGTGTGCATGAGATTTGTACAATCATTGGAGGAGATTGCCAATGAGGATCAGGTAGTTAGAGCCAAGGGAATTCGAATTCATTTCATTCTATTCTCTCATCTTGGATCGCTCGCGTGAGTGTGCAAACAAGGAGGAGTTTTGAACCCGTGACTTGCTCAAAACCGAGCCAGCCTGTGTGTAACTTTTGGAGACAAAGCATCGTAGTACTTGTGAGGAGTATTGTACCGAGATTGTTACATGATTCTTCTTCATTATAATATACGGGACAAAATAGTTTTTAGCCGTGCTTTTCCGTATACACACGTGTTATATGTGTTGAATTTCTATGTGCGCATGTGAATGTTTTCAATACCGCTTGTTGTTTTTATTTCCGCGATGTTTCGATGATCTCGAGTGGAAGAGATTATGTGTTGCATATAAATTCGAATTCGTATGTGATCGTAGATAGTCTCTTTGGTGGATAATTAATCATTATTCAGAAAATTTCCTACATGGTATCGTAGCGACACTGATCATCGCATCTATTATTCGAAAAGTGATTGCATTTTATTTCTTCAGCAGAGTCCGCAATCGCCGTAGCTCTCCGCGATCCATCCTTCTTTGAAGGTGAAAGGTCTCGTAAATTCCCATTCCGCCGATCTCTCGATTTGGAAATAATTTGTTCTCATGAATTTTAGATCGGAAGTGGTGGAGCTGGAGTCGGTGGAATTCGAATTTTCAGTAATTTCCACGAAAGAAGAGCTGACCTGGAGGAAGCTGGTGCTCAAGGATAAACTCTGTGAAAATAAAGATGGAGAAGAATGACACTATTCCTAAGTATACTTTGAAAAGTCTGTCCACCTCGTAGGTGAGCTTGGGAGTATAGGGAGTTAGTGTGGATGAAGAAGGACAAGTCAGCAGGTACGGATTCGAGCAAGGAATCTCAGCGTACTCTGAAGTATAAGCGTCTCATGGAGCTTCCTACCGTTGGGAAGTGCATGAAAGACATGCAATCGATGCTCAGAGAGAGGAGCAAGTGTTGCATGCAAAGCGAGAAAGACATGCAATTGACAAGCTTGAGAGGGAGTAAGGTATGCAGTGCATGAGTGAACCCTGGGTGTGGAGCGAGCCCACAAGAGGATTCATGGAGTGGGAGAAACCACTCAAGTGCAGAGAAATTTCGTGCCGACAAGGCAGTAGGGAGTGCATGCGCCATACCACCGTGCAGGCGAGGTGGGGCGACATGCACAAGATTAATCTATGAGGAGATTGGGGCAGCATTCAAGAGATGGTGCGGATCTCATGAATTTGGCTACGAGGTGCCCAGCTGTGCTGGCAAAGACGTAGCAAGACCGGGCTGGAGTGATGCAGCAGCGCACTCAAAGTGACAGTTTAGCCCGGACACCGGAGCGATCGATCGTAGCCGACGTTACAGCGGCAAGAGTGCACGCTGCAAGAGTTCAACAGTCGCGTAGTTCCCGATGACATGTGCACAGCTGGCTGGCGAAGTCGAAGACTCTCGAGGATAGATGCTATGATGCACCAAGACCGATTGAGTTGTTTGGAGCCTATTTAGTTTCATAGGAGTTGCTGCAAAGCATATGCATGGAGGCCGCATGGCGCTCGTAGAGCTGCGGTAGGCGAATGCATGGAGTTGCATGTCGCATGCACGACAAAGCCTCCTTTGTCAGAGAGGGAGTGTTGAAAATGGCAACAAGAAACAAGTCCTGAAGGAGGCTCTCTTGAAACATCTTTCCCGATCCTAGTTGGAAAGTGATCACCTAAACTAGTGTGGGGACCACACATGTGATTTTTGTCGAAAAGTCTATTTTTAGACTCAGTGTCTACTTTTAGACATGTGGAGCATGGTCTAGGAGTTGCGATGCTATTCTTGGGATGATTGGTCAAGTTGGTAAAAATAGCATGGACATCTATTTCTTAGACACATTGTGTCGAAGTCTCATTTTAGACTCGCATGTCTAAAACGATGTCGGGCCAAAATATTATTAGCCCTTAATAATATTTGGACTATAAACTTTAAAGTTATCCTCTTGGAGCACTTCAATTTGAGCTATGGATGTGGCAACATGCACATGCGTAAGGAAAATCGAATTTCCTATGGGTTAGTTGAGCTATTTCCATGGTTGACTTTCCCGCTAGAACTCATGTGGCAGTAGTTTGGTGGAGCTGATGAGAGCAGCTCGATGGAGTTGTGTTCGGCTTCAAACTTAGTTGAACTAGTTGTATTTAGTTTAACCGGCTAATACACTAGTGATGAGTGGTGTGAATTAATTATTAATTAATTCACTAATTATTAACTCATTATTCAACTAAAGAACACATCAAGCTAACAAAGAAGGTGCATTTGGACAAGCTCAAAGGGAGACCAGAGGTTAGAGGTGGGCGAGCGTGGTGGAGTCTCACTATCGCATGTGACTATAGTGTGATGATTTGTACAATCATCGGAGGAGATTGCCAATGAGGATTGTGGGTAGTTAAAGCCAAGGGAATTCGGAATTCATTTCATTCTATTCTCTCATCTTGGATTGCTCTCGCAGAGGGCAGTAAACAAGGGAGGAGTTTTGAACCCGTGACTTGTTCAAACCGAGCTAGTTCGTGTGTAACTTTTTGGACACAAGACTTAGGCACTTGTGAGGAGTATTGTACCGAGATTGTTACATGATTCTTCTTCATTATAATATACGTACGTAGGGGGTTTTTAGCCGTAAGCTTTCCCTGCGTATACATATCGTGTTATATGTGCTGAATTTCTATGTGCGCATGTGAATGTTTTCAATACCGCTGTTGTTTTTATTTCCGCGATGTTTGATGATCTCGAGTGGAAGAGATTATGTGTTGCATATAAATTCGAATTATATGACTGATCGATAGTTCCCGGTGGATAATTAATCATTATTCACAACAAATTTCTCACATAGAAGACCACTATTGGGCTCATCCCCTATGATCTAGTATATGGAAATAAATTATTGTTATTTAATTTGAGCACAACACACTAAGGATGCAGTAGCCCAGCTCAAGCTGGACTCTCGAAAGCCACGTGAAAGAAAGGCCGCAACAATTAAATTCACTTGATGAATATAGGATGTGAGCCTTATTGTAACAGCACTCCGAGTTAAAATTTCATGCAATAAAGTTAATAAGTAAAATAATAAGACCAAGATCATGGGACACATATTCCAAGCTCCAATGTTGGGAAAAACATCCTAATGTCGTCCCTTTCGGTTTCATTTTATGGCCAAGGAAATTGGAAAAAGAAAATAGGCATTAATTGGAATTTATTTATGAAATGAAAGGAAATTGGGATAAATGGAGATGAAGGATCACAAGTTTAAAGCTATGAGAGGGAAACAGAGGAAAATGAAGAAAATAGAGGCCTCAATGATAAAAAGCTTTCCAGAGGATTAGTTCACAACTTTTGCTTCGCCTGGGCTTTTGGACTTCTCTCTATTATCTCATATTATTGAACACTTAGAGAATTCTTCGAGCACTCTAGCATTGGAAAAGTTGAAAAGGAGAGGAAGGAAAGAGGAAAGAAAATGATAGGCAAGGAAGGTTGGACTGCATGTGCCTTTCCATCTAGGAGGATTTATGCGTGTAACAAGTTGCATGTGTGATTTTCACTGCTTTGTGAATCCATGGTACATGAATTTGTTTATTTGGTTTCGTCATTGGCATGGATCTTTCTAGGTGTGATAGTGGTTCTAATCTTGCCTTTTCATTTTCGCATAGCCATGGTGTGATGGGATGCTTTTTCTCGATTCAGCTTTGTATTTCCAAAAGTTTTTTAGAACTCGAGTGAGGTGGTATTAGGAAAATTCCCAAGGGTTTGGGGGTGGGAGGTGGCTTTAATATTCCGTGAAATCCACTTGAAAAGTAGTTGGAGACAAGAAAATTTCTCAAGGTATTGAAGCAGAAGAAACCCCACAGGCATCCAAGCTTTGCACTGGCATCGTGATCTCCTCGCACCGTAGTTTTGGTGAGATCGTAGTAGCCCTGAGGGTGGAGGTGGTTTAATCTCCTGTAGAAAGCCTCGTTTTTTTATGCCTTTGAGATCCCACATTCATGATTTGAATATGGCACGTCGAGTGATTAGGAAAGCGAATATTTGATTCATCCCAATCTATGATCGTGTGGTATGTGGAAGTCCATGACTTGGTTAGATTTTGGCATAAGTTAATAAGATCTATTTTCCCTTTGTAATCTATTATCTCTTAACTTGTTATTATGGTTATTTCCGATGGCTATTATGTCATGGTTAATAATATGGTCATATGTTGGTTATAAGCATGGATTTTCAATGTACTCTAGTTATTTCTCGTTCAAAGTGCTTTGATAAATATTTCGATGGTTAATGAATGCATGGGCCATGTTATCGGAAAGTTATTATGAGAGGGAGTTAGACCTTCTTGGTGATTCTCATATTTGTTTCTAAACTCCTATGTTCAGTACATGCATTCATGACCTCGTAGGATTACATGTTCACCGTATGTTTGACAAAAATTATTGTCGTGGTTAAGCCTCGCTAGGTCAAGTCCTTGTTCAAGTTGTAGAAATTTTAATACAAATTATGTATTGTTTGAATTCTCTTGATCTAAAAACTATATGCCACCGTTAAATACACCATAAAAAAAAAGATTTTCGGAATTTAAAACACGATCGCCAATTGTAATATCAAGAAGAATATATAATCACACACATCACGTATGTTTTTACCGTAGAAATCATAAAGTTAAAAACACCATCATATATTATGTATATATCATGGATCATGAAACAATCTCTTGCTACAAAATCTAATCCAAGAGCTCTCAATACAATATACAATCGTCTCACATTGTCATACAAAAATTGGCACCATGTGCCAATTCTACCGCCTCTAGACAAACCTCTACCTCCACCGTGCAATCCCGCCTAACAAAGAATCCCTCGAATGAATGGAATCAAGCTTGCCTTGGAATGTGAAATCCTCATGGGCACATCCAATTTGTGTGTGATTTCATGAGTGCACCCACTAATGTCACAACCGATAGTCAAATTTTCCCTTTCACCTACATCCGATCCAGGTCTCCACCGGATCCTCGACATGCATGTGTAGTTAAAAGTAGTAAATCTCTTCGCTTGCATGTGAGACCACCGATTGTTAATTAATCTCACCAGTATCTCTCACTATTGCATCTCCTTAGTTACAAACTCATGCAATAACCGAGTTTAACTCACCTAACCGAGTTAAACTACTTTACAACTCACATAACTACACATCCACACTAACTCGTTACAATCCTCGAATCACTTAATTATAACTAATTCCACTAAAGCATGTCCCACCAACCAACCTTTGAACTCAAATTTCCTATAGCTAACTTATTTTCCACTTCATTAACTATTTCAAGTGCCGATTGCAGAATAGATTATTGTTTATTGTCCAAACTATTATTATGATAATAATAGTCGACATGCATCTATAAATACACATGCGATCTATAAATAGAACTAACTCGCACATACATCTATAAATATAATTTTCTCAACCATCTATAAATAGACATCATCTATAAATAGAATTTGCTCGTGCATCTATAAATAGACCTACACCTAAAAATAGCTCTTCGTGCTCCATCCTAGAGGTAGGTGCATAATTTTCACTAGTACCTCTCTTTGCTGAATCTCAATAAGGAAGGATTATCCTTCACCCCGATCATGTCTCTATGGTATTCGACTTTGTCTCCCGGTGAGTGCCTTCATCGAATGTATTTCCATCGCATCCCGGTCTTCCATAGGAATGCACCAAGCAACATGATCTTCCGTCGCACACAATCTTTGACATGATGATACCGTATATCTATATGCTGTAGATATATCATGAAACACCGGATTAATTGAGAGTTTAATGCAACTCTAATTATCACAATGAATCATTGTCGCATCTAAAACAAACCAACCAATATCTTTCTCATCCCGATAGCCTCACATGTAGCTCGGACTCGCTACCATGTATTCCTCTTCATTGAACTGAGTGTCACGGATTCTCTCGCTTCCTACTATGGCTTCAAGAAATAGTTGTAGATCCGATACTTCAAAGGTCACCCCCCGATGTGCTCCTTCGTCCGTTAGGATGCCTCGCCCAATTTCTCATCGACCAATCCATGCAACTTCACCTCATCCGTGTGTCCGTACCATATTCCATACCCGCATGTGCCCCTTAGGTATCTCGTGACATGCTTGTTTGTCTTCCAAAAGAGCTTCGTAGGCTTAAACATCGCTTCACTTAGTTGGTTAACCACGTAGAAAATGTTTGGTCTCATGTTCACTATATACATTAGCAAACCCACTAACCGGTCAATGTACGTAGCATCCACTACACTCTCCGAGCAGCATCCTCTTTCCTCCAGCCTTCCCCGGAAGAGGAGTATCACGGTTTGCATCCCTCCATGTGAAACTCTACCCAAGTATCTCCCCTTGCATACTTGCCTTGAGACACAAAAACTTTCTACCTATCTTGCTACCATATTTCCAATCCAAGGAAATAACGAAGGAGGCCCATATCCTTCATCTTGAACTCCTTTTCAAGTTCCTCCTCGCATGAGTGTATCACTCGCTTTCATCACTAGTCAATATTAAATCATCAAAAATAAAGAAAAAATGATTAAAAATCTTACCCTCCACCACAATTTGGTATAGGTTTGCATCCACCACATTTGGTGAAGCCAAGTCCGGTGACATAGCTGTCTATCCAAGTGTACCAAGCACCTAGGGTGCTTTGCTTCAACCCATACAACATAGCTTTTGAGCTCAAGACACATGTGACTCACTATTGAAGATCTCAAATCCTTCAGCCTTGCTCTATGTACACCTCTTCTCAATGATCCCATTGAGAAATGCGCTCTCTCACATCCATCCGATCGAATGTGCTAGCCCATTCCGCCCCGAGAGAGCAAGGATGGTCCTTATGGAAGAATACCTTGCGACAAGTGAAAAGGTTTCTTCATACCAGTCCCCTCGATCCAGTGAGAAGCTCCCGGCCACAAATCTAGCCTTTTTATTTCTCAACACTCCCATCAGCAAAGCCTTGCTTTACCTTTGTAGATCCATCTCGAACCTACCACCGATTTATCAATCCGGCCTCTGGAACAATTTCCCAAGCATCAAGCTTGTCGATACAATGGAGTCATACTCCTCCACCATTGCATCTACCTGCGTGGGCCCTCAGCACCGCTTCTTGGAAAGGAAGATGGCCTCACCACACACATTTTAACATGAGAGCCATGTATCCAATAAATCGGTTAGGAGATTGTCTTTGTCTACACTCTGGTGGAAGTAGCTCCTACATCTCCGTGGCAAAGATCAAGTCTCCTGCATGGCCGGGCCTTTCCGTGGTATGCCTTTTTCCGGGCCTCTGATATTTGGCTCCGTGTGAGCGGACTTCTCCACTCCATGAACCTCCCTGGCGTGTGGCTGATCCACATCTAGAGACTCATCTTTGGAACCAACAGCTTCCTCCTTTCGCATGCAAGTCTAGCTCCCTCTCAAGCGACAACCGCATGGCTTTTCTCTATCGAATTTTACATCTCGTCGCATACCGCCTCATCTTAATATTAGGAAAATACACATGATAAATTATGGTGTGTTTCCTCGTGTACCCCACAAATATCCCAACTTCGGCAAATACCCGGCTCCGCTTCCTTCCCCGAATTTTCGGGTCACATGCACATCACCGTATGAGCCAAAACCTTAAAGTGTGAAACAACCGCCTTTCTTTACCAGTGAAAGTCTTTTCCGGTGTACTCATGCCAAGTACTCTATGAGGACAACGGTCTTTGCACATAAACCGCTAGCGTGTTGCATGCTTTCCACCCACAAATGCACTGGTAGTCCCCCGATCATGCAACATCACTCGTGTTGCACCCACGATATTTCGTTCTTCCTCCTCTCCGCGACCCCATTTTGTCGTGCATTATGAGGTGCTGGTGAGTTCTCTTCGAATTCCTTCTTTTTTTGTAGAAGTCTTTCGAATTCATTAGAGATGTATTCTCCACCATTATAGCTCCTAGAGCCTTCTTCACTCGCTTTCCCGACTCTTTTCTCCAAAAAATGCCTCGTACTCATAGAACTTTGAGAATGTTTGATCATTCTTCTCCGCATGAAGAAGATCCAACATGTATTAGAAACATTCATCAACAAAAATAACATAATACTTATGTTTTGTTGTTGAAGCAACCTGAGAATGGTCCACACATTTTTGTGTGAACTCTCTCCAGATCATCGAAGCATCGCTTATCCTTTTCATGAAAGGTAGACTTTAAATACTTCCCTATGGTGCAACCCTTGCACTACCGATCTAGCTAAGCAAGTTTTTCCCATTGGAATTCCGAGAGGATATTTTCTGCATGTAATTTCTCAAAGCTCCATGATGAAGATGGCCCACCCAGTCAGGCTCGTGTCACACTCGCCCTCATCCCCGGCTTCCACCACTTTTTTCTCCCCACCCATCATGGCAACGCAGCCCATCTGCTCCCGCATTTTAGATATTCTTAACTCGAATCTCTATCCTCTCGCTTGACATGTTGTTTTATGTCGTAGGAAAGCTTTTCCATACGCCTAAAAACAACGTCATAGCCTCTATCCTCCAACAATGCGACTAAGACCAAGTTTTTTCTTCTGCATCCGGAACATGCATAACATCTTTCAATTGAAATGGCTTTACCCGAATCCATCCGAAAGGTAATGGTACCAATGCTGCCTGCACTATATCGCCCATCATCACCCATATCTATATGCATTTGGAGATATTTCTCCTCCAAGTCACCGAAAATCTCCTTATCTCCCGTCATGTGGAAGGAAGCACCACTATCCAAATACCACACCAATCCCAATGCACTTGACACCTTACATGCGATCAATGAGAAGTCAAGTTCAAAATTGTGAGGCAAGGGCCTCACCAGCCTACAACTCCATTAGCCTTCTTGTTCTTCTTATTTTGGTGCTTAGTTAGGCAGTGAGATGCCCATGCTTTGTGACAAGCTGGAAAACACTTCACTTTGGACAAATCCAGCTTTCTTGCCTTTAGACTCGCATTTTGAATGCAATTTCTTCCCCCTTCCCTTTCCTTTCCTGCGCACAGCACAATCCTCTTCATCATCATGCTTTCATGAAGAGCCTTCTCCGGTGCTCCACTCGAACTAATCCCGCACTAGATCCGACCACATAGTCATTCCCAATCCTAGGCTTTTTTCGCTCCATCGACAAGCAGTCTTCATAATCGTGCCAACTCTTAGGAATTCCCAAGAGATCCAAGCTCACTCAAATCATCATCAACAATAGTTATTTCCACGCTCCCAAAGCTCCATCCCCGACACTGGACAAACTTCATGAGATACTTTGGAAATTTTTCGCCCTTTTCAATCTTCGATCTTCCCCGATTTTGTCATTGAGCCGCCAATTTCCTATGGTCACCATCGCTTTGGAAAATATTCATCAAAGCCTCTTCACATAGCATATGGTGTGGCTTTCCCATGAAATATTGATAAAATGTGGTCTCATACACCTTCCAACATAATCCTTCTCGCCTTTACCACTTTCTTTTTCCATGCATCAAGTAATGCAAGATATGTCAAATTGGGCTTAGGAACATCACTATCGATGAATTCCTTCCAGCGTCACTATCTTCGAGCACCACCTCCATCCTTTCCTTCCAAGAAATGTAGTCTCGAAGTTTCCTCGAGTGCATTACTCTAGCCGCAAGCCATTGAAATCCATTTCGATGTTTACTCAACTTTAGCACCAAGAAAATATTTCGCAAATTCGAATTATTTCCACCAAACAAACTTAGCTCGCTTCAAAATTGCACCTTCTCGTGGGTTGTGATACCATGTAGAAATTTTAATACAAATTATGTATTGCTTGGACTCTCCTAATCTAAAAATTATATGCCACCGTTAAATACGTAATCGCTTCTACAAAAAAATCTTTGTGGAATTTAAAACATGCTCGCCAATTGCAATATCAAGAAGAAATATCAATCACACATAACATAGATGCTTTTACCGGGGAAAGCATAAAGCTAAAAACACTATCATATATTATGTGTATATCATGGATCATGAAACAATATCATACAAAAATCTAATCCAAGAGCTAGTCAAGCATAATATACGTCAAGTTCTCACACCTCGCACATACAAAATTTGGCAAATTCATGTGCACAATTTGCATCGCCTCCAGAAGCCTCGCTTTTCATCCGCGCACAATCCCTACCGTATAGAAATCCCCCGAATGAATGGAATTCTACTCTCTGCCTTGACCGTGCAATCCTCATGGGCACATCCAATGTGTGTGTGGTTGCATGAGTGCACCCACTAATGTCACAACCGATAGTCAAATTGTCCTCTTTCACCTCAAGCATCTCAATCAGTCACCGGATCTAACATGCATGTAGTTAAAATTAGTAAATATTCGCCCATGTGAGATCACTAATTGTGAATTAATTAATAATTAATTCATTGATCTCTCTCTACTAGTATATCTTCGCATACAACTAGCACAACCGAGCGTATCTCGCCTAACTAAGTTAAACTACTTTACTTTACAAACTCACATAACTACACATCCAACCCTATTACAATCCTTTGAATCGCTCCGCTTACAACTAATTCCACTCGCATGTCCCACCAAACAACCTTTTGAACTAGAATTTCCTATAGCTAACTAATTTTCCACTCTCCCGCTTAACTATTTCCAAGTGCCTCATTGAGAATAGATTATTGTTTATTGTCCAACTATTATTAAGGGATAATAATAGTAGACATGCATCTTATAAATAGACATGCGATCTATAAATAGAACTCGCACATACATCTATAAATACAACATCATCTATAAATAGAATTTTTCTCAACCATATATAAATCGACATCATCTATAAATATAATTTGCTCATGCGTATCTATAAATAGACTCTCCACTGCAAATAGCCTCGAGGCTCCATCCTAGTGTAGGTGCATAATTTCTCACTAGGATCTTTCGTTTGAATCTCAACACAAGTTTTGTATGATTAGCATTGTCTTCAAGTCATTTATCATTATGGAAATCTCATTGGGTATTGGTTTAGAAGTTTCCAGCCTAGAAGTGTGGGCCTGGGATCTCTAAGACCCGATGGCACCGACTCAGGATTTTTCGTCACATCCGCACTGCAGAGCCAGTGCATGCGGTTGGAGGGTCACAGACCGCATCTGCGTGTGCTTCGTGCATGTGATTAGGAATCCAAGTCACCGAAAAAGGTACTCTCGTTCGTCAGATTTGGCCACTCCGGGGTGGTTTTTTGGCCCCCGAGTGTCCTCTAAGCCTTCAGTAGGGATGTTAGATTGCAGGTTAGTAAGTTCCGGCTTGCTCCACTCCCACTTCCAATAGAGGAGGCTTGTAGTTTGCTATTTTCATAATAACTATTCATATCATATTTACCATACGTACCCATGAAATTGGGTAAATGTGGGGTGGGTTGGTCATAGATTGGTACCAGTAACATGGTTCAAATACATGGACTCGATGGGATGGATGCATGTGGTTATACATGCATTTTCATGGTTATGGTTGTCGTGCATGAGGTCATTGTATGCATTTAGTGTTATTATGCATGATGTCGTAAATATTGATATGATTATGTATATACATGTATCTTTCTAATCTAGATTGATTTTTTAGACAAAATTTCCTCACTTGAACTTCACCGAGGTATGTAGATTATGTTTATATTTGCAGTTTGTCCGGACATGGTATGTTTCCGCATGAATAACAAGAAGATCAAAGATGACTAGGATAAGTGATTACATTTTCACAAGACTCTCCTTTATAGATTAGATGAGCAGCCAAGAGAGGGGTACTCTCATGACATAAAAGACACCTTGAGAAGTTTAAAGGCAAAAATTTGAAGTTACGAAGGAAAATAATGACAGGATCATTCAACACAAGAAAGAATTGTTAGGGCAGTCAGAAAAACAAGCAGAAGTCAATGTAGTTATCCTTCAAAGTTTGTTAGATTTTTAGAGATAGGGATAGCCACAAATGGCTTTATGGGTAGAATGATAGTGACCATCGCATATGGTAGCAAAGGCTGTCTCATGGTTGGAACAAAGTCAAAACAGGATTACAATACACTTGATAACAGAGGTAGTGGTTATGGTTTCTACTCTAGTTTTGGTCTCGCACAAGCATCATGGTCATCATCGTTATCATCCTTGCTGTGAGGAGTGAGAAGGGATATTTTCCAGTATGATTTCAAGAAAGCCAAACCACCTACATTTGATGGAGAGTTGAATAAACTCGTAGGATCTGAGGCATGGTCGCTTAGAATGAAGAATTTTTTTGAGCCGCATGACTATACGCAGAACATGAAGGCCATGATAGCTATTTTTAGTCTCAAAGGGAAAGAAAACATCCGGTAGTAAGATGTGAAGCATGTTAGAGACATTAAGACAGCAGGAGTTGAGTTGGCATGAATTCAAGAGAGAATCTTCGTGGAAGAAGTACTTGTCGTAGGCGTACTGCAGTGTGACAAATTCCAAGGAGTTCTATGAGTTGAAGATGGGATCTATGAAAGATTAAGAATACATGACTAAGTTCCTAGATTTTTTGAGGTATGTGCCTTATCTTAAGGATGAGAAGAAAAATATTAGGAGATTTATCAAGTACACTACCATTAACATTTAAGGATTTGGATTGAGTATGATGAGCTTCAGCTTGCCAGGGGAAGGTCGTTGGGGAAGTTGAAGCAATGTTATTATCCATCGAAGCATAAGGTCGAGTCTAAGCAAAGTGGCTGGAAAAGGGAATGATAAGACTAGAGGAAAGTGGCCACCGAAGTGGGGGAAGACCTTTGGATTCGGTGTGAGAAGGAAAATGTTACCTCACAAGAAGTTCAATGCAATGGAGAAGGGACATGGACCTCTAGCCCATAGAGCAACAAAATAAAGGTAGTGGCAAGGAACCGTCGCAGGCGTTGGATATGTGGAAAGGATCATCGCAAGAAGTATCAGTACATTGTATCAAGGTGGAAAACCCGTATCTACGATGCATTCTAAGGCGCGGACAGGTTAGGATGCTGGGTGAGCATTCCCTCGTGATCTATGCGGCATTTGATAACAAACAAGAAAATCACCAAGCATCCATTATTGAGATGAAAGTTAGCTTTTTGATCGAGTTATTTCAGCATTCTAACTTATCTTGGATATAATTATAGTTATGTTAATCTTGACCTAGTGGATGAGTGTGGTTCTGATAAAAGAAGTGCATGCAGAGAGTCTTTGGTCGGTGCATTTGGCTATAGGTACTAAGAAGAGTTCATCATTGGGTAATATCTTATGCATTCGAGCTTAATGTTATGCCTCCACATCGCCGCATCTCGAGCGGTACTTCGTTGGGATCATATAGTATTCTCTCCGGGTATGGATTGGTTATACCTTTGACATAGTTAACTAAGGTGGATGGTTATGAGAAATCTATTGAGTGTGATGGATGATGGTGAGGGAGAAGGGAATCTTTCAGTGGTAAGAAGTAAGAAAGGTTACAACTGCGTGTGCAAAGCGCAGCTTGGAGGAAATGGTGTGTATTGGTTCAGAAAGAGCATGTTTCTAGTGATAAAGGTAAGGATACTGAGGATGAAAAATTCTTGAAGCATATATCTTGTTTTACAGGTCATTTTCGTGGATTTATTTCCAACAGATATTTCAAAGTTTCCACCTCACGATGAAGTGGAATTTTCTCATCGAGTCGGGTACCGTGAGCGTGCGCACCAACATCAAAGGAACCTCTACAGGATGAGCACTCAAGCACTAGTGGAACCGAAGTTGCATTTGAAGGAAATGCTTTAAAAAGATACATTATTCCAAGTGTGCTCGACCTTGGGGTGCACCAATGTTATTTTTGAAGAAGAAGGATGGTACTCGCCAGCTTGTGCATTGATTACGTGAAATTCAACAAGGTGAAAATCAAGAACAGAAATCCATTGCCCCAAATCGATGACTTATTTGATCATTTGAAGGAAGAAAAAGTGATCTCGAAGATTGATTTGAGGATCAATATATCATCGTGCACACATCGCAGAATAGGGACATCTACAAGACCGCATTCCCGCATCGTTATAAGACATTTTGCCGCATCCGGTCAACAGCTCTTACAACCGGATCGATCATCATCCGTGAAGATGCTGTCATCATCCCTACACAAAGACCTAAGCATGACCTTTCTCAAATTTCGACATGGACCTAGTTGCTCCAAAAAATGACTTTCAAGCCCCCAATGCACTCGGCCCTTTAGAGACTTGCATTCAGTACAGCTTTTATCCCTCTACACCGCACGAATCAAAAGAATAGCAGGTGTCCCTTTCTAGGGGTGCGTTGTTTCTAGAAATTCGGGAACATGAAAAATATCAAAGCTTCCTCTTTCCGGTAAGCTTCCAAGAGTTTTCTAACCATTCACCTTGGATAATAATCTTGAATCATATGTGATCCTACATTGGAGATTTCACCTCTTATCCCTGGACCTCATCCTCCCATATTAAGTGATCTCAAGCCTAGATTGTTAAATGGATAATAATCCCTAAACTACCACACTCTCCTATATATTTACTATCATCCACACCATCAGTGTTTGATTTTGGAGATTTATCATGCCCTCATGTTGTTTCCTTAAATCTAAGAGAGAGTCTTCATTTTCATGCATTAGGGTAGATATTGAGGAGTGTTTTGTAGGATAAGTAAGGACAAGTTTCAACTTGGGGAGATCTATACAAGATTAGCACTATCTTTGGTTGTAAAATATATCCTATTTTTATTTCCCCATGTGTTATGTTATATTTACATTCATGTATTTCAATGCCTCGTTGATTAATCGAATATATCGATTGAATCATGCTACGTAGATGTCGTAGATCGTTGGCTTTGTTTTAGTTGTATGTGCATGTCTCTAGTTATAGAAATCAGCAGGCTAGGATTGGAGATTGGCAAACCGAGGAGGAAATTAAATCTTACGACGGATTCTAAGATGGCACTTTTCCATCTTTCAATTTCCTCTAAGGGAAACTCCATATCTCATTTCTTTTCTCTTGTTCTAAACTAGTCCACTAGGTCTCAGGGGAGATAATTTTGTCCGCAATTGTAAATCTCGTATAAAAAATTGGTGACTCCACTAGAGATCGAGCCTAAAATTTCAAGGTCGCAGAACCTCCTTTTCCACTCCGAGGAAACTCCTAGACGTCATCAAAAATAAATAAATATTATGCAAACTACCAAATCCAAAGGCTTCTTCTCAGAGCTACTACTTCCCCGCACCTCACACCCTAAATAGATCCACCGTAATCATCTTTTCTCCGTGAGGCATTGAACCCAAGATTACTTATCCATTTGTTGGAGATTCTCGACACTACCAAAAAGAACTACTCCGATACTTTATTACCCAAGGTTATACAACTCCGAGGCACCCCGTATACCTACATCTATTACTTCAGTGACCTTATTCTTCTCTTCCTCCTCGTCTCGCACTCCAACCACAAACCATATCTCCTGGACCCGACGATGAACCACTTCCACCTAGTCTTGTGAGTATTGAAGCAGATTCTCGAAAGAAAAGCCTCCAACCCTCCTATCATACTCATTTTAAAGGAGCTCATATTTACTTTCAGAGCTCATTCTTTTCTCCTTCTCCTCATACTCCATCACAAGCTTCTTTTTTCTAATTCTTTTCCTTTCAACTCACCCTTGATTTTCTCGAGACAATCTTACTTTGGGACAGTGCTTATCCATGACCGAATATTTTATGGTTTCCTCGACTTGTATCTACTACTATGACCAAGACAACTCATATTTCAACTCTCATACATGTTTGCAACATCAGCTTTAAACACATTTATATGGTGGCCCATCCATCCCACTTGGTTACCAATCATTGTCTCAGTACCTTTTTTGGCACTTTCTTTTAACGAATGCTATGCAATCTACTCTTCCTCATCCATCTCAACCAACAAGCTGGAGCGTAAATCTTAGTACATATTTAAATGGATATGGACACTTATAGCAGCCTCAGCTTCATCTAATGTTGGGTACCCTCCTCTCGGGGGGAACTTCGCTTTCCATATTCCCCTCCCTTATCGGCAAGACAACCTCGTTGGGGGAACATTTGCGTCTCCTCATCAAATATCACAAGTTATTGCTCAGCCTCATCAAATTCCTCCACATTCGAGAATGGACATTAATCTCTGGGCAACCTACTCTTCCCTCTATAACCTCGGCTTCGCTTTGTGAATTAATTTCAAACTCCTCAAATTATTCCATCTTCATCTAAAATTCCTACCGCTCAACCCATATCTCAACTTGTTGAAACTAAAGTTCATGTGATCCAACCTTCACAGGATGCACATTTAACTCAACCTCACCCACCGGTATCTAGGGCCTCTCAAACCCCACTCACCCAACATCTTCAATATCTCTTACAAGCCTTCACCAATCGACAAAAGTTATTCCTCAAACTCAGTATAGGTCACCCCGTATATGGTATGGCACAAACGCAAGATAGATAGCCTTATGTTGGTAAGATGCAAAATCCCAAATGACAACCATATCAACCGTATCAAGGAGTACCTTACCAAGGTCTAAAAAGTACCTTACGACTGCCAACAAATGCCTCTACCAAAGTCAGCCAGGACATTCAAACCCAACCATTTACACCTTTACAAGGTTATCCCAGCAATCGGGTAGCAAGGTTATGTGTATTCTAGTTACCATAATCCTCCCTATCCCCGAACATAGATACCCCCACCCTAAGGCTATCCCATATTACCCAAAGATATCCTCCACCAGGCCTCAATAGTAAATTTCCCAATTTGACTCCGGGTTACCAATGATCCTATTGCCCATTCTCCTTGGTGCAGCTTATTTGCAACAAATTGCTCATTGATATCGCTAAATTCAATGGAAATCCCGGAGAAGTACCCATATACACACGTTATGACTTATTCTTTGTGGTGTATAGCCACCCGTGAAAATTTGATTATCCCAAAAGGTGGCTAACATATTTTGAGCCTTCAAGGAAAAAATTTTCTACTAAAAATCGTTGGCTCTCGAAGACTTTTGAAGGCACTTCATGCCTATGTCCAAACCTTCACCGTTCCCATCTTGAAAAACTCTGAAATCCCCGCTGCACTCCTGAAAAGAGTACCGCCGCAAGCACCATTTTCCCTTCCTCCTCTTCAAAAACCACTCTCTTTTTTCTTATCCCTCCATTTCCCATGAAAAACCCTCATTTTTTCTGTCTATCTCCTTTCCACTTCATAAAAACCCTTGACAAGGTTTTAAGACTCTCTCTTAACCTTATCGAAAGCCTCCTAAATCCCTTTCAAAATCCTTGAAAAACCATTAAAATGCATATTTTCTATGTGTCGACTTAAGCCCCCTTCTGGCCAAAGTCTCTAACCCTCTTTTATCCATGCTTCTCAGCGCCGTAACCAAGCGTTGAGTTAGTCAAAGCGCTTTATTCGTTTTAAACAATTATCCCGCGAAAATATCAAACCTTTGTTATTTTCCAAAAACTTTGGGTCTATTTTATTTTTTATTTTTATTTTTATTTTCTATAGTTTCCGCCCTATCCGAGGTTCTCGAGCCCCATCCACCGTCGATCCGATCCGCGCATCGATGGTGCGGAATCTCATCCATCCCAGTGGTCGCCACTGCGTACATCACTCACCGCTCGCAAGAAATCGCGTGGTATCCATGGCACCGCCTTGGGCAAGGGCGAGTTTCGTCCCCATCGCCGCCGATTCCGTATACATCGCGTGACACGCGTCCCCTATACTTTTCTGAAACCGCTTGCTCATCACGCATTATCGTTCGTACGCGGATGCCCGCCGATATTGCCATGCATCGTCCGATCCGGGGCGAGCGTCATCCGCCCAGCCGATCGCTCGGGCGAAGATGCACGCGCGATAATTGGGCCACCGTGCAACAACAACAAGATCTCCACCGTCGATTTGATCTCGTATCGATGGTCCAAAATTCATCGCCCGCATTCCCTCCATCTGATTTTCAATCGTTCCCCACCGTCGATCTCTCGCGTGATCGACGTCGCCGATTCATTCTCCTTCGCTCCCGCTCGCCCACCCCGACCGTCGATCTCTCGCGCGACCGACGCTCGGATTTAATCTCCGCCCGTTCTACGATCTCTCTCCCACGACCGTTGGATGATGCCATCCACCCGCCACGCTTCCTCCATATGCCTCGCGTGCGAATAAACCTATAAATGCATGGATTTTATAATAGTTTTTGTTTTTTCGAGATCTTCGACGTTCTCTCCGCCATAATTCAAAGAAGTTTCGTGGATAGAGGGTGACGATCCTCTTGCCTCTCGATTCACCAAAGAAAATCATCGCTGTGGTTTTCACTCCACGCTTTATCAATGATCGACGAAGGCATCGATGCCTTTCAAACCCCCGGCATGGCGCACATCGCCAGAAACACAAGCAAGTCAATCACAAATCAAGAGTACCATTATAGGAAGACCGTAATGCACCAGAACAAGAGGATTAAAAGACAAGATTTGTGATTATATCTAAGATGCCTATCAAAATCCTAATCGCATCTTAAACATCAGCTTTAAGGAAAAATCGTAGTGTTTTATCCGGAGCTCGAAAGCCTCCACCGCCTTAGTTAAAGCAAATCAATTCTTTCTCTCTCGCCTACTACAAAAGATCACCCGTGCCTCAAAATAACCAACACAGCCGAAGTTATTGCATGAAACTCAAATATCTCGCCTCACAACACAACTAAAGGGTGGGTAATTCTCGCGAACAAACTTAATGACAAAATATCTGCGTGAGTTACTCTAACATGACACGCAGCCTCAAAAGTTCAAATTAAGCTTCCACCGAGCTTAAAATCTTTATGTAAATCATTTAATACAGAAGACACCTATTTTAAGCTTTCTTTCGTCGAGCCCCCAAAGGCCGAGAAGCCATTTAAGTCTCCAGATGGCTGGTTTTTTTAGATCTCTTTATCGCATCCTCTACCTCCTCATTCTCGCTCATATATACTTCTCGCAAAAGATGAGAGGAGGGGTTGGTTATTGTTTGATCACAAGCCGTGTAATACCGAAAATATTTGAAGTAAATACATAGTCTCGTGGAAGTTGAAGAAACAAATTGAAGTCTTGGAGATCTCTGACGATGTTGTTGCATGCTTATTCCCCGAGAAGGCTCATATCATTGGATCCATGAGCTTTGGTTGTTGGTTCACGCATTCGAACTCGTCTTTATGTTTTTCCCTATTTTCATTATAAAGTTCCATAATTTCTCACTGCCGTAGGATAGAAAGTATTAGGCCAAGAAAATGACTCGGAAGCACCTTAGACTCCGTTCATCTTTCATCGTTTTATGTTTTCTTCGATGAAGTATTTTAGAGGCTTTAATCTCTCTCTTTAGTCTTCATGCTTGTTTATTTCTCAATAGTTTGGACAGTCTTTTGGTTTCACGCATGATTTATGGTTCTCCCTTCTGTCTCCGTCGCCACCTTTAAAAACTCGGTATTGAAGTCTCCCTTTGAAGTTCTTTGCTTATAGTGAATCGTAGAGGTATGTTTTTTATCTTGCCCTTTGTCCTCACTTAAACAAATGGTTTAAAGGTCATTATAATTATGATCATAGATGTTTTTAGGTGTTCCTTCTTCTATGACTCCGTGATTATCAAAGGCAGAAATCTTGTATGTTTTCTAAAGTCCTTTAGAATAAAATCTTTCGAGGAAATAGGGTGTTCCCCCGAATCTTAGATTTTACTTTGAAAGTTGTTTTGAAATCCTTTGTTTCTGCTTTAAACGTGCAGGATTTGTGGAATTCATGGTTAGCCCTATCTATCAAAGAACTCTTTATTGTTTCAAATTATGCTTTCAAATTCCCTTTGTTGAGAACTAAAACTCTCTTTCCAAATCATTAATGTTCATTCCATTCCAAAACAAAAGGATCGTGGCCAAGTTAGATTTGCTCCGATATCCCATATCCTTTTCGATGAGTGTGTTATGACCTTTTCTCGACTCAATTGCCCAACGAAACGCGTATATTTTACCGATCTACATATCTTTCCTAGACCTTTCATGTTCGTTGTATCAATTACATCCAACCAAACAAACACCTCGCACTTAATAACTAGTCTAAAATCAATATTATAAGCACACAAGATAAAGTTCTTGCAAACAAACATTTGAGAGATCCTCTCCGAGAACAGAGAGGACTAGATCTTGTAACTCTAAATATCAAGGTTCTAATGCCGCCTTGTCTTTTCATTTTCCAAACTATCAAAACATGATACACCAACATGTGGTTTTCTTCGAACTCCCTCAATGATGAATCTATTCATTTACGTATTTTCCATCGCACACATACCTAAGACGTACACAAAATGGTATATTGAACTCGCCACGAGATTCGTTCAATAATCAACGCCTTAGCTGGCGTACATTTCTAACACATTTCTACGTTACCTATTTGATATGAAACTAGAACTCGAAATTTTAACCAATCTGCAAAATCAATATGATCTCCACTCATATCTATGACCATATTTATGAGCAGTTACGTCATCATCGCTATCAAAGTTCGTTTTTCCTTATCAATTTTTATTTGAATGTTTCGATTAAGTCTTTGTTAACATCCATACCGTAATACTTCACTAATGTTCGAGTCATGAAGAAAGAAAAGGTAATTTCTCGTGCCCAGCTTTTGGATCTCATTTATACCCAAAAATGTGCATGCTCTATGATAAAATACCAAATGATCTCCGTGACCTTCCACATTGCTCCTCAACCTCCCAATAAAGAATCACATCTCGTTGATGGCACGATTGGTTCTTCCGCCAATAGTCGATGAGTAAACCATTTGGCTCAACTCTCACTCGCCGCCCAAAACCCTCCTTCCTCCACTCGCGGCTTCTACTCTGAGATCAATTTTGTTCAATCCTCAAAAGTTAAATTTTTAGCAAACGTAAAAAGTAATAATAAAGGAAAAAGGCAAAAATAAGAAATATAATCCTTAAAACATTGCTTAAGAAAAGGTTTCCAGTATATGCAGCTCAATCAAGTAAGCAAGGAGAAATTACCATCCTTAGAACAAGATTCATTCGATCAGCGTAATTTTCGGATGTTTTTTCCAAAGGAATTACCAAGACTACCTCCTAAAAGAGGGCTAGATCCTCACAATAGAACTAAAACCTAGTATGGAACCAATACTCCAAAACACCTTATAGAACAGACAAACATCTCCCGAACTTCAAGAATTACAAATATAGCTGAAAAGAACTATTAGATATAGGGCACATTCGGCCTATAAGTATTTCACCTCGGGGTGCACTCTACACTCTCCGTCGTGAAGAAAGATGGTTCATTACGACCGTGTGTGCCCCATCAAGATTTAAATCAAGCCACTCAGAAAAGAATAGGTATCCAATGCCTCGCATCAGACTGACCTTTTTGACCAAATGAAAGGAGACGTAATGTTTTTCAAAGATCGATCTATGATCAAAGGTTATCATCAATTAAGAATTAAAGAAAGTGATGTTTTTAAGACTCCATCTCGAACTCGTTTCTGTGAATTTTGAATTTATTTTGGTACCATTATGATCTTGACCGAATGCACCGCAGTATTCATGAACCTTTATGAATAGTGTTCCCCGAATTTATCTCCGATCAACCCAGTGTAATTATTCCCGGATGATATTCTCATTTACTTTAAGAATGAGAAGGAACATGAAGAGAATCTTCTGATAGCATTATCTTGATGCTCTCGCAGAACACCAGCTATATGGAAAATCATCCAAATGTTCCTTCTTTCAAAAGGAAATTCGTTACTTAGCCATATCATATCCGGTGAAGGGATCTTTTGGTAGATCCCGAAAAGGTAAATGCAATCGTGGAGTGGATGATACCTAAGAATGTGTTGGCTTTCGAGGGGTCCCAACCTGTGCTCCGGAAAGTGCAAGGTTTTCCAACAAACCCCTCATATTATCAAGTTCTCTTTTCCAAGTAAAGCTGACCTACTTGCATAGAGTCAAAGTCTCACCCGAAGTAGTATAGGTGGGTGTCAGTAAACAGTGTTTCCGCACCGAGAAACGATAGGTAAGTGCAAGTAGAGCCGTGTTATGACCCCGTGGTTCCCGATTGGCACTCGTTCTCGCGCAAAGGTCAATCAGGGTCTCTATTCGCATCCACGTGCGCTAGATCTATAATTATATTATTTTATGACAGTAGCACCACATTTCATAAACAAGTAATCGTAACATATCTAGAGATACAGAAAAACACACTTACACGCATCTTCGAAGCTTAAATACAGTAAAATACACAATGAAACAATTACCAATGATTCACACAAAGAGTACTCATAGATTTAGTTCTCTATCAACCTTTCTTATTCATTCATTCATCAATTCCTCCTTACAATCTCCCTTCACAACAAACGTTAAGAGTCCTTTCCCCAAAAACCCAAACGTGATAGCTAAAACCATAATTCATATCAATAGCTCTTCATTCTCCACCTTACAATACAAAATGTTCCTCTTATTTATAATACAATATTGCCTGGACTTTCTCTCATGGTCCGCAACCGTGGTTTTTAGACTCGGTCATCTCCTTTTTACCCAATACAATGCTTTCGTGGCTTTGACCCACCCCCAAAACTCGTGCTAGACTAAATTTAATCAAAAGTATTCAAAATGGACCAGTCTCGTAGCTCAGTAGGAGACCTTTGTTCCAACAAGCAACACACACCTTTCGACTCGTCCCAAGTCACCGCGGTGGTGTGGCCTCGATTTTCACATGCAAGGCATTGAGAGCACCGCCGAGCGTAGGAGTACATCCCGACTTTGGGCAAGCAAAAGACTCCGCCGCAAGATCTACCAACTTCTCGGGAGGGTGGGCATCTTCAAAGCCGTGGTACGCATCTCAAGAAGTCGATGAAGTCTCTTTGGTTGTGCCATCAATGTCTTGTGACAATCGCGAGGTCGACGTTGTACCCAAGGCTTCTGTGCTGTTCCGCCATGATGTGTTGTTTGTGCCAAGCAGTTTCTCAATCTCTGCTACCGGGAGATCATCGTCGGTTTTTTAACCAAGCCGTACGTCACCGGTGTGCACTGCAAAGGCAGGCGACAGTAGCATTGATCCGTTCAAAGATTTCTTCCTTTTGGCGTAAGTCCTTTCTTGATTTTTTGAAGGACTAGATCGCTGCCGGACCCTAGTCTAGAGTTGTATGGTTGACTCCCAACGAAACCAACAAGAGTCCTTTCCCCAAACCCAAACAGATACTCTTTAAACCATAATTCATATCAATAAGCTCTCTCATTCTCCACCTCACACACACAAAATGTTCCTCTATTTATAATAATATTGCCTAGGATCTTTCCTATGGTCCGCAACCGTGGTTTTTAGACTCTCGGTTTACCCTTTTACCCATTACAATGCTTTCGAGGCTCAGACTCCACCCCAAAACCCCCGTGCTGTAGACTAAATTTAATCAAAAGTATTCAAAATGGACCAGCTTCAGTAGCTCGCAGGAGACCTCAGCTCCAACAAAGTGCCTCAACACAATCCTCGACTCGGGCAAGTCACCGCGTGGTGTGGCCTTGATTCGCACATGCACGTGTATTGAGAGCACTGGCCGGGAAGCGTAGGGAGCACATCCCGACTTCCTCGCACAGCGATTCTCCGCGGCAAGATCAAATGCCAACTCTCCGAGGGCGGTCTTCAGCCAGCTGACCGTGGTAATGCATTCAAGAAGCTTCGATGAAGTCTCTTGGTTGTGCCATCAATGTCTTGTGACACCGGAGGGTTGAGGCGTGCCTCAAGGCTTCGTGCGTTCTCGCCATGATGTGTTGTTTGTGCCGTAGTTTCTCAATCTCATCTGGGAGATCATTGTTGGTTTTTAACCGAGCCGTATCGATGGGCGGTGCACCAAAGTAGGCAAACGCCGTAGCATTGATCCGTTCAAAGACTTCTTCCTTTTGGCGTAAGTCCTTCTTGATTTTTCGAAGGACCGGGATCGCGCCGGACCCTAGTCTCAGAGTTGTATGCGAAGACTCCGCGCCACTGGCACCTTGAGCAATTTTCCCCGTAACACGCTGTTGCACTCATGACTCAGGCGCGACTGCCGGGGCAATGCACCTGTGCATGCCCGGCCGTAACCGGCCCTGTAAGTCGAGATTTGTTGTTCCACTCGTGTTTCGATGGTGTGTATTTCAAACATTTCCAAGATGTTTTGGAGGGCTTTTTAACCAGCCTTTTTCCACCTTATCCTCGAGGTGTGTCTCCGTTAGCCGGGATCTCATCTCCGTAACCTCTTTCGCAGCATCGGTGGATTGCGCCCAAGCTCCTTCTCGCTAGGACAACGTGTCAGGAGAAAATTAGTAGCCTATCGCGTAATGGTGTGCTCACTTATACTAAATTTTTGCGTACTTGCCGATCACTGCGTAGTGGAAATTCCCGGAAGACACCGTGATGAAGGCCTCAGAGGCAAGGCGTGGGACAGCTTAGCCGGTGTCCACTTCCGAGTTCCGTGGCGGTACGTGATCGGCATTCCTACCATGACACTACTATGCATATCCCAAAGACGACCGGCCTCCTCGAGTGGCGTTGAACTGGCTGTCAACCCGATTGCAGGCCAGCGCCGGCCAATACTTAGTTCGAGAGTGTATCAATTTTGATCCGGAGAAAGCGCCGAGGCGGCTCAGAGGGAATTGATCCCGGCCCTGCTCGCTGTGCTCTCGACCAGTCGCTCGCTCATCTTCCATAGCCATGGTGACCGGAAGTCCTCGCTATTTTCTCAAGGTCACCGTCCGTTAGCGTGATTGTCGCATCATACTGCGCACGCGTGGGTCCGTTGTTTCTTCTCCTCGGGTCCTCGGTGCTAATTCCCTATTCTCTTAGTTCCTAGGGGGTGGTAGCTTCTGCCGCATCCTACCAGTGGCCGGAGCCGCGGCGGGCCACCCCGCTCGGCCGGCCACCGCGGCCTCGGCTAGTGGGGCGCCGTGGTCTCCCTCTGTGGGTGCTCTGTGAGGCATGTTCTCCAGTGCAGAGGCCACAGCGTAGATCGTTATGTGTCAATTTCTTCATCTCTGCCACCACAGTAGGAGTGTCGTCCAGGTATTATTGTTGAGACTCGCGAATCCAGTACATGGTGCATGGTTATTTGGAATGCGCAAAGAACACTCTTTTTACTTTTCATATATTGTTGGGGAGGCACCCGGGCTTGGTAATCTATGGCGACCGCGACGACCGGCTCTCCGGGAAGAGGATCCAAAAACACCTTGTTATCCTCGATGCGCTCGCTTATCCCTAGAATCCCATAAGTGTATGGGCGTACCGAGTGCCTCCTTGCACATCCCGTAGAGGGGAGCTCGAAAGAGCGACCGACTCCTCGGGTTTGTCCCAAAGAAACTAGTGTGCTATTAGGAATAATAACTCATGAATAGAAGAAAGATGTCCCTTTCTCCTAGGACTCGCGACATTAGCTAGAAATTATTCGCACAAGTATTGAGCCCAATTGAAAACACCCTTTCGCGCATTGTCCCGCTAGCTTTGATTGCATAAAGCGCCAGCCGCAACCTCGGCACTTCCTCATTAATTTGCGAAAGTGCTAAGAGCCAAGTACCCATCTCCGCGTGGCCGGCGTCTATAGCCTGGACTCACAAAGCCACGTTTATTTCTTCGTACCGCATAGGTATCCCATAAAAATGTAGCGAGTATCTTTCTTTTACTTCTCGTCGACCTATGCTAGCGGGTGTGGCTCCCTAGCATCGGGAGGCCAAGTAATCGGTGTGATCAACGCATCATCAACAGGGACCTCCGCGAATCCATAAGCAACCATCGTGAATGAGGGTGAGTAACTCGCGTAGCCAACCGCATCCGTGAGGTTGTAATGGCCAAAGTGGGGCATTCAGCAGCATATCCGAAAGTCCGGATCCCCGCTAAGCCACACAGCAAGTGGCCGAGGTACTATCATGACTCCATCATCCTTATGGATTGTATCAAAGTATACGCGGGCCAATTCTGTGGAGGGTGTCGTAGTCCTCCAAATCGTGATCGTTGAACTTGACCTCATGAAGGTGCTCCGGCAGTGGATCACCGAGGATCGGGGACCTCTGTAAGTTAGGGGTTTGCAAGTAGCAGGTGACCAAGCCATCCAAGTTTTTTGGTGTTCAGGTAGAAAGCCTTCGTGGCCAAACAAAGGGGAGGTAACCAATTGATCGGGTTAGGCCGGGCAGTAGCACCCTATTGTTCATCTTATTCCGACGGCGGAACTCGGCGATGCCTCGCAGCAGCTTCGCGGGGCTTCCTTGCCGCTTTCGAGGTTTTCCCCGAGCCTTGTGCTTTTTCCTTGCCTTTCTCCCGGTGACCGGCGTGGGGGAATCTTCTCTTCCAATTTAGACTCAACTCTCCAAGACTTCCTTTCAACATCGCCCATCAAGGGCCGAGGGTTCAAGCAGGGTAGGTAGCTCGGCATCCTTGCGCGAAAAGAATCCTGCGGCTTCCGGGGTGACTACTATCGACTGAGGAGGCGTGACCGTAAATGAGAGGGACACTCGCTGCTATGAAGAAACTTGTTGCCCAAATGCTTCCCAAAAGACGCTCGAGGCAGGGCTGGGCCAAGCATAGTGAGACAATGCCTCGAGCCGGGACTATCTCCGCTGCCTTTTAAAGCACTCCCAAGCGTGTGATGCGTAGGGAAACATTACTCTGTGGCTGTTCCCCAAGGAATGGCAAAATTTGCATAATCTATTCTCGTTAAAGGCTCCTGCCGCTTCTTCCACCCGTAACTTCGTTTTTACCGCGGGATATTGCTCCGACCCGCCAGTCTCCGCATCCCCCATGATCTTGATGTATTTTTCACACTAGGGTTACTTATTTCGTGACGCGCAGTATATCTTCCCCCAACACAGATTGCCTCCTCAGGTAACTCATGGCCTGCAGACCAAGAGAACTTTAGCATCCACGCCCATTAAGGCTCCAAGCCGTTGTTAGAACATACCACCCGACCCCTTCGCCGGCTGCCACCAGAGGTGGCCCGACAGAACGGCTACTACCCGCCGAGCCTATACCGGCTATAGGAATCCCATTACCAGCTCGTGGGCCGGCACTCAACCTCTTTCCGTGGGTTCGCAAGCATTTGATCAAGCCCAACTCCGTCCGGCCCTGCCTCGGGACCACGGGAGGAAGTCTTTCGGGATGTGAAGACAACGCAGTGCGTGGAGGCATCACATAACCAGTTCTCGCCAAGTCTCTATTTCCCTCATCTAGATCGCACAAACCCTAAATATCCCCATCGTAGCAAATTACCTCATCCTCGTTGGGTTGTCCGCGTTTCACACCGTCAACTTATAGATATAATCCACACCTTTCTCCCTTGCATGGGTTCCGTATAAGTCTAGCCACTGCTATGGTCTAATGGCACTACTATCCTTGTGCCATTATTTTCAAATACCATGCTTCATTTTTTTAAATTAATGGTACCGCCCATGTCGATGCGCCCAATCTAATACTAGTAGTGCGTGGTAGGGGTCCACATCCCCGCGATTTGAATGACTTTGAAGCCGCGAACTCTTACTCCTACGATATCTACTACAATCCCGCAGAGCCTCGTGAGGTACTATTTTTTGGTGAATGGCCATTCGTAATGGGATGGTGGACCTCTCTAGCTTGGGTTCCCCCATACTTCGCCATGTTTTCTTAGGTAATACACATCGACGTCCGATCCGAGGTCTAAGATAACCTAATCCATTTTGTAGTTGTCAATCCGGACCGTAAGTCGCATCTCCCCGCCAAAGTGCATCTTTGATACTTGTATAACTTGTGCACATCCTTAATGTCGCGGTGACAGTGGTGATGTGTGTTTATAAAGCAGCTTCACTAAGTAAAGCCTGCAGCATTACGAACATCATGGGGGTGCGTGTGCTAGCCTCATACATGCTTGTAGGAAATATTTTGACCTCCTCAAACCTACCTTCGTATCTCCGGTGGCGTAGGGACGTAGAGGCCTCCGTCGCAAGGATTTCCTTTCAAGCTTCCATAAAAATTTCCCTTTATTTGTCCGTGTCCAACGCTTCGGTTGCTAACGCGCCATGCGCACGTTGCTTTCACTTTCGCCGTATTTCTCCTCAATTCTAGACACTAATCCACCGTGTGTTACCACCTTCACACTCGGTCCTTACAGCCTAGTCTCCGGGACTATTCACACCTTCTCGCATAGGTGGGAGCCAGTCTCTCTCAGTATCTTTGCCTTCTGTGGCTAGCACACGTCCAAGCATATGTTCCAACCGGGTTCGCAATACTCGCAGGACTCCGTCGCACGAGGTTCGTGCACTCCCTCGCAAAATTCTCCAAGGCTCTCACGCGCTATGGGCGATCGAACCGGCCCCGATCTCGACTCCGCACTTTGGCCCCCATCCCTCGCTCTCCGAAGGGAGAGCCATTTCTGCCCGCTAGGGTTTCTCGGGTCGCAACTATACTTCCGGTAAACTTTCCCACCTCTATCACTAAATTATGGATTCGCAGTCCCTCTCCTCGTGGCCCACGTACCTGTGAGAACCCGAAACTCGAGGTTACTTTCCGTCAGTAGGACACCGGGCGCCCTCGGGACAGCAGTAGTCATTATTACATAGCCCACCTATGCGGCCACATCGTACCTAGACATAGGTCTATTTGAGCTCCATCGTTCAGTGGTTAGGCCCTTCCGATCCCAAGTCTCCTTCCTGGACTAGGTTCCTCCTCATTCGCAGTGGCCCGGGCGAAGATTCTTCTGCTCCGCTTCGGCATTCGCCCCAATTCCGTGCTAGCTTCTCTCTCTCTCTTCCTCGTCGTAGGTCCCGAATTCTTCCAATGCATAGCAAGCCGCGCCCTCGGATCCGCTATAACTTTAGCGAAGCATATTTACTGTGCGCAGCACTCTTCTAGTTTCATAGCAACCTCCAAGGATTTATCCGCATGACATGTACCGTGACTCATGTGCATGTGCAAAGGTGAGGGAGTATCATGGCGTAAGGAACCATTTCGTAAGTTTTGCCCACTTCTCTAATCGAATCTTCCCCGATCGCTCTCTTTTAATCGTCGATCAGCCTCCCACGGTGACTCGCACGCACTAAAGCGATTGTTTGAAGTAAAGGACTCTCAGACAGGTGCGCATGTCTTCATTTCCGCCATGCCTTTAAAGGTAGGTAACTTCAAGTGCCCCGCCATATCTCCTTCTTGGAGAGGTTTCCCATATTCGCTTGTTAGTACCCAAACCCTTTCTCAAAATGCTCGGGTCCCTAGCAACGAAACCATTTGTTGGCTCGAGGGGTCCCAACCTTAGGTTTCGAGGAAAGGTTTGCCAACAAACCCCCTATACTACAGGCCCTTTCGTAGTGACCCGCTTTCGCCTGTGTCAAAGTCTCACTCGAAGTAGTATGGGTGGGTGGCCGGAACCAGTGCTTCCGCACGACAAAGGACAGGTAAGGCAAAATCAGCAGTTGCGCTAGACCCCCGTTGTTCCCATATTACCTCGTTCGGCGTGTGGTCAATTAGGTCTCTATTCACATCCACGTGTGCTAGATCTATAATTATATGCTTTTATGACAAGAGCACCGTATCGTATAAATAGGACCGTAATAGATCTAGATGCAAAAAAACACTTGCATACGCATCTTCACAGCCTAAATACGTACACACACAATGCAACAATTACCAATGATTCACACAAAGAGTGCTCGCGCATTTAATTTCTTCATCAACCTTTCTTATTCATTCATTCATCAATTCCTCCTTACAATTCTTCCGAGCCTACGCATTGACAGCCAGCATGGTCCGCACATACTAGCCGGGATTCTTGATCTCTCGCGCACACACATCCCGCAGAGGATCTCCTTTCCCCAAAACCCAAATAGATAGCTTAAACCACAATTTGCATCAATAGCTCTTCATTCTCCACCTTACAATACAAAATGTTCGCTATTTATAATAATCTAGCCTAGACTTTTCCTATGGTTCGCAAACCGTGCTTTTCGAACTCGGTCACCCTTTTACCCATTACAATGCTTTGTGGCTTTAACCCGCCCCAAAACCCTACGCTAGACTAATAAATTTAATCAAAAAGTATTGAAAATGGACGGACTTTCGTAGCCTCGTGAGGAGACCCCCGTTCCACCAGTAATGCATATGAAGTGTGTAGTTTTATGGATTTAGCTGGTTACTATCAAAGTTTTGCAGAAGGATTCTCCAAAATTGCGAAGTTGATCACAACCCTCCAGCCGCAAAGGTGCGTTAGGTATGAATGGACCGACGAATGTGATAAATCATTTTCGTAACTTAAAAGATTATTAACTAGTGCACAAATTTTCTCGAGTACCTCGAGTATGTAGACAAAGATTTTCACCAGCAGCATCGATGCATCTAAAACAAAGTGGGTTAGGTGCAATATTAATCTAGGAAAGAAACATAATAGCATATGCTTCAAGAAAATTAAAGCTCCATGAAGAACTTTATGCTACACATTATCTAGAGTTAGACGTAGTGGTCCTAGATCGAAAGATATGGAGACATTACTTGGTTGGGAGAAACTTTATGCTTAAGAGTGACCACCAAAGTTTACACTATTTGTTCACCCACAGACACTTGAATGCTGTGACAAAGACGATGGAGTGAATTATTAAGTGAATATGAATTTGATATTTGGCACATATAAAAAGGGAAGGAGAATGTAGTAGCGTATGCTTGAAGTAGAAGAACTTTGAATATTTTCCCTCATACCTATCAAGGTGGACTTAAGCAGGATAAAGTGTACCGCAGCATCTCGTGAGAGATATTTGGTACTTAAAAGTAAGGCCTAGTGATCGATAGCAACCATTCAAAGGAACCTAATTTCTCAAGGATATAATCTCGAAGAGGACGAAATTTTACGATTTCATGGAAGAATGTATATACCGCATAGTGGAGATCTCTCGAAACACCATCCTCGAAAGGAAGAGCCCACAGTGGTAGTGTATTGTGCACATCTTAGTGTAAATAAAAATGTGCGCCGACACAAAGAGACTCTTCTTCCGGAAAGGCATGAAAACGACATCGTCCAATTTGTCGCTAAGTTTCTTGGAATTTCCATGAGTATAGTCTGACCCTGGCTACCCAATAGGTCTCCTACAACCTAACAACCTCTTATAACCAAGTGGGAAATAATTTCTATGGATTTTATTTTTGGGCCACCCCTTACATGTCAGGAAAGCACAATTCCATTTTGGTTATGGTAGACAGATTAACAAAAAGCACCCATTTTGTCCCCGTAAGAGATACTTACTGAGTTTTTGATGTAGTACGGTCATTCATAAATGAGATTATTAGATTTCTCATGGAAGTACCCAAGATCATATCAGCCGTAGACTCTCGATTCACGTCAATATTCTAGACTTGTATGCAATCGCTCTTAGGAACTCAGCTTAAATTTAAGTGCAACTTATCATCCCGTAGACCGGCGGGAAAATAGAAAGGGTAAATCAAGTACTAAAAAATATGCTAAGAATGTAAGTTAGGGACCAACAATCGCGCTAGGAAAATTACTTACCCTTAGTTGATGTTGCATACAACAATATTTATCGCAAAGCTTAATCGGGATGCCACCATTTGGAAGCATTATATGGAAGACCTCCGCAAAACATCATTAAGTTGGGACAAAGTTAGAAGACCGAGTAATAGCTCGGCCGAATTGATCCAACAGTGCGGGAGTGAGAACAAGTAAAGCAAGTATTTAGGCAACGATTGAAAGAGGCACATGTGATAGACAAAAAGTTATGTTGATTCTCACAGTGACAAATAGAAACTATGAAGTTATAGAAATCAAAGTCTTTCATTCACATCATGCCAAATAAGAGCACCATACGATTTGGAAAAGGAACAAAGTTATCACCCCGATTTATTGGACCGTTCGAAGTTCCTGGGAAAAAGTTGGACCTCGTCGCCTATCGTCTCAGGCACTACCACCCCACTTGCACAAAATTCATAATGTATTTTACGTATCTACCTTACGACACTATATTGTTGACAAATCTCATCATCTTCAAAGGAAGAAACTCAGTGCATTCCGACGACGAGGGAACAATTATGAGTCGAAATCCATTACGTGTACCGGAACGTAGGGTTTGGACAACCTCAGAACCAAATGATACACCAAGTTAAAGTCCGCGTGGGACAAATATAGTCCTAGATCGCCGACTTGGGAAGATGTTGAGGCCATATGCCAAAAATACCCCAACTTATGCTAAATTTTTGAGAAATTAGAAATCTTATTTGTATATGACTCCGCTCTCATTTTGATACTTCGATACCTCTATTTTGAAATATCACGTAAAGATGAGTTTTACTTTGTTGGTACATGGATACCCACAAAGATATGATGTTACTTAACTCTATTGATACATGATATGTGATTTGCTTAACTTTACTAGGTACTTCGGATACCAATATGAAATATGTCATTTAAATTAAAATCGCGGGAATAATGAAATCTTAGATCGTACATTATGTTATAAATAAGGCTATCTATCAATTCATTTCATTTCTCGCATCTCAATATGATTGAAAGAGTAGAAATGGAAGAGTAACTACATATTTAAATATGAAAGCTAAACGTATTAGTATATAGACCTCGAAAATGGTTAAATACATTGTATCATAGATGGCATCATGTGTGCAAACTATAACATGAGTCAAGAGTCTAGCGAGAAATTGTATTAAATATATGGATGCATATGTTGTAATATGTGTAAAAGTTTTTAAATTACAAATTGTGTACAAGTGTTTACCTTGTAGAACACATCGTTACCAAATCAATCACGTGACGACATAATTCCAATAATACGACGAGACTCCATGAGATTCCATGATGTGGTGCTCGACCTCGGTCCTACTAGGAGGGGGTGGAGGTGTTGCCTATCGTTTATCCCCCAAAACCTCGGAGTCATGGGAGGATTATGCGAGTCACGCTCCCCTAGACGTGTGATGATGACCTGCATGCATGCCTACCGGTAAATCGGTCGATATAACCGACACCGACACCCTCTAAGGTCTATGAAATGGTTAAAGGTTAGTAAAAATGATGCCATGGCATATTCCCGTAGAGGACTGGGATAAGATGGGAGCAGGTAAGATATTAGGGAGGATAGGATAATTCTAGAATAGCTTCGGAGACTCGCCTGAGACGGAACGATAACAATTATATTACAAATACCTATATGCTCAAACAGTAAAGGAAATCTTTAAAGTGCAAAAACCCTACACAATCACTCTAAATCTCTAAAGCAATTATTGATATGATTATATAAATCCTAACTTCGGGACGAATCTTTTCCAAGGGGAGGAAGTATGTAATGAATCCATTTCAATTTATAAGCAAAATAATATTATCATTTATAGAAGATGTATGCATATGGTAGCTACATATGCACACATCGCATACACTCACTACAGTATACATACCTACTAGCATTGAGAATATCTAAGTAGGTTAATAAGTCAATTATGAAAATAGATCCTTAACTACCTTGATATAATAGATATATATCGAGTGAGACCTTTAATAAATATCAGGGTAATATCTCAGATAGGGTAACGTAATTGAATATCATAATGTATTTCTATCTCGCCGAGATATAATGAAATATCAAGCCAAGTACTTAACACGTATACCACTCTCTATATATGTATGCATGGTAAAGCATTGATCAAGATAAATATAATCTAGCACAAATTATATTTAAGTGAACAAATAAAGTAATAATATAATTTGATTAAAATTATAAAGTTAATTTAATTAATTTAAAAACAAAATATAAGAAAAATTAATCTTAAAGTAATTAAGCAAAATAATATCTACATAAATGACTCTCTATAAATATCTCCATAAATTACTTAATAATATCTACATAAATGACTCTACAATATCTCCATAAATGACTTAATAATATCTACATAAAATTCTACTCTATAAATATCTCCATAAATGACTCTATAATATCTACATAAATGAAGTGGTGATTCAAAATTTATAAAAGGGACGAATATGAATGAGGAAGAGAGGTTTTTTCCTTTGTTGGTTTCTCGCACATGTAGATAGAAAAATATTGTTTGAGGAACTCAGTGAGTGGTGTCAATTTGTTCCGAAAATGAGTCTTCGCCGCTCTTGGAATTCTCGCACGAGAGTAGAAGAGATATCTTCCGGATCTAGGATTGCTCCGGAAAATCCTAGATACGGCGAGGAAAAGATTGATTTGGTAACACGTATGTTGCACCCATCGGAATAGCCACAACCCAACACATCACCAAATTCATCCCGTGTATTCTTCTCGTGAATAAATTTTATTTATGCAAGTAAAATTTATTTCCCGTCTCAATTGATTTTGATTTATGCCTCAATCAGCAAGTAGAAAAATTTTGGGTAAATTTCTTGGTTTTGGGGCTCTGACACATGGTATCGCAGCTTTGGTTAAACTCTTGGAGACCTTTAGCGTATTAGGGTTTTATAGTGTTTGTACAAAACCCTCTTTTACTTGTACCCGCAAACCCATAAATTTTGAAGATAATTAATTGCATAAAACAAGTTAATATCTTATTTTCAAATAACCCTCTCGCACATATTAAACCTTAAAATCATCTTCGCAAAATATGTTTTTCTATCGTTTTCAAGTGATCGAAGGTGTATTAATGCCTGACGTAGTAATAAATTTGATGATGAAAAACAACAAAAGGGAGATTTTGGCTATTGGAATCTCTACTTATTAAACCATCCATTTGAGCATAAGCTTGATTTATCCGAGCTTCCGTACTTTTTCACAAGCCCTCGGTTTCCGACTCAACATTTTATAAACCATAGGAAGAGCCGATAGTTTAATATGTGCACTCTTCTTAGACAATACTCATATTATTATCCGTGGAACTTGGCGGCTGAATTTAAGAATCTATCATAAGCACCAATATGGATCTTGTCTTCCTTGTCACAAGTAGACATAGCCGCTAACACAATGCTAGCAAACACTCAAAGCTGCCAGAAGCCAATGGAATTGAAACCCTAGTTGTCAATCCTCTCGTCTTTTGGATGGAGATACGATTTCCGGCACTCTAAAGTATAGTGACCTTGCAGGAGGTCAAGTGCATCTTGTTTTAAACCATCGCAAAAATTGTTGAAATGGTATCGTGCAAGGGAATGTGATGATCATCACTTCAAGTATCCTTCGATTATACGTCGACCTACATACCCAACAAAATCCCCTCAATGCAAGAGTACCATAATATTGGATGCTCGTTTAATCTCCATAATTGGCCTCTTAAAATTTTAAATAAACCCGCCATATGTTGGTTATAGTATCATCCTCGTCGAAATATTTCAATTTGTTGAAGCTAGAGTTCCATAGATTTCCTTCCAAACATGATCTCGTAAGACTACGTAAAGCATATAGAAAGAAAATTTTATCGAGCTCAAAGCATCTACCAATCCTCAAGAATCTACCAAGGGTCACAACCTTGCAAGCTCAACGCGTCGAAGCCGAGCTACATAAGTCGCGAAGGGAAGAGTACATGACGCACATCATAGAAACCGCGCAACGCACTCCGTAAAAATGCCATGACAAGTGCACAAGCTACATGTGACTCGATTACTGAGTAGGAGAACCGTGCCTCGCCTCTGCAAACACTGTGCATGCATGACAACGTGCACAATATACACCTCTCCACTGTAAAACGCTTCCTAAGTCGACAAAGCGACCAGCATGAAGAAAATTTTTAGAATTAACATGGATTATTAATAGTTATTAAAAGAAATTTTATAGAGTTAGGATAATATATATATATATATATAATTTAATAATAATATTGTGGACTTTCTATATTTTGGAGTGTGTGGCTCTTTTCTACCGACTTATTAGTAGCCCAAGAGACAACGGAGCCTTTGATGCACGAATCGCGAAATTCCCAAAATATACGCTCTAGAAAATAAAGAGGCTTCCTCAGCTTAGAATTAAGTGCGCAGAGATCGAATGAGCTGGAGCTACCATTTTCTTTATTATAAAGAAAGTGTTGTATTTTGGAAATTGATTTAACAAAGACAAAGCAGCCAAGACCAGCCCCACCGCATAGTGCCAAGCCACGATAGACAGAATGTATTTCCTCTAAGCACGTTTAACATCGATAGAAAAATCGCGGGAGTAGGTTCTTTTTGCCGATCACTCCGAGAACCTCGACATTTGTGACTCGATAAATTGTGCTTTGCCAAGTTTCATACTATTCGTAACTATGAGAGCACAACATTTTTTATTTATAAATTGTGCTCTAAGTTAAGTTTCATACTATTCGTAACAATTAAGTCGAAGGTATAATTATAAGGTTACCTAAGAACTTAGATAATACTTTTAAATAATGCTTTAATACATCTCCTTCGGTTAATATTCTGCAACCCCACATGAAAATATATATATATATATATATATATAGAGAGAGAGAGAGAGAGAGAGAGAGAGAGAGAGTTGCTTTTATCTCGATACTCACATAAGCATCAAGCATTTCCTTTTGTTATGCTTGCTGGGTTCATATGGTAAGGACTAAGGTTTTTAATAGCTCATTAATTATAGTGTAAAATACTTATGTAAATGTCATAAATAATTAATAAAACTCAATATATATATATATATATATATATATATATATATATATATATATATATATATATTAAATAAATAAATAAGTATATAAATATATTTTAATATCAGCATTTAAATAAACTATTTGAAGATTCATATTACATAATTTATCAATAAATTATTTTTTAAAAAAATAATACCGACATGTTATACGCGTATGTTTAAGGTTAATAACTTTCCATGAACATAATATGGTTAGAAAATGCTAGGCTAATATTATAAAATAATAACATAGTCTATGAAGACCCATACATTTGGCTAAGAATTATTGTGCACCGAGATAGATCACCCCGCATTAGGACAAGGAGGCCGTGGCCGCCACTCTCCTTGACCTTAGTACTAGTAAAATCTCGCCTACATATAATAATAGCAGCAAAGAACTATACACATATGTGAGCTCAATTTTACGAAAAATTATATTTAGTTAATCTAAAATTTACCCGATTCCTCATAAATATTATTATGAATTCAGGAAAAATCCACGATGGTGCAGAACGTACCAAAGGCGGCAATGCCATCAAGATGCATCGTCGTCTCTAACGCCGCCGCCAACGTCATCGCCATCGCCACCACCTAGATTGTCATCAAGCCACCCGCCGCTCCAAGACCTCATATAACTATTGTAATGCGCTTCATTAAAACTCATTCTAGAGACACCTGTGGCTAAGTCACAACCGACCAATACCAAAGAAGAATGACCTCATACCGAGGAAAGACATTCAGTGAAAGTCTAAAGACCATGGTTATAAGCCACCCAAGGAAGACATTTCTAGAGAACTCGCAAAATATTAGACTCCCGTAATTCTCAGAAGACGAACAAGAGAACATGTCGAAGCATGGTTAGAAGGAATGATAATATGCTTAGCGCTAAGAGAATATTCTACTATATCTAGAGCTAAAGATCGTGATATTTCAAATGTCCGAGAGTGCTTTCGATTTGGTGGGGAAATCTAGAAAAGTTAACGCATCTCTCACACATCAAACAACGTTCATCGGTTGCTTTGAGGAAATATTTCATGCAAAATACTTACCACCTTTCTTTTCAAGAGCAAGCAAATGCCGGAGCTTTCCATACACTAATCTAGGGTCGTAAGAGATCGTGGAAGAATACGAGATAAGGTTTATGGAGCTTGTAAAATATGTCACTTATCTAGATACGATGAACGCCAAGTCGAGCATTTCATATACGAATTAAATCCTCAAATAAGGGCCATGGTTAGAATGGCTGGAAGCCATCACTCACAGCCGAGGCATTTGAATGCACACACTATGTGGAAGAGCATATCTAAGGTTTAAAAGGGATTTCGTGCCAATAGTAACCTCACAAACAAGTGATTTACAAGAAAGAATCCCGCAAATTTCTTCAAGCAGGGAAGTAGCTCGAGACCACCTCCTTATGGTAACAAGTTTCGACCTCTTAAGAGGAGTAGGAGTAGTGAGCTCCCAAGGACCGTTAATACTATAGCTCTTAAATTGCCAAATACTAGTCCATGGCAATGTCGAGGGACTCGTTACTGAGGGGAAGAAATGAGAGAGAAAGTGGCACAAGAGGACGAAGTTCCTTGGTCTCAGAAATTCACAATACGACTCAAGGGAACCCTCTCAAGTTAATTGTCAGTGATGTGGGAGGATCTCATTTTCGGGCTGCGGATTGCCCTGAGATCTCGCAGAGCCGGGAAAAGGACCATTGTCAAATACCCAAGGCAATCATAGAATCTATGTTGTCTTCAAAAATAACTAAGCAACACATCGACCCATTGTAGTGGAATCTTCAAAGGTATAATCAATGGAATAAAAACAAAATTTTGTTTAACACTCGGTGCTATTTATAGTTTTATTTCCGTCATATACATTAAATAAATGTGTTGGCGTTTGTAAACAAAAATGATTTCCGCAGAGGTAGAAATGGCTTTCAGGAGAACTTCGCAAGTAGTAGAATTAAGCGTTGAGGATTGCAAAAGTTGATCTGTAGGAGTCTCGTTTTGACCAAATTAGAGCATATGTCGCAGCTCTAGAGAATTTACGACCTTGTGATAGGAATGGATTGGTTAGAATCTCAATCAAGCATGGGTAGACTCGTTTTCTGGGAAAAATACTTTCAGTAGTGAATGATGAGGGAGAGCACAATCCAAATCCAAGGTATTAAGAGGAAAATATCCTTACGCTTCATTTCGGTACATGAAAATGAAACATTGCTTAAGAAAAGGTTGTCGTGTAGGATGTAGTTCAAGAAGCAAGAAAGGAGAAAGGACTCATCCATAGAACAAGTATATGATTCTCGTCGGAATTTTCTGGATTTTTTTCCAAAGGAATTACCGTGGACTACCTCTTAAAAGAGAGCTAGATCTCACAATAGAATTGAAACTCCGGCACGCTTAACCACAATATCCAAAACACCTGCTGCGAATGACAAACATTCTAAACTTCAAGAATTACAAACACGGGGCCCTCGCAAGAACTATTAGATATAAGGCACATTCGCCCCGCATTTCACCTTGGGGTTCCTCCCCGTAATCTTCGTCAAGAAGAAAGATGGTTCATTACGACCGTGTGTGGACTATCAAGATTTAAATCGAGCTACTCGTAAAGAATAGGTATCCAATGCGCCTCGCATTGATGACCTTTTTGGACCAAATCAAAGGAGATGTAGTGTTTTCAAAGATCGAACTCGCGATCAGTGTTATCATCAATTAACAATTAAAGAAAGTGATGCTTTCTAAGACCGCATTCCAAACTCGCTTCTCGGGAATTTTGAATTATCAGGATACCATTTGTGGTCACCAATGCACCCGCAGCTTTCTCATGAACCTTATGAATAGCATTATCTATAGTTATCTCTCGATCAAATTTCCAGCAATTCTTCTCCAGTATGATATTCTCATTTACTCTACGAATGAGAAGGAACAAGAATAAGCATCTGTGACAGTCTTTTATCTTACCTCAGTAGAACACCAGCTATATGGAAAATTATCCAAATGTTCCTTCTTTCAAAAGGAAATTCACATTTAGGTCATATCATATTTCGTAAAGGAATCTATGTAGATCTTGAAAAGGTAAATGCACCCAAAGGAGTGGTCGATACCCAAGAATTTACATGAAGTGTGCAGGTTTTATGGGTTTAGTGGGTTACTATCGAAGGTTTGCATGAAGACTCCAAAATTCGCAAAGCCGATCACAACCCTCCAAAGACAAAAAGTGTTAGATATGAGCGGACCGAGGAATGTGATAAATCATTTTCTCAACTTAAAATATTATTGACCGGTGCACCACTGCGCGAGTACCGATATCGACGAAGATTTTACATGTGTACCGATGCGTACTTAAACAAGGGTTAGGTGCAAAGCATTAATAAAGGAAAGAGGCGTAATAGCATATGCTTCAAGAAAATTAAAGCTCCATGAAGAACTCTTATGCTACGCATGATTTAGAGCTTAGCCGTGGTGCCCTTAGCTTTAAATATATAGAGACATTACTTTGGTTGAGAAACTTTTATGCTTAAAAGTGACCACACTTCAAAGCTTGGCAGTATTTGCTTCACCCGCGAGAGACTTGAATACTAGACAAAGACGATGGAGTGAATTCTTAAGTGAATATGATTTCGAGATTTCATATATGTAAAAGTGGAAGGAGAATTCTGCGTAGCATATGCTTTAAGTATAAGACCCCGAATATTTTTCCCTCATACCTATCAAGGTGGACTTAAGAGATCAAGTACCAGAGCATCTTGTGTGAGATACTTGGTACTTAAAAGTAAGTTCCTGGGCTCGATAGAAACCATTCAAAGGAACCTAATTTTCAAGGATATGAACTCGGAAGAGGATGAAATTTTACGTATTTCATGGAAGAATGTATATACCAAATGGAGTGGAGATATCTAAACACACCATCCTCAAGTAAAGCTCACAGCGGCAATTTATTATGCACATCCTTGTGTGTGAGAAATGTATGCCGACACAAAGAGACTCTTCTTCTCGAGAGGCATTAAAAACTACTTTTTCCACTTTGTCGCTTTAAGTGTCATGAATGTCAGTTAGAGTAAAGGCTTCGTACCATTGTCACCCAAAGGTCTCTTACTACCTCACGGCATTCCTACCACTCAAGTGACAATTTCTATGGATTTTATCGTTGTTGCCTTACACAACAAAAGCATAATGCTATTTTTTGGTTGTGGTGTATGCACAATTTGCAACATCAAATAAGGGTATTTTCCAATGAAACGAGATATATCAATCATCCATAAGCATAATGATCATTAAAATGACAACATGCAACGAGGCCGCAGGGAGAAGCAAATTTCCAAGTACCATAGAATTTAACTTGTTGCAAAAATTTAAGGAATTAAAATGCTTGCATACAAAGTGCTTCTTGAGATAATATTTGCACATGTGAATCTTTAAACCGTCAAGATAACAAAAAATTTGGGAACTTTTCAAGTAAATGTGATGAGATGGTGCTCTTGGTTTATTTTATTAATTAGCAAGTCTCTAAAGCAAGGTTACAATTGAATCCCTAATCCTCGCACTTCACCCTCACCCAACATTTGGATCTCACAAAGAGGAGTCCATAGAGGTAGAGGGTCCCTAAAACATCTATTCAACCAACTTAATTTGAAGGTAAATTTTAGAGATGTGCTGTGTAGATTAATCCGTCTTCGCGACAAGACCGATCTCTCTAGTACTAAAAGTAACTAGCAACAAACGTACCAATTATACTAATCTCTCTCTAAGCATACAAGGATTCATAAAAATGCTATATAGGTGTAAGGCCTACCTTATATCCACGCATTGCTTTGATCTCGTAGCAAGTCCTTCCCGTGCACTTCAAAGAACGTTCCTCGTGAATCCGTCAGCCACAAACAAGCAAAAAGATTACACAAAGCACGTGTATAGACATTATTATAAACCATACTCATCATAATGATCAAGGAATTTATGAAATAAACCATGAATAGACAAAGCTTAATGAGAGAAATGAGCATATTTGTATTAACTTCAAATAAAGAAAACCTTTACAACTCCGTGCCTTGATGTTGTGCAGGTGTCCTCCCGTCCGGCGCAGAATCTCTTCTAATTTGACAAGCATTGCACTCTTTTGAACCAAGATAACAGAGATGAGTGATTTAACCTCACAGAAAGTCTTAGCTTAACTCGAGTCTCGAATCTCAACAAGCATTTAACTTCAAATATCTTAAGCTCGAACTCCCTTTGAGGCTACCCAAGGCCTCTGTAGAGGGAAAAGAGGAGGCTTTTCTGCTCCAAAGTATGAAGGGATAAAATCCTCCTTCAAAGGGATTAGCCTTTACATCAAGGGGTTAGCTCCATCAAGTGAGGGATGCATGAACTCCTTCTCAAAGCGTATCCATTCCCCGAAAATTCCCATCTAGAACTCTTCTAGAATTCATCTCGAAATCCACTTTTTATCTTTACTTTCTCGCCTTTTTGAGTTTTACAGCAGGTCCGCACCCAGTAACACAAATAAAGTGCGTATGGTCTCCGATGAGGGCCGAACTTTCAGGGCATGGACCGCGCAGAAATGAATCAGAGAAAGTGCGATACCAATGTTTAGGAGATTTTTTAGGAACTTTTCTCTCGATTTTGGAAAGCTTCGACATGAGGAGCAGATATGTTAGACTTGCAAAAGGAGGAATTGTGAGTAATAATGAGCTCATAATCAGAAGTAAAATGTCAAGATGACAGCTTTGGGTGTAACAAATTGCTAAAGTGCAAAAGTCTCGGGAAATGCATGAAGTCAAGTCCGTCATATATGAAGAGTGCGCACTTTATCATTTCAAAGATAATCCCGTAGACACCCTGGCCGTAACCTCGTAAAAACATTCAATGCAAAATATATACATATATATGTCATCACCGAGGTAGGCATTCCCATACTCAAATTAAAACTAACTAGAAACTAACTCAAATCGTTTCCGATATCAGAATGATTTTGAATACATCAAAGTACGAAATATATGTAGACACAAGATGGACGCCAACCATCGTTTATGAAATAGACTACCGTATAGATGACAACAAAATTCCTCGCAGCCTGGATGGTGGAAAACTAGATCCGGGGTCTTGATTTCCGCTATCTCGAACTAGTACGATTCTATCCATGTGAATAAATGTGTCGAAGTCGAACATAGTAGAAACCACTTGATTACTAGTCAATGATGTGGACTCGTTAACAAGTGTGAGAGAAACCACCGACAATGTCAATGGCTCTCAAAGTACTCGATACAATCCATGAAATGTGAAGGAATGAGTCGAAGTCGAAACACTGTCACTGGGAATCATTCGATCGAAGGTCAATGATGCAACATCCGTCGAAGGCGAGAAACTCGCCATTAAGGCATGCGTGATTTCAAAGGTACCGACGATTTCTAGATCAAACTTCCTAGATGATGATGCTGATCGTCGATAGAAAGTGATCCCAGTCGTAGGAAAGCCCATGACACGAAACCATTAGATCAAGTCTTGTATATATATTAGCAAGGACTGACTCGGGGATGGTCACGAGAATGGATGACAGATGTTTGCAGATGAATGGTTTATTTGAACTCTCCTCTCGAAACACATAACGACACTACAGAGATGGCTTGGTAACAATTGACCCAAAGCTAATAACCGAAACCGGCCGAAGACTTTCAATGTGGTTTGATTAACTGCGTGGGTCAAAAGGACTTCCCCTACCCAGTGGAAGTGTGACAAAAAGTGTCGTGTTCAAGAGTGGTTGACCGAATTTTTAAACATTTAAAAGTACGACAAACACGACCCGTTTTCTCTCTTTTTCCCCCACCATTTCTGGCTAGTACCTCTTTATTTTTGACAAGCTTGAGGAGGATAACATTTGCTTGTTATATTAGCTCAGTCCTTCCTGGATGAGTCCAACTTAGTTTAAAATTCGAACCCTAAGAAGGAGTGGTATAGTACCCGTTGAAAATCAACGAGTCCTTTACTTGTTAAAGTTTTAACGAGTCCAAGTATAGGCGAAACTCGTGTTTTTTCATTTTTAGGGAGTCGAATAAAACTTAAGAAAACTCCGTGGGTGTGCTTTTTTCGTAAATTTAGTTCTCTCGAGCCCGAAAAAGGATAAAAATAATGCGGAGAGAACTCTATCGACCATGATTAGTCAACGTATACCTTTTTCGTAAATAGTCCATTTCAATCCGTAAAAGGGGTAAACTTATATCGAAAGGACGATCGTTCATTTACTTTAACGAGTTCGAATAGTCAAGTACTCGGCAATCTTTTCATCTTTAGAGAGTCCGAAAAGGGCTTAAAAGAGGACTCCAAGAGCTTTCGCTTTTTCGTAGAAATTTCTGAAAGAGTCCGAAAAAGTGATAAAAGTATGCTCTTTGTTGAAAAACGATCGCCTTACCCTGAAAAATCCAAGTCTTCAGCACAAAAACTCGAAACATTACACACACCTCGTTTAAGATAAGTAAAAATGCTTTCAAAAATACTTTTAAAGTGAAAAATAAATTAATTAAAAATTCATCCATTCGAAAAAACTTATAAAAAGCACTGCCACTCTCATTTTTACCGTTCCGCCTCCCGCGAGTGAAAGTAAAAAGCTTTTGGGTAAGAAAGTTCCCGTGAAGATTCTCGGAAAATTCGTCCACTGGAATCGAGAACCGTCGTCCGGTGTAATCCGTCAAACCTCTCAATCTTGTTTTTCACTCCGTTTCAAATTTGTTTTTAAGCTTTCAGTTTGAATTTTGTGCAAAAAATGGTTTAGTATCGCCCGTGGGTCCGCAGGGGGACACACGCTCACTCGGCGGACCCCCGAATTTTTTCCTATAAGGAAAAAGTCGTGGGTCTCTCGCACTCCGCACACACTACGCGTTGCAAGGACCTACGCTCTGTTTACAAAGAGGGAGGAGCGCCACCCGCGCAGTTGGCCGATTTAAAACATTGATTTCTCATTTGTTCTGCACAAAATTTTTCAAATAAGATAATTCTAACTTGCCTTTTTCTCGTATTGCAGGATTAACAAGATGTTGGATCCGGGCGCGACGCGAGCACGAGGAAGTGGATGAAGCCTGTAATCACTTCATTTTCCCACACAACCGTGCATTAAAAGCATGTGGCTTGCACAAATTTTGGGCCATCTCAGTGCATGAGGGCACTGCGTAGAACTCTTGACATGGTTGGTGAACATCGTATGGAATGTGGAGGGACCACACGCTTTCTTCATCGTCGCCACCGTGCCGCCTGCAAATTGAGCTGGGAGGATATATATTTCTTGACCGGGTTTGTCCAAGAGGGGCGAACAAGTTTCTTTTGTTTGGGACTAGGCCGTGCGCTACCGTCAGCTAGTTTCCAACTAGAATTTCGCTAATGACCAGCAACCTCGACAAACGATTGACATAAAACACATCATCCGTCCCCGACGAAAGTTATTACTTTTACCGTTACCAAAACTCGCGTGGGAGTGTTGCGCTTCATGAAAGCTACCGGGTTCCCAAAATGCGTATTGGTCGTGGACTCGTTTTCGCGGCACCATCTTTAATCGGTGTGAAGCTTTGCTGGCCAATGTAAGGTTAACAACTAACCAGCAGCAAAAAATGGGAAACCTCGAATAACTTTGGATACTGCATCCATTGTTGTTTCTTTTGCTCTGAGAGGATCCCCATGTTAGCTCCACAAGTAGTATTGTTGTTGATGCTCTGGCCGACCTCGAGAACCCAGGAATGGTTCGTTGGTCCGCGTTGATGGCTCGTCATGCTATCAAGGGTACCGAGATCGTGTGATTTCCTTTCTTCATATTTTCGTTGGCTCGGATCGCCAACTTTTGTGATAGAGGATTTTCCATATGCCTCAGGATAGATTCTCCGCGGCGACGCGCAGAGATGGCTCCTTCCCCTGGCACGGGGAACAAGGATGAGTCGGGGCACAATCATTTTTCAACGTTTGCTAAATTCTAATTTTTTTATTTTTATCGCGTCTGAGAAAAACCAGCTAACCAAAAGTTTTTTTGAAAAATGTATGTGGGTCCACAAAGACCAGCCTCATCTCCAACCTTACGAGAGAAGACAGATCTCCGCCTGCGCCCTCGCACCAGCGCAGCCAATCACAGAGAGATTTTGACCGTATTTAGAGCATCATCTAGGAGCGTTTGACTCTAGATATTCCGTAGACCAAAGATAGATGACATTCCCTCTCAGTGCTGCAGAGATGTGATTGGAGTTCCGTGACCTTTAGGAGTGTTCTTATGCAGGTGGTAGTCGGGACAAAGGGTTTCTTATCGTGATCACCATCGTTGATGGGATGATCGTGTAGACTCATATTTTTGACTTTTTGTATTATCATTTTTGCCGATCATAAGGTGCTTTCCAACCTACGATCGAAGACGATGTATATTTTTTGAAAAACACTCCTATACTATGATATATCACTATTTGCCAAGCATATCCGTGTACATATGTGAATGTTCGTTTGTTTTATCGCTCGATTACGGCAAATGTCTATTTATCATACTAGAAGCAATCGAATCTGCTAATGTATTTAAATGTCTTGGAAACAGGCCGATATTCAATGTAATCAAATTCACGCTCCAAGAGACTGACCACAAAAACAACCGTAATAACACCGGATTTCTAATGGTATAAACCCCCGTTACTGCTCAGTAATACAACAAGTTCGTAATCCAACCTTTCACAATCAAACTCCGAATTCCAAATGATATGGATCTCGCACAATAACTCAATCACCGCACTCATATTCGCAATGTTATTTGTTGTTTGACCAAGGCTTACCCCATGCATGGATACTAACTCGTCGCAGGGTGAATAGATAACCCAAGTCATGGAAGAAAATGTTCGTGTACTACGACAAGCACCATCAAAGAAACCAATGTAGGTTTGAAGAGATCGTCGACATCCGCACATCGAGAGTAAAACTGCAGAGCAAGGTGAATAGTGACAAAAACACACTTCTAAACTAGGCACACACTTTTCTAATCTAAAACACACCAACAAAGTGAAGAAATCTCAAACTAACAAAAATCTCCACACCTCATTTAAGCATAATATCGCTGTAGACTCCAGCCTCTCGGCTTTATCCAAACGACACCGTCAAAATCTATCAACTCATAGGCCCCTTGCTAACTCTCGTTTAACAATATAAGGACCATGCCACATAGGCACTGACTCGCCTCCTAGCTTTGTCGTTAGCTCTCGACTACATAAAGCAAAACTAGGTCTCCTTCTCGAAAAATTCAAGGGGTCACATTTCTATCATACCGAGCTTTTATCCTTTCGAACATGAGCCTCGTTTTGCTGTGCAGCATATCGTCGATTCTCATCTAATTGGGCTAAGTACATACAAACGTCCTCTCCTTCGTACGTAGCCGGGAAGTAATTCTACCAAGCCAATTTTTAGTGCGATCTCGTGATTTCCCTCGCATTCAATTCCGCAACACACGCCCAAACCTTAAACCCGCCTGGAAAAGGAGTGAAACCCGTCGATGTTTTTTGACCGAGGTTCGACATGCCCAAAGTGCTGAAAATAACATGGAATGCCAATTGCCTTTGTGCATACCAATGATTCGTTTAATCATGGTGACTAAAACTTTGTTAATGACTTCAACTAAAGCACCATTGGCTCGTGGATAATACGGAGTGGAACTATCATGGCGCAAGCCAAGCCGATCCGCGCTCTCGCGCTCACCATCATGACATTCCGAAAATGACTTCCATGATCCGTAACAGTAGCTTGAGGAACACCAAACCTAGCAATTATGTGTGATTAAATACGAAAGTTGCAGCAGCCTTGCCGTCACCGAAAAATGTAGGCATCGCCTCGGCCCATTTTGTAAAATAATCTATCGTTAAGATAATATAGTTAATGCGCCGAGTGAGGGTTACATGTAATAAAATCGATACCCCATTTCGCGTTTAAAGGACCAAATGAAGAATTATAGGTGAAGAGGACGCGGTGGCGCGCGCATTTTCCGACAAAAATTTCGGCATTGTCAGCATTTCCGAACCGCATAAATGCAATCTTTCGAACAACGTTGGCCGTAAATAACTCCGCACGCAATATCTTTTGGGCCGTGGCATACCAGACATATGACCGCCACATGCCTCACGCAGTTACTTTAACACCTTTTCGGCTTCTTCATGAGTTAGAAAACACCGGAAAACAGAAATCCGCTCCACATCGATAAAGTGTATCACCAATGATATTATACTCGTTGATTGGAAGCGTATTTTCCGTCGCCGAGTTCGGTGGAAATGTCGCCGAAAGATTGGGTTTGGAGATAAACAACAATATCTCCATACCAGGATCAAGTGTACCGATGAGAAACAAAGATTCGTCCGTTAATTGGACTCTTCTCGTCAATCGTTTCAAGCACGTAGAGAGAGAAATCGCACACCGGGCCCGCAAAGTCACCAAAGATTTTCTTTGCCTTGGATTTTTCAAATTCCAAGTCAAATTCCTATAGGATAACTATCCATTTGGAATATTTTCCCCTAAAGCAATTTTTGGTCAAAATATACATCATAGGGTTGCAATTAGAAATTACCGTGGTTTTACGTAACAAGATGTAATGTCTAAAACGTTGACGACTTGAACCGGCCAGTGTCAATTTCTCCACATGTGTGTATTTAATTTCGACTACGCATTCTCGACTAAGATAATAAATCACATGTTCATTGTGAGATTCATCTTCCCCGAAACTAAGACCATCCCAATGGTGGAATGAGAAGTGCCGAGGTACAAAATGTAATCTTGGTTGTAGTTGGGACGATGCGACACCCAAGGCATGGGTCAATGCGTGTTTAAGTGCATCAAAAGATCGATCGGCGATCTCGTCCCAAAAGAATGGAATGTTCTCGTTTTCAACAACCCGGGTAAAACCTCTGTTAGCTCGGCATAGTTAGGAATAAACTCCACGTAAAAGAGTTTTGCCTTTCGCAAACTTTGGAGTTGGCGCAAAGTACGAAGGAGGAGGAAATTTGACGATGGCCTCGACCTTCGATGGATCGACGCGAATAGCCTTCCTTTGAGACAACAAATCCCAGCAATCACCCGGATTCAACGCAAAATACACATTTGTGAGGATTCGAGACTGAATCCGATAATGCCTACATCTCATAAAAGATAGCTCGTAGATGAGTGGGATGATTTCGCCCTCTGCGTGATGAATGAGAAATGTAAATCATCGAGATAGGGTTGCACAAATGTGCTTAATGTCATGAAATGCATAATGACATAGCCCGCTGAAAAGTTGCGCAAAGTGTTATTTAGTCCAAAAAGGTAGTTTACGGTAAGCAAAACGTTCCCCACGGACAAATGAAAAGTTGTTTTGGGTTGATCTCGCGGGGAGTATGTTGATTTGATTGTCGCCGCAAAAGCCATCCATGAAGCGAAAACAATTTCACCGTCAAAGACAATCATCATATATATTTGATCGACATAGAGAGTTGGATAATTATCTATTTGGGACACGCTACGATTATATCCCTATAATCGATACATACTCGTATCGTCCTTGTTTTTTATTAACAGGAACAATATTCGATACCCAATCCGTTAAAGGGAATTCGGATAAATGAATCGCACGCTCGAAGTAATTTTCTCAACTTCTCGTCTTTTAATAACGTCAGCTTTTTCGCAGGATGATTTGACGTAATCGTTTGATCGGACAAAGTTTAGTCATCCGGTATAGTCTAATTTCAGTGAACGACGATCGACGGATCGATTCCACGGCATTTCTTCATAAGACCGGAAAAACACGTCACTGGAATTCATGAAATAGGGCTTTATACGTCTCGAATTTCTTCATCCGTACAAGCAAGCGCCTATATGAATGTTTTCAACAATTCTCGGTTTTCTTGAGATGTCAATAGGAATCGTTTTAGATATATTTTGCTAAATTTAACTCGAATTGAGGGATTTCGTGCAGAGGATTCTAGGGTTATTTGACATAATCGGCGGTAAAAATAGAGGAAAAATCGATCTTCAAAATGATCGAGATCGGGGTAAAAAATGACAGATCTGATGATGTAGATCTTCCCATGGTAAATTCTTCTATAGACGAAATTCAAGAATATGCTCATCGGTATTTGAACACTTGTTGAATAGGATTCAGAAATTGATGGCAAGCCGAACTAAATATTGAAAGTGATTCCTCATTGATCCCATTCACTAGATTAGGCTTCAGTTGAAAGGAGTCTGGAAAAATGACTGTATTGCACCGGGATATGCTAATTTCAAATAGGGACTCAAAGGCATCACGCCATCGTAAGAATCCAGCTACGATTACGAGAGGTATTATCCAAGGATCATCAAAGAAAATAGTACTCGATGTAATCATATTTATATTAGCAATAGGAGATGGTACGTTGGGAGCGAGCAGTGAAAAGTTCCCAGTAAACGCAAAATCTTTAAGTCAAACCTACTCCAACATCTTTATAAGGGATATTCAATTTTTACGACATGTTGGATTGTCTCTCGTAGTGGCTAGGTCGGTTGAATAATATGAGTAGCTGATTTATTTTTCATGATCTTTCCTTGATGAGATGAAAAGTCGAAAGTGATACGACAGCGAGTCATAGCATAGGACCAACTATCGACCCGGAGAAGGTTGTAATCCAGAGGGGCATCAACAACTTCCACATCTAGATTAACGATTTTTCCTTCGACCCTCTATCGGTAGATCCTGTAAAATACCATACGGATGGAATCCTCTACTCATCAAAAGCTTTGAGGATAGTCGATGATTGGTTAAGTGTCGGAGAACCAAGTGATTTCCAACATTTTAATCGACATGATACATGTAGAAGCCCCTCATCAATCACAAACATTACGAAAAAGTAATGTTTGTTTTTTACTAACACGGAATCTGGAAAAGCCATTTGGTGGGGTGGGACGGGTGTACATTTCTAAATCGAAAGATCATTAGGTTAGAATACCGAAGGTCTGATGCCTCCATGCTGCATACAAATAGTAATTTTACGTTGTGGCCGGACACGATCTAAAGCACTTCCAAAGCCGACATTGTTGAAGGAGGACATGCCAAGTCTTCAACAATGTTGTAGTTACGAATGTACTTCCGCATGTGGATCGAAAGCTTATTTACGAAGAACACCTTTAGCAGAAGGTTTGATTACTCAAGTCCGGATTTCGGTTCTCGATCTCGTAGCGGACCGAAAAACTTAGAGGAGATGTAGTTTGATGTATTTGCAGTAGAAGATTTCTACGTCTTTCTACGCCAACATGTGATTTTGTGCTACGCAATCCTGCGATGAGACGTCGCATACCATCAGATATCCTCTGAGTGTATTCGAGGAAGAACCAATCATCTTACTATCTTGTAGCGGGAAAAGGGATCCTTCAAGACAAAGCAGTTGTGGGCGATCCCTTAACGAATTTCGATACCTCGGCTCTCGATGTGGACACTCTTTCGTAAAATTATCGTCATCACAGATCGGAAACAAGGATAGCGAGGTTTTACGTTTTCATCGATTGGATTCATCTTTATCGCCTTTTATCTCTTTTCGAAGATGATTTTTTGTTTTTGTTCTTACCCTTTCTTCTTACCACCGGATAGGTTTGGATCGTAGATGATTTCTACGACATGAATGCTCTGGCAGAAGTTTTCAGCAGAAGAATCTCCTTTGAGAATCGGTGTAAAGTTATAATTGGAGAAGTACGTCTTTGGAAGATTTCTTCTTACTTTTGCCGATTGCTACGTACCAATCACACCATCGACGCATGAGACCCTCGAAGGAGTTGTAGTTAATTTGACCTGTGCCTTTGGTAAAGGTCGAGGATTTTTGTCATGTAGAGTACCCGACTGTGTATATACGAGGTCAAGGTATCGAGCTTGAGCAACGACTTGCTCTTTCAAGTAACAACGCCAAATCCTTTGGCCACATCTTCGATGATCTTTGGGCAACAATGATTTGACAAACCATTCGCCAAAATTTGATCCGAAATATAGACTTTCACCAAACGTCTTCTTACGTCGCCATTTCGTGAATGTGACTCGATATGTACGTGGACGTAGATTGTTTTAGTGAAGTCAACAATTTCCGTGCATTGTCGTATCCGCGGATGTGCAAATCGAAAATGGGTCAAGAAAGCTATAGCTAACGCGACCGAAAATTATGAAACGAGCCGTCGCGGTAACTCAATGTACCATTTGGTAGCTAGACCAATGAGGGTTCTTTGAAAAAGACATAACCGAATCGAATCATCAATGAGTGAATTGGATGCACACCGAAAGGTGATAAGTCATAACATGATTCGATGGATCCTCTCCCCGACTTACCTTCGAAATTTTGGTATATCATCAGGGCAACTTATGAGGCATTGGCGGCCGCTACCGATAGATAAAAAATGGGAACATTTCGTAAGGCGCGATCAAATCGTAAGTCCAAAGTTGCGATGAATGGTAACCGACGGCTAGGGATCGTGAAAACCTTGAGTGAGTCAAAGTAGGGTTCTAGGAGGAGGATATCAGGATATCCCTAGGAATCGGATGTGCATTAGGGATATTGTGTAACTCCCTGAAAATCGTGATGGGACCAAATTAGGGTACCCTGGAGGTTGCTTGATAAGTATAACCTGGATACGGACTGATACCGATAGCTTGGATTATGCATAGTATGACCCAAATTGGCCGTCCTCGGTATCGACTGATAAGTAAATTGAGGTCGACTAGTAGAATCGTACTTGTACCGTATTGTCCTATAGGCATCCGGACCGAAATCTGAAATCGTAGGTCCCGACTAAGGTACACGAGTACTTGAGGGATTTGCACGACACGGGGTGGCCGAAGCCTCGAGCTACAGATACTCCGCAAACAGGTGACGTAGGCTGTCGAGATAGTTGCAAGCGAAGCTTGCACAGTCTGAGGCGGAGTTCTAGGGTACTAGTGTCCCTAAAGCCGATGAATCGAACTCGGTGCAGACTCTTGAATGGTCAGTCTGGACATGTTAAGTCGGGTTGGAACTCCGTAAACTATATGGTCGTCCAGGTTGATAAGGCAACTTCACATTGGGTCAGCAAAGGCTGCGTTGAAATTGGGATGGATCCCACACCATTACATCCGGGGTATTGACGTAGAAGGATTTGTGCATACGAAGGACCATAACCTCGGTTGAACGTAAGTTGATAATTAAGCGGCAAATTTCTGGGTCCTCGTAATAGATGGTTGACCGTAAGGCCGTTGGAAAACCTTGAATTGGGTACTGACCCTTTGAGGTTGATATTGACCCCGAGGCACGTACTCGAGTCCGAGTTGATATTGACCCCCGAGGATGCATATTGACTTTGGGGTTGACATTGGCTTTGAGGTATGTACTCGCCCCTGAGGTTGCTCAGCAGACAATATGATTCCTGCCGCTTGACCTCCAAATGGTAAAAAAGCTACCTCGAGGTTGCGCTCCGGAGGTAATCGACTACCTTGAGGTTGCCCTCAGTGCGAGAATCGAGCTTTCCCCCGAGGTTGCCCCCCAAGCGGTACTGATCGCCTTGAGGTTTGAGGATTTGGAATATTACTCGTACATCATAAAAATTTGTTCTGCTGCTCGACGTACTCGATTTTAAGTTCCATCAAGTACCGAAATGATAACACGTGTTCGATTGATTGAGGAGTTTGCTCCCGAGAAAGGTGCTCGTACAGAGACCGGTATCCCAGAGGAACAGACGAACCACCGTGTAAGAATGATTCCGCGATTGAGAAAACATAGATGACTCACCCAACATAGCTAGATGACGTTGATAACAACTCGCGGTGTAGGATGAAATGGAATTCGAGGTGGTGAATAAAGCAAGACCCGCATTTCTCTAAAAATTTTGTCAAAGAGAGATACTAAGGATCATTTCGAATGGGGCCGTAGAAAATAGATTCACGCTCTCATAAGATTTAACGATTTCGAGGGGAGTTTCGGGAAGAGACTACGTCTTCGTCTAGATTAGCAAGTTCTTCAATACAAATGAGTCCGCAGGAAGATTTGTCGCGTAATGATATGTCTTACCCTAGGTGAATCAGGGGTCGCTAGAAGTTGGAGTGACAAATCCCGAGGATGATTTCTAACGCAATGATTCGACAGCTCAGAGAAATTTCAAGTTCGCTTTAGCTAATTCACCGGTATGGAGAAGCAAATGTCGGTGAATGCAAACTGAAATCGGGCTCTTGAATGTATTCTATCGTTTGTGTGGTTACTTCATGATGATCGTGATGTAGTAACTATGGCTGAATCTTCACAGTTTTACGTTGATCTAATTTTGCTGACTACCGTGATGCTACCGCAGCATTTCGAAGCCCTTCAAGTTGGCTTGGTGAATACTCACAGGGTTTCTCGTCAAATTTCTACGAGATTGTCTCGTAATTCCGCCACGATTAAAAATTATCTAATCACACGCAAACAAAGAAAAATTTCAATCAAAAGTACCTAAAGTCACTAAGGAGACAAACAAATGAATCATACGCTTAAAAATATAGGAGATCAAACCACACACAAAAGGTAGACTTTCCCGTACTAAAAACACTAGTTGGTGATGAAATCCAACATCAGTAGAATATTTAACACGAGAAAAGGGTGGTTGGAACAGCTTACTCGACAACCTCGCTTAATGAAATGTATCTGGTGAAATTTTCTCCACTATGACCATCTCGAGTGAAGATAACCCTCCGAGAGTCCAAGTGAGTCTCAGCGACGTCCGCTCCAGTGTACAAGTGAGATCTTTCCCTCCACCGTCACCTTAGGAAAAGAATCCTAAAGATTTATGGCCACTAAGGTCACCAACAGAACAAATATACTCGGGGGAACAAGTCTACGATCCGACACACGCGCAAGGGCAGAGTAACAAAGCTCAATCCCCGAAGGTTCCTTGAAATAAATCAAGGTCACCGACAAGTGACGTGCTCCTCGACAATGGTCAATCCCGAGGTTTACCGTTTTTAATACGCGCACATCTTCTATCATTCCCAATGAGGATAGGGATTGATTACGTCTCACCGGTTCAGACATGATCTCGTGCTTGACTCCTTTAAGAGGAGCTCTCCGCAGCATACATGCAACATATTGGAATTCTTCCTACCGCAAGATTTCGACTACTTGTTTGTTTTAGCTGTCTTGGAGAGTTAATTACTCCCTACTCCAAGACACTAGCCTAAGCCGTGTTGGTGAAAAGAGCCCTAGAAATATAGATTACTAGATTTGATTTTAATTTAAAGCGTTGCTTTTAGGAGGTTGTTTTCTTTAGGACAAATGGGTGCGAAAAGTGAAACTTTGATGATATGTAGTGACTCGACTCAAAAAACACTAAATATGCACCTAGAATGAGATCAACTCATTTCTCTTTCAATGAACTTCTATCTAAAGAAAGAGTTGGAGAATGCAATCCTTTTAACAAACAATTCCTTCTTTAAACATGAAAAATAATTGAAAGAAACTACTTTGTCTTTTCAATGATGATATATTACGCTCATAACAAAATCGTTTTCCTTTCCAAACTAGAAGCTAAAAAACAATTTTCCTTCGAAAGAAAGCTACAAAAATTAAAACTACTTCAAAACTACGAAATCTAATCTTGAGAACTAAAATCTAAATCGAGTAAAAAGCTTTCGCATTTTTTTTATGAATGTTTTTCTTAGTTTTTTAGCAAACTAAGAATCTATTCGTTCGTAATAACAAACAGATCAAAAACACTCAAAATATGAGTTTTATAAAAATGAAATTCAAAACTTTCAACCAAGTTTTTTCGAAGATTTGCAAAGAAACAAAAAGGCTCAATTTCTCAATATAGGATGTTTTCACAATCGAGTCGGATTCAAAAGACAAAAAGAGATCAATGTAATCTCGAGATACCGTAGAATTGTCAAAAGTTTGAATCGCTACAAAGACCAAGTGGAAAACAATCCAAACCGCAAAAAAACTTCTAGAAAATCATCAAAACATCAACACCGTTGGAGTTCATTCACATTCTGACATAAACAATAATCGTCCGCAGTAAAACCAAAAAGCTAAATAAAAATAAAAATAAACTAGAGAAAGAAAACTAGAGATTTTCTAAAATTTTGCTGAGTAGGTCCGCAGTAGCACTAGTATCGACAGTGCGCGCGCACCGTATTCTTTCCTGCGAAAGTGCGAACTCCGCCCGCACCGTCAAAAGTAAGGCGTAGTGCGGGAAACCCTAAGAAAAACTATAGAAAAACTTAAAATATTTCTAAATTTTCAAAAAGTCAGGGAAAATCTAAATTACCCGTGACAGATATGTATCAATCAAAAACCAGTGAAAAAAATGTTTCCTCAAATCAAAAATAAAAGAGAACCAAAAACAACAAGTTATTTCCGTTGGAGTCGCCTTTTTGTTGTGAAGATTAATCCGTCTTGCGGACAAGACCGATCTCTCTAATACTAAAAGTAACTAGCAACAAACGTACCCAATTATACTAATCTCTCTCTAAGCACACGATTCATAAAAATGCTATATAGGTGTAAGGCCTCACCTTTATATCCGCGCCATGCTTCGATCTCGTTGAAGTCCTTCCCGTGCACTTGAAAGAACGTTCCTCGTGGAATCAAGCAAATTACAAACAAGCAAAAAGATTACACAAAGACGTGTATAGACATTATTATAAACCATACTCATCATCATAATGATCAAGGAATTTATGAAATAAACCATGAATAGACAGCTTTAATGAGATAAATGAGCATATTTCCAGATAACTTCAAATAAAGAAAACCTTTACAACTCCGTGCCTTGATGACAGTGCAGTCCTCCCGGGTCCGAAGGTGAATCTCTTCTAATTTCGACAATCATTTCACTCTTTGAACCAAGACAAATAGAGATGAGTGATTTAACCTCACGTAAAGTCTTAGTTAACTCGAGTCTCAATCTCTGGCACGCATTTAACTTCAAATATCTTAAGCTTTGAACTCCTTTTGAGGCTACTCCAAGGCCTCTTTTTATAGTGGAAAAGAGGAGGTTTTCTCTTGCTCCAAATATGAAGGGATAAAATCCTCCTTCAAAGGGATTAGCTCCTTACATCAAGGGGTTAGCTCCATCAAGTGAGTGGATGCATGAACCTTCTCAAAGCGTATCCATTCCCGAAAATTTCCATCTAGAATCTTCTAGAATTCATCTCGAAATCCACTATCTTTACTTTCTCGCCTTTTTGAGTTTTACAAGAGGGCCTCCGCACCCACAACACAAATAAAGTGCGGCATGGTTCCTCACAGGAGTGGCCGAACTTTAGGTGTGCGGGACCGCAGAAATGAATAGAGAAAGTGCGATACCAATGTTTAGGGGATTTTTAGGAACTTTTCTTCCGATTTTGAAAGCTCGACATGAGTGAGCCGGATATGTTAGACTTGCAAAAGGAGGAAGTATGAGTAATAATGGAGCTCATACTCATAGTAAAATGTCGTAGATGACAGCTTTTAGTGTAACAAGATGCAAGTTCCAGTATGAAAAGTGAAATGCCTAAATTATATGAAAGGGAGTTTGCAAGTGCAATGCAAAAGATGGAGATGATTCAATTAAATATGCTTCCATAGTTAGAACAATAACTCAAGTTGCCATAAATTGAAAGTGTTATGCTTCTTTACTTTTAATATATTGTGAAACTTATCCAAATGAGAAATAGATCACAAAACATAAGTAAGTGATGGCAAATGAGATTGCAAATTAAGAAATTAAAGGACTATGCAATTTATGTTACTTCCTAATTAGAGCATGCATATGTGATGTGAAAGAAAACGGAAATGTCAAAACCATTAAGTCAATCCATCTACAAATTTCTCTCCTTTGAAATGGAGAGATAGGGATGTTAACAGTAAAAACCCACGCTCCCACAATTTAATTAATTTTCACAAGAATGAAATGACCATGAGGCCTTTTCTAAACCAAGGAAAAGTCTCACAAATAAAAATCGAGACCATAGAATTTTCCTTGAGAATTTCTAAGAACTCAAAATAAATTCAGACTTTTACAATAGGACAAGAGAAGCTAAGCCTTTTTATATGCCCACAACCAAAGAAGAGAGAGTTATCTTCCTCATTTGAAATTCAGCCCAAAGGTCCCCGCAGAACAACTTGTTAGCAATTTCCTTGTAGTTTTCCACTCAAGTCAGTCACAAGAAAAAATTCGAAAGAGGGCTACAAAACCAATCAAATATTAGATAGATAAAATTACAAAATATTGCACACACACTCTACAAAGGGCTGTAGTCAAAGAGTTCGAGTAAACTCTCCTCTTTTCTTAATCATCTTCAAGCTCTTAGACAGAAAATTAAAAGCAATGAAGTTATAATGTTTTAAAAGATATTCAAATTTAAAAGTATTTATAAATGAGATGATTAGATTTCATGGAGTACCTAAGAAAACCATATCGTATAGAGACTCTCGATTCACGTCAATATTCTAGACTTGTATGAAATTAGCCTTAGGAAACTCGCTTAAATCTAAGTGCAACTTATCATCCTCGAGGACTCCACTCGGCAAAAAGAAAGGGTAAATCAAATACTAGAAGATATGCCAAGAATGTATGTTATGGACCAATAATCGTGCTAGGAAAAGTACTTACCCTTAGCGCACTTTGCATACAACAATAGTTATCAGCGCATCAACCTAGATGCTCACCATTTGAAGCATTATATCGAAGACCCTCGCAAAACATCGTTAAGCTAGGACAAAGCTAGAAGACCGGTAGTAATAGCTCGGCTGCAATTGATTCGAGATGGAGGAAAAAGCAGCGTATTGCAGACAACGATTGAAAGAGGTCGTGGATAGACAAAAAGTTATGTTGATGCTCACAGACGTATAGAAAAGTGTGACGTAGGAAATCAAGTTTTCATTCACATCAGGCCAAATAAGAGCACCATACGGCTTTGGAAAAGGGACAAAATTATCACTCCGATTTATTGTGGTCATTCGAAGTCTTGGAAAAAGTTGGGACCTTTAACCTATCGTCTCGCACTCGCCACTCCCACTTGCACAAAATTCATAACGAATTTCATGTATCTACCTTATGACACTGTTATTACCGACAAATCTCATAATATTCAATGGAAGAAACTACAAGTGTCTCCGACGAGGGAACCATTATGGTCAAACCATTATGTATAACTGAACGCAGGGTTCGACAGAAATTTTCGAAAACCGACGATAGGCAAAGTTAAAGTCTAGTGGGACAAATATAGTCCCAGTATCACGAATACTCCGGGAATATGTTGAGGCCATATGCCAAAAATACCCCAACTTATGCTAAAATTTGAGAAACTCGAAAATCTTGCTTTGCATATGACTACTCTATTTTTGATACTATGAGACCCTATTTTTGAAATATCACGTAAAGATGAGTTTTTTACTTTGCCGAGTACATGGATACCCATAAATATATGATGTTACTTAACTCTATCGATACATGTATATATGATTTTCTTAACTTTACTAGTACATGGATACCAATATGAAATATGTCTTTTAAATTAACATTGCGGGGATACAGAAATCTAGATCGTCAGATTACGTTAGAAATAAGACTACCTATCCATATTTATGCATCTCAACATGATTTAAGGAGTAGAAATAAAAGAGTAACTATATTTTAAATATGAGCTAAACGTATTAGTATGTAGACCGAAAAATGGATAAATACATCGTATCATAGATGAGCAACAAGCATGAACTACACAAGAGTTGTTATCTAGCAAAAACTTTATCGAATATATGGATGCATATGTTGTAATGTGTGTACAAGTGTCATACATTTGCGGATTGTGTACAAGGCGGCTACCTTGTAGAACACATCATTACCAAGTCAATCACGTGGCATGACAGGATCTCCAAGAATGCTTTGAGACTCCACGAGACCCCAGTGACAGGGGTTTCGACTCATGGTCCTGCTAGGGAGTGGAGGTGGTTTCCCATCATTTGCCCTCCAAAACCCGGCATCATGGGAGGACCGTGCGAATCACGCTCCCCGTACGTGTGACGACGGATCAGTTTGGATGCTCACTCGATAACCATCAGTGTCAATATAATCGACACCGACACCCTTAAGGTCTATGAATGGTTAGGTCAATAAAACTCGATGCCATGGTATATTCCCCGTAGAGGACTCGATGGGATGGAAGTCGAAAGAGATTAGGGAGTGATAGGGATGATTCTAGAATAGCTCGAGACCCTGCTGGAGATGGAACGGAACAATTAAATTAGAAATACCTAGACATTCAAATAGAAAGTCAATCTTAAATTACAAACCCTTTAAGCACAATCGACTCTAAATCTCTAAAGCAATTATTGATATGATTATATAAAATCCTAGCTTTTCCGGACGAAGTTTTCGAATGGAGGAAGTATGTAATGACCCATTTGGATTTATAAGAAAAATAATATTATCAGCGTATACGACGTATGCATATGATAGCTACATATGCATACATCGCATACACACCTAGCACTAGTATACACACCGTTTAGTATTTGAGAATAGCTAAGTAGGTTAATGAGTCAATAATGAAAATAGATCCCGAACTACCTCGATTATAACAATACGACGAGCGAGGACCTTTAATAAATGTCGATGTAAAGGTATATCCGAGTATAGGAGCTGAATTAAATATCATAATGTATTTCTATCTCGCTTTCGAGATATAATGAAATATCAAGCTATAGTCACATAACATGTATATCGCCTCTTATATACGTATGCATGGCAGTTAGTACCTGATCAATACAGATAGAATGTATAGTACAAATTATATTTAAGCGAACAAATAAAGTAGAAGATAATCTGGATTAAAATTATAAAGTCAATTTTAATTAATTTACAAAATGATAATAAAATTAATCTCTAAAGTAATTAAACAAAATAATATCTACATAAATGACTCTCTATAAATATCTCCATATAAATGAAAAATGGTGAGAACAACCAATAAAAGCCACATAATAACAAGTGCATTTCCTCATCAAAAGAAAACTTATCTTTACAAATAGACATACGCAATGTAATCACCGGTCGTAGACTTCCACTGCCTCCACCCGACCATAGTATCGAGCGTATCCAAATATCTCTTCATCCAATCACCCCCGTGCACATTCCAAGCAAGAATGTGGGATCTCATGGGATAAACCCAATCCAAACACAACCAAAGGAATCCGTAGGTTAAACCACCTCCACCCTCTCCATACCAAGTCATCACAACTCTAAACCGGTGCTAAGGCTAAGCATGCACAAACCATGCCAAGCTTCGGATGCGTCAGATTCCCTTCACCATCCTCGAGGAATTTTCTTCGTCTCCATTTCCTCAAGATTTATCAGTACATCTCACCTCTGTCGATCAAGGGATCTCCTAGAGGCCTTTGTAGACTTTTCCCCAAGACCACTCACCTCGGATTCTCAAAACCATTCCGGTAAATCCAAAGCTCAAAACCGAGGAAAATGCCATCACACCATGGCTATCTGCAGAATGGCAAGGCTAGGCCACATCCATTGTCGCAAACTCCGGAAAATCCCAAAGCCAATGACAACAAAGAGAACCAAAATACTCAACATGCATGTCAAATCCATCTAGAAAATCACACAGGCAACCCGTTACCTTCAAGTATTCCCACCGGAGTTGCTTGATCCTTGCCTTCCGTTTCTTTGTTTGTCCTTATTTGCTTTTCCTTTCCTTTCCTTTGCTTGTTTCTTTCTCCTCTGCTGTTTCTCCCTCTAAGACTAATTTCCAAAAACCGAACCGACAAAAGGCTACCAACTAATGCCTCTAAATATCTTTTATCAAGACGGCCTCAAATTTATTCAGACTTTTTCCCTTATTTTCCTCACATGCAACATAAGGACCTTTCACCTTCCTTTCTTCCTAATTTCTATTATTTTAATCACAATGTGCCAAACAAAAACCTATCCTTCTCCAAAGCACTTTATTCAGTCACCTTTTTCCGTGCTTTTCCTTTAGCCATAAACATAACAAGTGATGCCCACTAAGATATTTTTTCCCTACATTTAGCTCGTAACAAGTGTCCCTTTCATGGTCTGGTATTTTAGCTTGTATGAAATCTTTATTACATGAACTTTTAACCCGTGGTTATTACATCTTCCTCCTCTTTCTCCCGACAGCTTCTAATATAGTTACCCATGTCAACATGTATGTCTTCATGTGCCAGGTCTCATATGATCCCATGGCTAGTTCTCGATGCATCTAATATTGACACTTTTTGTGACCAGCATGTCGGCTCATCCCGATTGGAGCTCAACTATGAGGCCATTTATCTCGCATGCGCGCAGGCTGCCCTCTCCTCTTCAAGAACAATCGATGATCATTCCTCAGTATCATGGCACATCCTTTGATCTCTTCTCTCGTACATCCTATTTTAATGATGTAGGAATTTCTGCTGGTGGTAAGTCTTTAGATCAAACACCAAAGGTCACCGCTCATGCAAAGATCACAGAGCAATCACACTCGGTATTTGATGTGGTTAAAACTCAAAGAGGAAACGTCCATGGCTCGAGACAATGCAACCCACTTCATGGCACTAGTTAATACAAAGAGAGAAAATTTACATAATCTTCTCTCATAAACGGTACTACCGTACTAAACTGACCCTCCATTCTCTTTAAATAGACATCATGGACCAGTTCGGGATATTAAGCCATGGATCAAGTGTCGCTAATACTGTAGGAAAGAATGAACCTGCCGGACCTACCACATATCATGGGACCGTCGATCATAAGTTACTAAAAAGTACATGGTAAATAAACACACTTTACCTAACTCTCTACGCTACACCAAGTTATACTTCAATATTTCCTATGTGTCTAATATCCTAACATCCCCCCTTAAGAACAACTTGGGATAGGATTGAAGGATTGTGCGCAGGTGACACAATAGGAGGCAGGAAGAGGAATTAGAGCCTATCCCCACTTAATGACAACTTTCCGGACTCACAGACTCGAGGTTTGCAAACTTCAGCTCCGTGAGAGCTCTTTGTAAACATTATCAACACAATTGGACTCGTCAAGTTGAGCAAATACCGCACTTCAAGCACAGTGACCATGAAATGAGCTTTTCGACGAAGTGCATGTGTAGCTCAATGTGTCTCATGTGCCGACAGCCGAACCGGATCTTTGCATAGAAGAACGCACTTTTTATCACAATGTGCAAAAAGAGCAGCTTGGATGTTGCACGATGAAGACCAAATTTGAATAGGATCCGGTTGAAGCCATGCTGTGCCTTCCCTAGCTGGGATCTCGGGCCAGTGACTAATAACATCGGCTTCGCCGAAGCCAAGAGAGAGATGGCACTTTTTTCTTTACAAGACGTGTAATGGATCCTCGAACCAAGAGTGAATACATAAACTCACAGTAGACTTTCGATAATCGTCAGGCCGCCTGCACCCAATCGGAACAAGAAACCAATCAACAATGTAGATGCTCTCTACACCTCGTAACGAATCTCGAATCCAACTATACTCCGAATACATCGACGTATTTTTTTGGGGAGGCTTTCTAGTGACTTTCATGATGGTTTGGGGCATAGACCAAGCAACAAGACCAACCACAGAAGGAAAGGTCAAGATGGCATGGGGTTAGATACGTAGAGTTTACCAACAAGTTGATGGTATAAGGTAGCATCAACTTTCGGAAAGTACAAGTGACTCCATCTTTGACCTATCACCTAAAAGGGAGAAGGGCTTGGCTTACAGTATTCCATGTGCAAGCTCACGGAGAAAGATCATGTAGACACACTTGGACCTGAGAAAGGACATCTTTATTTGGATTGCAATACTTGAAGACTAAGGAAATAATGCAAGTGTCCTAAGTCCTGGCCATTTAAAACCTCTTTGAGGATAGACTTCCACATGGTTTATATGGTTTGGATCACTACCAAGCAAGGATAATATCATCAACATAAAGAACAAAGATGATTAAGGACCTACCCACTGTCGTGGAGAGGTACACCAACGACATCTCAGGAAAATCAACATTATCTAAGAGAAAGCTATCCATTTTTGTGGCACACCAAGCCACAAGGGCTTGGCCGAGACCATAGAGAGACTTCCTAAGGTGCAGCAACAAGGCATAGAGTCATTTTGGATAAAGCCAGTTGTCTCCATGTAGTATTTCATTCATGCAAGTCTCGAAGGTAAGAAGGCGGGCATTTAACATCCATCTGGATGAGACACCCCATCTAAAGCTAGTGCGTTAAGTGAAAGGACAAAGGCGAATAAAATTCATATTTGGCACCAAGGGGATAAGTTTTTCGTATATTCAATGCCTTCAACTTGTGAAAATCCTTTAGCAACAAGACGAGCTTTATGTTTATCCACTTTTCTCATTCCGGTCCAAACTTTGTTCTAGAAACCCATTTTCGTCTAACAAGTTTTTCTTTCCCTTTTCGGACGAGGAACAAGATCCCAAGTATTATTTTCCAATAACGAACGATATTCTTCTATTCATAGCTACATCCCAACTCCGTATGACCTCGAAACATTCTTCAAAGGTATCTAGAACTCATCAGACATAGGAAGATGCGTCGTTCGAACTTCAAGAACATGTACGACATTGATCCGCACGGTCACCGCAAGCAGAACCTATCGCATCCCGAGTAGAGCGTTAAGACCCATTTTGGAAGTTGTGGATCTCAAATGAAGATCATGAGGAGGTGGAGGAGCTACTCATCATCGCTTTTCATCATCCGAACTAAAAGTAATGAAGTGCTTTAAGCAGAAGAGATAGAGAGAGGTGGCACATATGCTAAACTCGGGACTCGCGAGTTGCCAAAGGTGCACACTCCGGCCAAACTAGCTTCATAGGCCGATATCTTTTTCATCAAATTTTACATCTCTTCTAATGCTTACATTTTTGGATTTAGGTTTAAGAAGTCTATCTCCTCGACACATTCTCGTCAACATCCAACAAAAAATTCAATGTTTCACTCTGAGGTTCTAAGGCTCTAGTGTTTCTCTATCTAGAATATGGGCTCAAGCTTCACTTCCAAAAACATGAAAGTGGCTTACATCTTGTTTGGATTGAGCTTCCGGGCTTCTTTTTGGAGTGATATTCCTTTAAACCACAAGAGAGTGTGATTTACTATATAATTGCATAGGTAATTTCTCTCGCCTAAAAATTAAGACTCAAGTCCTTTAGATTGAATCATACAATTTAGCTCATTTCTTTTTCGAGTGTGATTCTTCCTTTTAGATAATACACCATTTTGTTGTGTGCATGTATACGTAATGCGTATGTTGCAATCCTGAATCCCCATGCTCGTATGCAAAGTTGATAAATTTGCCTTCGTTAACACTCTCTCCAGTCCATTTTCGGTATCTTAACTTAAGAATGACGTCCAAATTGTTTCTCAAAAAAGGCCTTAAAGGCCAATAACATGTTAAAAATTCACTTTCTGATTTTTAAGAAGATATACCTATGCTGCCCAGAAAAATCATCAACGAAATTTCAAGGAATTACTTGTGATGCGAGGAAAGAAACAACCGGAAGTGGACCACAGGAAATTGTTGTGCACAAGATGCAGCAGGGGTATGAAGCGTGCCAAGAGGCACATTTTGCCAAAACCATCTCTATGATGTCTTTCCGAGTACACAACTGGAACAAACACGATTCGGAATATACCATAAGCATAGCACCTCACCACCATTTTTTCTTTACATAGACTTTTGAATTGAGCGAGTAGTTTAAGTGGGCAAACAATTCTACTTTATCATTATGAGCATACAAAAACAAATGGAAGACATGATGACTCCAGAGTTGTCAAACCTGAGAGTAACCTTGCGGAATCATGCACAGTGTCATGAGGCTAAACATATGTCTGATCTCTTAGGTCCTTAATTATGACATCATGAGGTGATAGTCTTCAATGCGCTTTTCTTCAACCGAATGAGTTATTTAATAAAACAGACAGAAGGTCACAGTGAAAAGATAGGAACACATAATACATCATTAAACCCGACCTAGATCTCAGATGAATAGTTCCGTACTCTACAACACCGAGATATCTATCATCACCTTGGAAACATAAATATTTTTGGTGTCACAACTCATTTAAAAGAAGAAAACATGGCTTTATTTTTGTCCATGTGGTAAGAGGCTCCAAAATCAATGAGCCACTCATGAGAATGAGATAGATGAAAGATACATTCAATGCATAACTAGAGCTTCGATGCTCGACAACCACATGCGTAAAGTGTCATTCCCAAAGATGAAGTTGAAGAGTCCTCCAAAATGGGATGTTGTGCTTCTTCATTGTCGCTTCCAAGGTTTCCATCTTTTCTTAAAACATTTCTGAATCTACGTGGCCATCACGATTACAAAAATTTCCAAGGTATATTTGTCTTCTTCCCTTTGTTTGTATTTGCCTTATTAGTTTTTTGAGTTTCTTTTTCAAGCTTATGCTGCCGAAATTGCTTAAGACCCTTGTTTGGTTTAGGACCATTCTTTTTAGGATGTTGCTTCTTAGGATTCTTTGGATATGGTTACAATTGGGTTGTTAAGGCTTTCTTAGAAGAGTTTCCAATATTAATAAGACCAAGGTGTAAGAGTTTTTATTGTTCTCTTCTCAAAGAACTCGCAAAAGGCATCAAAAGAGGGGGACTCGTAGGCTGCTCCTTGAGAAAATGAGGGCTTATCTAGTGGAATGGAAGGTGGATCAAATGGCTGCAGTATGTAGGGCCTATCTTAGCAAGAATGGAATAGATAATACTACCATATTCCTTTACCTTACAACCTTCTAAAAGAATTCTAAGGGTCTTGAATTTGGATCTTTAATAGCAGAAGAAATTATTCGGGTCCAAAGTAAGCAAACTCGATTTTCAAGTCAAGTGGGCTCTCGATTTCACTTTGAATGCCAAACCATTATTTAGCTTTTTCATAACTTCAGCAAAGAGTCAATTTCTTGGATATGAAATCTAAGATCTTGATCAATGGACATTCCTATCAACCCTCGTGCTTGGATCTTGTTTATTTTCTCATTTAGCCTTTTTATCTACATTTCGATAGGTTTATATTCTTTGCCCTAAGGCTATTTTTATAAAGCCTTTTACTTCTAAGTAAGTCTACCATGTAGGACAAAGCCCATTGGAAATAATTAGGTGTTGTTACGAATAACCCAAAGACAGTAATCGTTGATAATGCAACAAGATGATGAGCTTAGTGGAAAGAAGTCACCTTCACCAAGTGGGCCCGCTGCGTACACTTTTCGCGCAAAGTCTATTTGGACTATGTCTATTTTTAGACATGTCGATCATATTCTATGAGTTGCGAGGATGTCTATTTGTGGATGGTTGGTCAAGTCGGAAAAAATAGATGGACTTCTATTTTTAGACATATCGGGCGGAATCTATTTTTAGATTGCCAGTCTAAAAATAGATATGTCGAATATTATTAGCTCTTAATACTATTTTGGACTCTAAACATTATCTTATTCTCTTGGAGCACTTCGAGTTAAGTGCACATTTGTGGCACGAGGAGCTGATGAAGGAATTACGCTATTCCCGAGGGTTTCGTTTGGAGCTAATGCATGGAGGACTTCGGTTAGAACTCATGTGACGTAGTCTGGTGGAGTTGATTGAGGAAGTTAGTGGAGTTGTATTCAGTTTAACTCAATCTAAAAATAGTTGATCTAGTTGTATCTAGTCTAAACTGATTGATACACTAGTGAGAGTGGTGTGAATTAATTATTAATTAATTCACTAATTATTAACTCATAAATCAACTAAAGAATACATCAAGCTTAACTTCGTGCATGGACGCCAAAGGAGACCAAAGGAGAGGTAGGGTGAAAGAGCAAGTGTGACTATCACTTGTGACTATACTCGGGTGCATGATTTTCGCACCACACATTGATGGAGATGCCAATGAGGATTATGCAACAGGCATGTACTGTGTGGATTCGAATCCCGCTGCCAATGGTCTATCGGTGGATTGCGCAAGAGAGAGTGCAAAGCGTCAGTGGAGAAGATTGGAGCATGTTTTTTGCTAGATCCTCGAGCTTCGTGTAGTGTGTAGCAATTGGAGATTGTACCGAGAGATTGTGAGAAGCTCAGGACAATGATTGTTACATGATCTCTATTATATAATATACGTATATTTGGGGTTTTCAAACTTTAATATTTCCCATAAATACTCGTGTTTATATGTGTGATTGTTTACTGCTTTTAATGTGCACATGCGATTGCTTTATATTTCCTAGCAATTAATGATCAATGGCAGAAGAGATTATGTATTATGCATGAAGCTCAAATAGTGCGTGATCGTAGATAATCTCTCGTGAATAATATAACATGCTTATTCAAAATTTCTCACATGGTATCGCAGAGCGATATTGATCATTGGAGCAATTGCAAGACATTGGAAGCGGTTGAGTTTTAGCCGGTCGGAATTCGAACTTTGCACGCTGTTTTATTGGTGTCGAAGTTGAGATGTCTTTCAATGGATCGCGATTGGAGTATGCCTTGAGGGAAGCTCGAATTATATTGCATGGAAGGACAGATGGAGGCGGTGGGTCAGGATGACAATGGGTTGAAGGAGTTCATAGATGCAGAATTCCAAAGCCTACTTCTACCGATGTTGTCGTACTTGGACGCATGGCAAAAGAAGATAGCAAAGTGTCGAAGTGATTCTATCGAGGGCGTGAAGGACCACATAGTATCCGGCCTCTTCATGCAGTAAGGCTTCTCCATTCTCGATGTGGAAAGCTCTCGTACAGACTTTATTCCAAAGCAAGAGCCACTGCAGAGAAGTTGGCGCTCGAAGGATAAACCTTCCGTAAACATAAAGATGGAGAAAGGCGACAAGTATGCCCAAGTACCTCACGGTTCACCCAATGCAGGGATGAGTCGAAGTGTGTGTGACCGTAGATGACGAGGACTCGGTGAGCTCGCTCTCCTTGGGCTTCCGAAGAGTTGGCATTCCTATCAAGACTCGGCTACGGCTCCGGGAGAAACCACCAGATGGGAGCGACTTTGGCCTCGACTCTCAGTGCAAGAGGAGATAAGGCGTAAGTACCAGATGGATCTTCATCAAGGAAACTCGCGGAAGCAGAATTTCACCTTGCGTCGCCAAAGCAAAGAAGGGGGAAGAACAAGAAAGCTTCTCAATCCGGTGTAAAAGGCAAGAAGCAAGGACATGGCAGAAAGGAGAGAGAGTTTTCAGGATGATGGCGAGTCGTGGCACCACAGAGATTGGGCCACCTTCACCATGGAGCTTTGGAAGATACCGGCAGCAGAGCTCTACCGCTTCCCATGGCGTGCCTCCTGCGTGCTCAGACATGCCAGGCAAGGATGCACGAAACCCTGTGGTGGAAAGCCACTCCTTTCACGAGAAGGATAGTCGCGCCACGCATGCATCCTTGAGGAGAATTCGCGTACGTACGTGTGGACCTTTCCCGCAGCTTCGACAAACAGCAATGCGTATTGGTGATCTTTGTCGATGATTTTTCTCGTAAGTGCCGGATCTTATCTGGCGTGCAAGAAGAGCGAGACATACCCAAAGTTCCGTGAGTTCAAGGCACCGGTCGAGAAAGAATCAGTGGAAGGTGTGAAGGCTTCTTAGGAGTTTCGAAAATGGTGGTGAATTCATCTCTAGCGAATTCAAGGACTCTTTGCAATGCGGTAAGGAATTAAGAGAGCTCATATCACCTCATAACCCACGATGCAGACCCGGTTGCTAAGCGGAAGCAAATCGTAACGTATCGTGGGTGTTGCACGAGCGATGTTGCATGTTCATGGCCTACCCATACACTTGTGGGGTCGATAGGCATGTAATACCGCAAGCATATGTGCAAGTAACCGTTGTCCTCACAAGACATACTTGGCGCGAGTACACCCGAGGAGGTGTTTCTCTCGCAAGAAGCCCTCGATATTTCCCATTTGAGGATTTTTGGTCTCACCTCGTCTACATTCATGTGACGAAGGATGCCTAGGAAGAAGCTGAGAGCCGACCGCAGAGGTTGGGATATTTGTGTGTACATCGATACACTCCCACAACTATCATGTGTATTTTCCATACAAGCCGCAAGACTTTTGTGCAACGGGATATCAAATTTCGTGAGGAGAAATCCATGAAGTGTTCGCTTGAGAGGGAGACACACTTGCATGCAAAGCATGAGGAGCTATTAGTTCCTAAGGATGAGCTTCAGTGATGTGGATCAACCACAAGATGAGGTTCATGGAGTGGAAGATACCACTCATGAGCGCCAACCATAAGAGGGCCGAAGCGCACTACAGGCTAAGTCGAGCGACCGGCTCAAGATGCGTAGAAGGTTGTAGGAGCACCTACATGACAGCGTTACAGACAAAGACAAAGCCACCGACCTCAAGCATATCGATACATGGCTCTTATGAGCAAGTATATCGTGACAGGTAGCCATCCTCTTCTTCGAGGAAGTTGTGGAGGACCCCGCATGGGCATATGCCATGGTGGAAGAGTAAGTGATCGGATTGTCGAAACAGTTGCATGGGAGATTGTCCCAACGCCGAAGGGGAAATCGGCGGTGGCTCGAGATGGATCTACAAAGTGAAGCAGAAAAATCGACTTCCGGGAGTGTGAGGAAGTACAAGGCAAGATTTGTTGCCCGAGGATTTTCACAGCATACTGAGATCGATTATGAGGAGACCTTTCTCACCCGCCGCAAGGTATTCTTCCATACGGACGATTCTTGGGCTCTCTCAAATAAGCAGTATGGGGTGGCACATTCATCGATGGATGTGAAGACTCGCAAGTGCTCCTCAAATCGGGGTGATTGAGGAGGAGGTGTACATAGAGTTGTACCAAGGTTTCAAGATCTTCTGCTAGCCGAGTCGCATGTGCGAGCCCAAGAGAGCGTTGTATGGGTTGGAAACAAGCACCTCGTGCTTGGTATGCACCTGGACAGACAAGCCATTTCACCCCTGGGACTTGGATTCTCCAAGAGTGAGGCAAACATCCTAACCTATACCAGCATTGTGGTGGAGGGTAAGTTGTTGATCATTGTACTCTTTATGTAGATGATTTGATTTTCGACGGGTGATGAACTCGTTGATACACTCATGCAAGGCCGATTCTGCAAGTGGAGTTTGAGATGAAGGACTTGGGCCTCTCCTTCATTATTTCCTCGGAAATTTAGCAACATGCAGTCGATGGACTATTTTTTTCTCAAGGTAAGTATGCGTAGAGATACTGAGAAGTCTCAACATGCATGGCCGCAAGCTCGCGTGATACTCCTCTTCCTAGTGGATGGAGTGAAGGAGGATGCTACTTCGGCGAAGGTAGTGGATGCCACCGCTTTATCAACAGCATGGTGGGGTCGCGCATGAATATCCGGGTCAATACACGTACTCCGACATATGCTATGTTGTTAACCAACTTTCACAAGATATGGTTAAGCCAACCAAGCTCTTCTAGAAGGCGTGCAAGCATGTATCGAGATATCTCGTAGGCACAATACGTCCAGATATGGATTATGGTACAGTACACCTGGGATGAGGTGGAAGGCCGTGGTGGCTTCACGCGGGATGCAGACAATGGGCAGGAGCCCAAACCGACTGCAACGAGCACATCCGGAGGGATTTTCAAGACGTTCGACAAGAGAGCCAGTGCAAGCGTGGAAGCAGAGATCCGTGGCACTCAGCTGGACGAGAGGCCGAGGTATACGTGCAACAAGTTTGGTTGCATGCGAGGCTATATGGATGAGGAAGATCCTCGCGTGTTGTCTCGCACACTTGGATCCTACCGTGATTTATTGGGGATAATCGTAGTTGCATCAAGCTCTCGTGCCATCCAAAAGATTTCATGATAGATCTAAACACATTGACATCTCTGGTATCATCATATCGCAGATTGTGCAGCGCCGAAGGTCATGTTACTTTCATACATTCTGGACCGAGGATCAAGATGCCGATATCTTCGACGAAGGCGCTCACCAGATCAAATTTGAATACACGAGGCAAGATAGGTTGCGTATAATCCATATCTCGTTTGCTGAGAGGGAGTGTTGAGAATGCAACAAGATGATGAGCTTAGGTGGAAAGAAGCTGCCTTCACTAAGTGGGCTCACGTTGTGCTAATTTTGGCGCAAAAGTCTATTTTTAGACTATGTGTCATATTTTACACATAGGCGGGATCATGTTCTATGAGTTTCAGTGATGCCATTTTTGATGGTTGGTCAAGCCGGAAAAAAATAGATGGACTTATATTTTTAGATACAGATCAAGTGAATCTATTTTTAGATTGCCATTTCTAAAAATAGATATGTCGAATATTATTAGCTCTTAATAATATTTGGACTCTAAACATTATCTTATTCTCTCGAGCACTTCAGCTTAAGTGCACAGTTTGTGGCACAGAGCTAACAAGCGGAATTACGCTATTCCTAAGGGTTAAGTGGAGCTATTGCATGGATACTTCAATTAGAACTCATGTGACGCAGTTTGGTGGAGTTGATTGAGGAAGTTAGTGGAGTTGCATTCCAGCTTAACTCGCTAAAACATAGTTGAGCTAGTTGTATCTAGTCTAAACACGATTGATACACTAGTGAGAGTGGTGTCCATTAATTATTAATTAATTCACTAATTATTAACTCATAAATCAACTAAAGAATACATCGCTTAACTTCAGACGCATGGACGAGCGTGGAGACCAGTGGAGAGGTAGGTGAAAGAGCAAGTGTGACTACTTCACAGTGACTATACCGGTGCATGAGTTTGCACCACACACTGATGGAGATGCCAATGAGGATTGCGCAATGCATACCGTGTGGATTCGAACTCCCCGCCTGGGACCCAATATTCATCAAAGTGATTGCGCAAAGAGAGTGAAAGCTAATGTGTGGAGAAGATTGGAGCATGTGTTTTCGTAGATCTCGAGCTTGTGATGTGTATCACTGGAGATTGTACCGAGAGCTTGTGAGAAGCTTTGTACAATGATTGTTACATGATCTCTATTATATAATATGTCAGTATAGTTTGTTTCATTTCTTTAATATTTCCCATACATACCGTGTTTATATGTGTGATTGTTTATCGTTTTAGCCATGTGCGCATGCGATCGTTTATATTTCCGCAATTAATGATCAATGGTAGAAGAGATTATGTATTATGCATGAAGCTCAAATAGTGTGTGATCGGATAATCTCGGTGAATCACATAATAGTTATTCAAAATTTCTACATGCACTTTCCATTTTTAAAAATTGAAACTCGCAGAAGGTCGAAACGAATCGCTCCAATGGAAAGATCTTGAAAAATTAGGCCAGTTTACAACTTTGAAAATGACATCCGTGAAGAAGAAGTTATGCTTTCTTTTGAAAACATTGTAGTAGATAAAGTTGAGTAGTAGTTACATGATAGGTTGAAAAGTCGATGATGAAGTTGTACTAAAAAAATAAAAATAAAATAAAATAAATAACAACGCACAACACCTTATCCAAACTTAATATAATAAACCTCACTTTTTATATTACTTTATGTGACCGACTTTTACAATTTGTGAGAGTCATTTCTACAATGTTACTTTTAGATAAAACTAAAGACAATTTGCCACAAAAAAATTAAAAAAGCATCTCACAAAAAGCTTTTTTAGAAAAAAAGCTTGACAAAGAGGACTTGAACTCAAGACCTTCTATTCTCATAAAGTAACTTTCACACCAAGTGAGCTCAGTAAAATAATTCTACAATGGTTTGAAAGGAGGAAGGATTTTTTTTCTCTCTTCGATGTGCGTGCTTTCTTCCTCCTCCAAAACAACCATGAAAATAACAAAAATAAAATACAAGGCTTACGGCAGTAACGTTAGATTTTCAAGTTAGTCCGTCCAAAGAATCCATATATTTCTCTCGATTTTTATGATTTCGAGAGATCGCACAAAGTCGTGAGGAAAGAGCATATGTATTAGAAAATCTCGTCTTCCTCGTTTCCGGTTTTCCAGTATCGCATTACGCGCCGCGTAGAAAAGAGAATACTGCAGAGAAGAGGGTATAGATCCGATAATAAAAAAGACTATAAACGAAATAAACAGAGGGCTTCGATAAATACATCTCGCAAAAAAATTACTTTATACCTACAAACTCAAGTGACATAACTTGGGCAAACCGTAAACGTAGCGGTTCCTCACCGTAACAAAGTAGACTCTAGACATAGCAAAGTAGTTCTCCACACTCGAAAGTGGCCGAAAGAGAAGGTCTAAAAACGACGAAATACGCGTAGTAGTTAAATCGGCTTCTGACTCGATTCAACATGTGTCCTTAAAAACAGTTCTCTTCGATACCATGTAGGAATTTATAGGGTAAGTTCCTTAGATCAAATATTGGTGTATTGATATGTGATATGTTTGTGAGCTTGGTGACCTTTGGTGTTTGATCTAAGGAACTTGCCTCCGTAGATTCCTACAGATGATAACATCATGGAGATCATGATGCTCTGACGATGTTTAATGTGGAACGATCATCATGATCATTCTTCCTCGTCGTATTCCTTCAAGGATAATCTTAGTGAATTCTACCGACCCAATTTCATTGAGATGTCTCGCGAATTTTGTATATGTCCATGGTATCGATTCTAAGAAGAACTTGTTGAATATTCAAGAGACTATCCCTCTCGATATTTTAATCTATCCCAACATCAAGTCACATCTCTCATCATTCCGCACATCTTGCTCTCCCGATGCAATGAAGACTTATAAATCCCTTTATAGGAATTTAGAAACATATTTGTCTAGTCATAATGAATAGATTCCAAGGATTTATTCAAACATCATTGTACACATGAAATCAAGACATATCCCGATGCTAAGCTACTTTCTGCGCACACTCCGGCCTGGTCCATCCCAAGATGGTTGTCGCGAATAAAGCCTGAGTTTCGAAAATTTATACGCGTTGGTTTAATATTTCATTACCTCTAACCGATCGGGTGTCCAACATTGTTCCTATCAAGCAAAGAAACAAGGAACACTCGAGTGTGCGCTTAACAATTACCGATACATTAATCGTGTTTATCCTAAGGACAATTATCCGACTGCGTGCATCTGACCAAATTATCGACGCATTGTGTTGGTTGTGGAATATTTTCGCTTTATGCATGGATTTTCTACCTAAAATCATATCAACATTCTCCCAACACGTACCAACATAAAACAACATTTATCTCATTCAAGAGGCACATTTACATATCGAAAACTCCCTTCTCGGATTAAAGAATGTTGAAGCCATGTTTTAGAGCACAATGAATTAATCTTTCCATGACATAAAACACATTGTACAACTATATCCGTATGATTTACCTACTCACTCGAAGCATCGTGTTGATCATCCAATGCATATTTGAACAAATTCAGGTGCACTATATCATCGATATCAAACTTTTGTTCTATACTGATCATACATTCATTAAATATTTCGATGAATAAGCCTAATGATATTGCTAGGATAATTAAATGGTTGTAGTTATTGTTTTAAAAATTTGATTTTTACTATTATTGAAAAAACAGCAGAAAGAGAATGTGGTTGCGTACTTTCTTGGTCCATTACCGACTCCTTCCGTAGGTAATGAGAAGATGGTGGATGATCAACTTCCATATGAACGCCTATTTTCCATCTCAGTTGTTTTCTCCCTTGGTTTTATGACATAGATAAATACTTGGTCATGTCGGGAGGTCTCTCCTAATATATCATCCAGAGGATAAGAGAAATATTGTAAGGAAAATTTCCCTTTCACTTGGATTAGCAATATTTTCAAACCATATCACATATCGAGGAGATGTGTAACGAAAGAAGAGGGTCTTTGACATCCTCTCAACATGCCATGATGAACCTTGTGGGGTTTATTTTGTTGCTAAGAAATAAACCTTTAAATTTCTGCAAAGGTGCTGGTTGCTACTATCTGGCCCATTTTAAGCAAGATGCAAGGATATACACCACCAAATGTGATAAATTCCAAAGGATGAGAAAACCCACACCCAAGGATGAGATTCCCTTACAACCTCAAGTGGCCTCAGGAGCCATCTTACAAGTGAGTACATGGATTTCTGGGTGGCCACACTGATCCACCGTCGCACAAAAGAGGCACATCATCGCATGCACCGACTATTTGACAAATAAGGGTTGAGACCAAGGGCAATGCTAAGCCAAGAACTCGAAAGCAGAAAGTGGTCGAGTTTCTTTAAGTGAGAAAGTGTTTTATACAAGTTTAGGTACCCAAGGAAGATATTCATAGATCAAGGAGCACAATTCACATCAAATATGAATGAGAATCTCATGAGGAAACACCATATCAAACACAAGACATCCACCGACTATCAACCTCAAGAAAATGGGCAAGTAGATGTCACAAATAGAGCATTGGAGAGCATCCTCGCCAAGGTTGTTTCAGCGTAGTAGGAGACATCGGGAAGACAAGTTAGTAAAGGTAACTTGGGCCTATAACACCACTTGGAATACCACCACTCGGCCTCCACTCCATATGATTTGGTTTCTACGGGGAAGAAATCATTGCTTTTCATTGAGTTTGAGTATAACACTTTGAGAATGGCAACCCAATTGGACTTAGATGTCACCAAGAGCATAGCAAGAAAAGGTTGATCCAATTGAATGGCTTATATGAGTTCAAAATTCAAGATCTCCTACACATTGATGTCATACAGACTTGAAAAGGAAGGTTTTGCATGACAAGTGTATCAAGGAAAAAGAATTTCTCAAGAAGGGGGATTGGCTACTGTTATATGATTCTAGGTTCAAGGATTTTAAAGGGAAACTAATGAAAAGATGGTTGGGTCCATACCTAGTATAAAAGTGTCATGAAAATGGATTTGTCCATATGAGAACCATTGATGAGGAAGTGCACTTCCCTTGATTGCAAATGGTCATAGGTTGAAGCTATAGCAGAAGACCTATGTCAAAGGAAGAATTTATCACCGACAGCAAAGAATTAAATGTGATTGGGAGTTTCATAGCTTCCAATCCACAACATTCCTAGAAAACTGAAATATATAATAAAAAGGCATGGATGAAAACCTCTATGAAGCATTTGAGGCCAACTCCGTGGCTGGAAAACCTCTTTGAGGCAAAATTTCAAGAGAAAAAAAGAAAAAGAAAAATAATAAAGATGCCTAGGTGAAAACCTCCTTTGAGGCACTTAGGGCATGTGCATGCAGAGTTGAAACCCACTGTGCAAGAAGCTTTGTTTCGTCTCAAGAAAAATTAAAAAAACAAAGAAAAAAAGGGAAAATAAGAACACAAGGAAGAAGCTTTATACCATGTCACCTGCAACTTTTCTCTTATTTTGTGCAGATTGCACACAAGTATGCATTTCATGGCTACATGCCATAACTACAAGCTACCATCCATCCTTCCACCCATGCACCTCATATCCATCATCTCCATTCATATGACCGTCTTCTACCATCCCATCAACAAGAAATTTCACCTCATCTCCGTGATGCGATAGGAAGGAGTTGTATTGCTATAGCGGGTCCTCGTTATGCTATAGGAGTATCCTATGAAGCTACATAAGGGATATCCGAGGATGACAAATGCCTCAAAATACCATTATGGCTCTAAGAAATGATAAATAAGGTACTCCAATGATTTTTCCATCATCCATCCATCACCCATATGTTTTACAGAAATCAAACCTACGAATAAGTATGCTTTTCCCTAAGTGTGGTGGTGCAATTTAGAACAAAAAAAGAAAGACATGTGACTTTTTCCTTAAAATGACTGGATAAAGGGAAGAAAACCTTTCTTGTAATATGTTCGCTTTTCCTCGCCTCCCTTCATCGCTTACATCACTCTCAATCTAATTGAACTCGCTTGATTGATACCCGCAATGGAAAACAGAAGACAAAAAACAACATAAAGGGCAATATGATCTATTCAAGTTAAACGAAATCGAATCGATTAAACTCATAAATACACATATAACATCATCGACACATGCATTAGGAAAGGAACAAAATGTCTTTATTATGAAGTAGAAGGAGAAGTACAAATCCAAGCTGATCGATTTGATGTCACTCCCTCCAAATGCCCATCTCCATCCTCATCACACCCCGCATCATCACACTAGCAACGAGCACATTACATGCGTAATACCTCCAAGAGATGTGATCTCACCAAGCATAACTCTACTTAATACAAATTATTTCTCTCTTTGTGCACTATGATCAATGCTCTATTTATAACTAAGATGAAGGTAGTTTGACATAAATTAATCATTGGAATGGCTTTCCTAAAAATGGATGAATAGGTTTCCTTTGTTCATGAGAATAGGAGGATAAGAGGTTTAATGGCTTCATGGTGTCCATATTCAAAGCTATTAGATGAGTGCGAAAGCCGGAACAACTTCTTAGAAGCCACTAGAGGTTGGGAAGATTCATGGAATCCAAATGAAAAATTCTCTCCCACTCAACCAACGCACTCTAAAGTGGGCCTCAGATCCTCTCGAAAACAACGTAGCCTTGCATGGGAGTAGATGCCTCGCAGCGTTGACTATAGTCTAGGGGTGCACTGATGGCTCAAAGGGGCACTTCAACCAGCATCTAAGCAAAGTGGAAACTTTCATGAAGCGAAAACCACCAATGGGATGACTTGCTTTAGGGCATGTAGAAACGGACGAGTAGTGATAGGACCCTAATGGATATTGATATGTGTTTTGGGATGATGCCCAAATTGACTCCGTAACATCTACCCCCTAAAGCATGAACTCAAAAATGATAAATGTCGATTAAATGCTTTAAAATGTGTGATGAGTAGGATCTCAAGCGGATTGTGACATGCATCAATTACGATACATTACATCATGATATATTTTCATCTTGGACATGTATTGTTGAGGGAGGCGTTCCCATACTCAAAGACACATAAACTATCATAACATCATAAAATCGTATATAGATATAGAATTTTCTACATACATAGACCCACATGATAGGATGATCACCGTACGTAAACATGATTTGGTACTACTCCTTAAATCGGCAGCCTCACGGATGAAACTAAATTCAAGGTCTTCTATCTCGTTCACTCGATCACCTAAGTACAAGTCTAACCATGCGAATATGTGATCCGAATTCGAACACACCGTTCGACTACCACACAATGATGTACATTGTTAATAGACACGTGAGAGAAAAACCACCGTTGATGATACGCTTTCAAGGTACTATAGTACATTCCCAGTATGGTGTGAATAGATGAGTCGACGTACGTACCACCATACAAAGTATTTCGTTCAAAGGCATGTGATGTTAACTTGTCGTCGGATAGCGAGAAACCTAACGTTGATGTAAGCAAGCTCTAAGCTACCGAAAGTTTGTTTCTAAGTCAACTTCCTAGATGATGAGCCGATGTCGATAGGAAGTGACTCATCGCGTGAGGCTGATGCTTACCCCGTCAACAACATGAAACGGGAGTAATTATTTTAGAGATAGAAATGTGACCGATGAAGCAAATGTCAGAGGATGGTGGTCAAAGGTTTATGAGTATTGCAAAGTATGAGGAAGACTCGAAAGTACTTTCTCGAACATAATGCAAGGACACTCGAATGAATCGTAAGCAGTATTTGACCCAAAACTCGAAGTGATGGATGGTGTGATCAACCATAGGTACGATAGACCGCTGCATGTATTACCCAACCCAAAATATCACTGCAGATGAAGTGAATAAGTGTCATGTTCAAGAGCGACTTTCTACCATAAAGTGTTTTATCCCTTTCCAATTTTCCCGCCCATTTCGCCGACTCCGCATCCTCTTTATTTTTTAACAAGCTGGAGGGAGTGATAACATATTTTTGATGTATAATTCCACTCTTCGGGTGAATCCATCGCTATTTGATGCTTTAACGAGTCTAGCAAAGGTGAAACTCGGACCATGCCATGATGGAAAATTCCATCGCTATTTGATGTTTTAGCGAGTCTCAACGAAAATAAAAACTCGATTCTTTTTCATGTTTAAAGAGTTTGAAAAGAAAAAAACTCCACAAATTATTTTTCGTATAATAGTCCCTCAAATCCGAAAAAGCGTAAAATAATACCTAAGAGAACCTCCTAGCATGTTTGACTAGGGTTTTCCTTTTTCGTAAACATACATCCTATCTCACCATAAAAGGGTTAAACTTATACCGAGTAGATGTCGTTTCAATTCCTTCTACGAGCTCGAAAGGACAAGTGCGTTGTAATATTTTCATAGTTTGAGAGTAATGAAAAGAGTTGAAAAAGAACTCTAGTTCCTTTTCTCATGTTTAAAAAAGCTTGGAAAAATAGATAAAAGTGTACTTTGAGTTCCTTTTTCATGTTTAACAAAGATTGAAAAAGAGATAAAAGTGTGCTTTATGGTAAACATTTCATTTCACAATCATGCACCTAATTTCAACTCACTCGTAGACCGCTGTAAACCAAGCTCAACGAACCATCAAATGGATTAAAAATACCTATTTAAATAGTAAAAATGGGTAAAAACCATATTCGCTCTCATTAAATATGCATAAATTAATAGACTATTAAAATAAGAAATTACCAAGTCATTTTTACCATTTGGATTTCAATTCTCTCAGCCGCTCTTTACCTCAAACTTCAACAAAGTATAATGCGATAGATTCTATGGTGGACCATTTCTCGTGTCATCTAGACCAGGTAGAAGATCTTACCTTCCTCTTTTCTATCGGGTTGCATTATTTTTCGCTCATGCAAAAATTTAGGGTTTTCGGGCTCCTAAGGTAAATATAAAACGCCCTAGGACCAACACACCCTTGGATGTCGAAAAGGTGCGTTGCGAGAGGCCGGAAAGTGGCCCGCTCCTCCGAAATGCTTTGCCTTCCACCAGAGTGCGTTGGGTGCATGTCACAAACTTGCATCTTATTTTCTACCCAAAATTTCTCCAAGCTGCGATGGAATGGATCCTAACAAGCCTATGGTGTGATTGTCCGTACTTTGGATCAGACTTCGACCAAGTCGTATTTACATGGCGAGAAAGAGAACATGAAGAACGGGATATGGTTTCCCTCAAATGATCATGGCACCTGTGAGAGCTCGCAGACTCATCTGCGCTCTAAGTACTTCAGATTTTCGGTGGATGAGGCAACACATGGAACTATTGCAGCTTCTTGATCCATTCATGGGACACAACACTACGTGAATCTCCACATTAGGGACAAAGTTCTCCCCAATATTGGTTGATGACATTTAATTTCTAAAGTCGTGTTTGTCGAGACGTGGAAGCCGCCATTTCTCTGCGTGCTCCATCCGTCGAGGGTGAAAATGTTGAAGGACTACATCCGATGCTTTTTCGACCGAAGAACTCGCGCTTAGCAAAGATGGAAAGATAAATATCAAATATGTACGTGGTATTCCTTTCGAGAATGCTCCTATTTACTATCGCAAAGCTACGGGTAGTGTGACACTACATGTCGCGAACAGTACCATACATGCAAAGCATTCACTTTGGAGTGTCTTAGAACCAACCATATGTTTATCTCGTCAAGCAAGACTTCCTTCGCATGAAAGGAATAGCCGACCAAGGTAAAAAGTGGAGAAAGACCAAAATTTTCATCTATGGGTCAATCTTTATCACTATCAGTTTTGGAAGTGAGTTCCATCGATGAAGCCACAACATGTGACACCGGGTTTAGCCGGGTCCTAGAGATCCACTGATGCAAATGCGGTTGATATGATGGCTAAACATGTCAAGCCAGCCATCAATCTCATTTTCCATCGCATTCTTCGCGCTTTGCTCAAGAAAGAATATATTCATAGAGGAGCATCCATATGCATGGATGGATTTTTATGCAGTAGATCCAAATTTGATTTTACCACCAAAGCGCCACTAATGGGACAGGTAAAATCTTGACTCATGTTTTTAATTTTTTTGGTTTTTTACATATCTTTGTGTGTGTATGTTTCCAAGACTAAACTAAAGATGTTTTAGGATGTGTGAAGATGTAAGTACCGTTCTCGACTCAATGGTTCATGCACATGAGCAGTGCAGAGAACCAACAGAGAGGACTCCGTCAGAGGAGAAGTCCTTTCACAATTTGGATTTAGCCGAGACTCTTTTGCCGAATTGTAGCAAGTACATGTGGAGGGATTGACTCTTTGGGATATGAGATGCGATCGAAGAGTTACCCATGAGGCCAGCGCGCCATACCATTGGTGTGCCTAGCAATCGGATGAGGCTATTACGCATGATAAGCTTCAGGCAAGTTGACTTGTTATCATGATCATCACTAGGTATATTTAGATTATGCTATGTTTTTATAAATTTTGGAGGTCAAATAACCAACGTGTCTTGAACACAATTTTTTGTAAAAAAATAGCATATAAATCTATTTTACTTTCAAAGCTGTTTTTCTATACTTATGCAGCACCCTATCTCAATCAGCATTTGATGTGAATTGGAAAATATATCTTTACATATGTTGCAACATGTCTATTTAACACATAATTTCGCCAAAGAATCAACTAGACCGTTAAATTTTCGTGAAATATGTTGATATTAGATGTAATCAAAATGTCTTTTCCAAAAGACGAACTCTAAGGAACGTTGTGTGATGAATTGTTGGATTTCAAATAGTATAAACTACCACTAAGTTGTAGTACGAAAATTTCGAGTCCATCTTGATGATGATACGATGAATGCCAAGTGAAATGGCATCGTAGAGTAGTTTGATCAACTCCGTCTATACTCGCCGACTTTGTCGTCGATCGACCACTACAAATCCCTTCGGAAAACTCACTAACTTTCCAGCCTGGAGCGAAGACGGCCCATGCTACAGAGGATAGATTCTAGGTACTGGCGAATAAAGCACCATACGCTGCATATCCAACAAATGGTAACAAATATTCGACATGTGCAAAAAAATGCAAATCGGATTACTAACCACATGAAAAACTCTAAAAGCAACAATGCTACACACACGCAATCAAAGCATATAATACAAGCACACTATGCAAAAATTAAAGGCATAGCAACGTTTAAGACACATCCCATTTTCGAGGTCAGCGTACAATGGAATCTCGTCATACATCCGCAACCCGTAGTTAGCACCCGTGGCACGCACGGTGCTCGACAAATGTAGGGGCTCGCGCTCACAATGGTTCAAATTTCCTTTTTCCCATATTATCAGCTTTCCCGATCATAAAGCAAGACCGAGTCTCCTTCCGAGAAGGTGCGAGGCTCGACATTGGCAAGCCATATTGCACCTTAATTCATCTCTTATGCACCCGTCGCCAATGCAACTTCACAACGTGGTTTCATCTAGATGGACGAGGACCTAAAAGATGTGCCTCTTCTTCGAAAGTGTCGTGTAGCAAGTCAATCGCGAGTTTCAATGATGGTATTTCGCATCGCATTGGTAAGATAGCTTCCAAACCGTAAACCAAAGCCTGAAAGGGAGTAAATTTGGTTGAGTTTCTCACCAATCTTCAATATGCCCACAAATATGAGTATAGGATAAAATTCTAGTTTCATTTATGAACCTCTAATCATGTGCATTGAATGCATACTTTACCTTTAAGAATCTTGTTTGATAGCTTCAACTTGTCCATTAGCTTGCAAGTATAATAAGGGATAGACTACTCGCGTGATGTACCCCTAACTTAGAAGTCAACTTCCTTCCATAATGTGATTGCGAAAAATGTTTTCCATGATCTCTGTGGGTATGATCATGGCAAAGTGACACCAAAACATGTAACCACATGGTTAAAAAAGAACAATGCGCAAGGTTCGTCCCGTGTTGTCGAATGAAAGGCACCAAGCCGCCCACTTGGTAAAATAGTCAACGGCGACAATAATATACCCATGCGACCGAGTGGGGGTTACATGTCATGAATTCAATGCCCCATTTTGAAAATGGTCCAACAAAGAACGACAAGATGCATCGGTGCTAGCGGCAAGTGGGTTTTATGATCAAATATATGGCAAGCATGACAACTTCTAACCGCGATAATGAAATCACGAAATATGGTAGGCCGTAAGGGACCTGGGCTGCAGAAAGTATCTTCTATGCGTAGCATAACCAGACAAATTTCCACCACATGCACCAAAGATGGCAATCATTTAAAACTTTTTTGGCCTCCTCATGCATGAGGCACCTACATAAAATCGTATCGACACCATGACGACAAAGTGTATCGTCGAGGTCAAATAATATTTCGGCTTGCATCGAATATGTCGTTGTTGCGAGCGACAGGTATGGGCGCCGAAAAAGTTTCGGATCCGGAGACAGATGATGAAATCAAGCGCACCACCTGGCTTCATAGGACTCCGATTAGAAACAACAATACTCCTTCGGAATTGATGGTTTCGTAGTAAGATCAAGCATACTTGGAAGGAAGGTCGTCGTATAAGTTCAAAGAACACCAAAGACTTCTTTCGACTTGGATTTGATGAATTCCAAATCAAATTCCCGTAAAATGATGATCCATTTTTAATATATTCCCCCAAAGAATCGACACAGACAGTGTATCGCATGTCATAGGGTTGCAATCCTAAATGAGAATGTGTCTTTCTGAAAGCAGTGATATAATGGTGAAATATTTGTACAAAGCCTTTGAACGACCGCCAAAGCGGTAGCTTCTCAATGTATGTGTACTTAGCTTCTATATCATTTAGATTAAAACTCAAATAATAGATCTAATGTTCAATCCCATCTTCTTCTTGGAATAAAACCATAGCGATGGTTGTATCTACAACGTATGCAGATACAAGTGAAATAATCACTCCTGCTAATTTTGGGAATAGATTAATGATGTCGCATCAGTGGTATCAAGTTAAGAACACCAAAGGAAGATCGCGCAACCTCATCCCAATGGAAGGGGACCCCCTTTTTCAAGATTCAAGCATCCTTTAGCCATTTCGACGTAGTTAGGAATGAACCTCCTTAGAAAGTTAGTCCTTCCCTTGGAAGTCTCTCGTGAATCGAAGAAGACTGGGAGGAGCAGTAAATCAAGAATGGCCTCGGACCTTCAATGGATCAAGCCAAATTCCATTTTTTGGCACAACGAATCCAAGAAAACTGCCGTAACCAACACCAAACATGCATTTGTTCAAAGCATTGAGGCGTATTTTATAGTGACGGAATCGTAAAAAGATTGCTTTCACTGTTACGAGTGGTCAACCCGGTTTCCGCGAATGTGCAAGGTGTAAGTCATCCGTATATGGTCCAACTATGTGCTTGACGTGATGAAAATCATAATTCATTTCCCTCTATAATGTTGCCCCAACATTAATTAAACCAAAAGGGAGATTTTCGATAAGCGTAATGCGCCTCAGTGACAGATAAAAGCAGTTTTCATATTGGTCCTCTCGCGAATATTGATATGATTGTAACTCGGAAAATACATCCATGAAAGAAAATATTTCACATCTCGACACATTCATCAATACTCTGGTCGATAAAGGGAGTGGGATAGTTTTCTTTAGGACAAGCATTACTAACATCCCGATAATCAACACACACTCTAATTGTCCCATGTTTCTTTTCATGACAAAGAAAATGTTAGGAACCCAATCACAGCTGTGACAGCAAATGAATCAAGCATGCAAAAAAATTTCTAACCTTTTGCTTTAATGGCAATGGGCTTCTATTAAGGCGAATAGGAACGAAGTCAAAGCTATCACACACTGGCTCTGTACATTAGGATTCATTTTAATCTCAATGTGTCTACCAATGCTAGAGTCAATACCGGAATCTCCTCATATGACCAAGCGAGTACACCTCGTAATTCACGAAAAAGAGGACGGTAAGTGTCAAGTTCATATGGAGAACAAGACGCAACGACATGAATTTTTTATACAATACCAGTGTTTGGTCAAAATATCGACAGACTGCTTTCTTTGATATTTGATGGGTTTCTGGCTCATAATCGATGACGTGGATAGGAATAGAATCTAACAAGAAATTTACGATCAGTAGGGTGATATAGTTCAGTATGGATTATCTTCACCGAAAACTCGAATATGGGATCATTGATGTGATGTCTCTCACATGGTCCTTCTTTTGGCATCGCGGATTCCACAATGCTCCTCTTACCGCCGACAATGCTGTGTGAAAAAGGATCGTGAGCTAGTACCATAATCCAAAGAAAAATCAACCCAAATGGTTTCCGCGACAAAGGGATTTTGGATCAAGCCGCATAATTGATGTACAGTGCCAGTCTCAATCTGGACCCAGCCACATCATGTCACCCGAACCTACCTCAATTCATAATCATTAGGAATCTTCCTTTAAGCCTACTGGAAGTGGAAGATATCATAATGTGCAGTCTCCATATTTTTAATTTTCAGCCGATGTCACTGCAGCGACGATAATGAAAAGGTGCCCAATAGGGGAAGGATCCTGTAAAGATTCCTACACCAATGTTCTAAAGAGAATGTGGTGATTCATGAACAAACGTAATGCTTCCGCTTCGCGAAACCGCAGGCGAAGAAAGAGAGTTGATCAATGGTTTTGATACTTCTCATGGGGGAAGATGATCATATGAAAGTAATTTGATACTACCGAGCAGCCCATAACGTGAAACCCACGGCCTCTCGGGTAGTAACCCATTTTCCCCTCAGTTTGACTTAAAGCAGTTACTAAGAATTCCGCCGCGCACTTTATATGTACCTGACTCCTCAAAAGCTTTCAACGTCAGTAGGTTATCGTGACATATTTAGCTGAGCCGAGTGACTTCCAAAGAACTCATATACATCATACAAGTAGATGTGCCCTCATCAATGATAGTGCAATGAATGAGGTGATTCAAGACATGTACTTGAATCAAGAATGCGAAGCTGCGCTGAAGTAATCGTGGCACATAGCCCGCGTAGGGGACAGCAGAAATTTGAATCCACAGAATCGATTCCACCAATCACCTTTAGCCAACAAAGCCTCGCTTCGAGGGACAAATCTTTGAATAACCTCAAGCCACCGACATAGCATCGTGTGATTGAGCAAGATCTTCTACTACATTATTATTTTGATTTGCATGAGATCGAGGGTTGAATGTAGATTTTTGAATTACTCCCTTGGCGACTTTATTTTTAACTCGGAATTATAAAGGTGGAGCCGAGTCATTTGAGGTTGAAGTCGAAGTGGTAGGTTTATCATTAGCTCTGACTTTTTCGAAAACTGTATAACAAAGGATTAATGTGTAATATTTCACTTTTCGAGTAGACACCAAAACATCATTTTTGGCTTAGTGGCGGATAGCATGAAAGCACTTGCGAACTAGAAGCAGGATCTCGTAGGCAACCATATGTGTTTACGGTTCGAAAAAAGTATTTGTCAACACCGCATGCAGTACGTGCAGAGAGTCTTAAAAAGCTTTGGGACTTCCGAGCAGGTGAGGAAAATCTCGCATAAAATGCTCCTCATTACATATCAACTTCAAGGATAATGAGGTTTCCAAAAAGAACCAGTATGAATTAGATGATTTTCCTTGCGAGGGTGAATATTTTTTCTTCTTAGCTTTCTTCTCTTCTAATTTTCCGGGTGTTTCCTCGTCACCTTTTGCATATGTTCGTATGACACGGCATGGACTGGGTAGTAATTCACATGATCGTATGCAATAGGGTTTTGATTTGAAACAACAAGTGTAGAACCGCATGGTCGACTTGCCGCGCGAGCGCTCAAAAGAACCAATCACACCATCGCCAAGCATGAATGTCCCCGACCAGCATGCGCTAGGAGGAACAATAAAATTCCGTCGTGGCGCATCTGGAATTTTTTCCATAGAGTGTGCCGTACTAGGTGTAAATCAAATCCAAATACCGGGCATGAGAAATTACTTCGCCTCTTTCAGAGGACAACACTCGCCTTTGGCCACATCCTCGTGATAGATGGCAACAAGGACTTTCAATAAACCACCTGCCTAAAAGTTGGATCAGTGAAACAAAATAACCATTCGACGACGAAGATACCACTCATGTATATGATATAATATTTTAGTAGCGTAGATTTATTTAAAGTCAGCTCAAAAGTTCCGTCCCGCATTCATATCCGATGGGTAACTCGGAAGTGGGTTAAAAAATTAGTGGCTAAATTTGTAAAGTTATCAAGAATGAAGCTCGTGGTAATCCAATGTACCACTTCTGCACGACCAATAAGCATTCGTTGGAAAAAGATGCAATCTGATCATCATTTACAGGAATTAGATGAAAACCATAAATGATAATTCATGACATGCGATCGACGTTCTCTCCAAAGATTTCCAATGAATTTTGGAATGTCCGAGGGTAATTTATGAGGAATCACCACCACCAAGGTAAATAATGAATGGGATCATTGGTGAGCCATCACTGCGTAATTCTAATGTTGCAACAAATTGAAACTCATCGATTAAGGTCGGGAAGTTCAACATAGCCAGGACAAGGATGGAATCGCCCGGGCAGGAGCCGTTGCATACCAACAAATGGATTTTGTTGTTGGTAACCCAGTATAGGTAGGCTTTGTAGACGTATGAGCTACATAAGCTTGATACCGTGGGAATGGTTGGTTGTGCGCTACCATGGAATCCGATAAAAACGGGTTCTTGCCGGGATAATTCGGGATCCTGTTGTAACATGTAATGTACAAGCAGGAAGCCCGGTGACAAAGGTAAACTAGCCTATGGTTGTGAAATTCACGATATAGAGGGCGGGTTGTTGAATACCAAATCTCGGGAAGACAGACATTCTATAGAACCTAAACCTCGAGGGTTAGGTCGAAGGACCCGCTTGAGCAAACATTGAGCAACAATCATAGAAGAAATAACACTTTGCATAGTAGGGAACATATGCACAAAGTTGGAATTGGTCGATATCGTACACAACCGTTTGCGTTCGAACAGAAAAGTAGTACATCGCCTTTACATGGACCGAACACCTAGTGGCACCATCATAGCGTGAGTATAAGGATATCGCACATACTAACTTTCATATGATGGGTATCCAAAGCTAGACAATTTTCGGATAAGATGGACGATAATTGGATGGATCGACGATATTGAGATGATGATGTCAATAAAGGATCGTGCCATTCAAGCACTCATAAGAGATGAACCGTAGAATTCCGCATGATGACATGGGTGAATTCCATGGACCAGAGGAGGCACCGCGAGTAGGTTCCATTTAAAGGCCTCGGTAAACCTGCCGCGGAGCCGTATGGACCACCATAAAGATGAGACTTGGGTGTCATTGAAAACATCGAAGATGAACCAACAATAGATGTTGTCACACCTGTACCGTATGGTATAGCCCGGGATGTTGCGCTCGCCATGGTTAAACAACTCGCAGAATACTTTCGTAACGACACATGTGAACTCGAGAGTGAAAAGGATCAATAGGAGCAAGAAAGTAGGTCAAACAATGAAAAAGACCGATATAAATGAAGCCGTGACCCAAAATGAGTGGGAGTTGAAGGGGTTGTCTCTTCCCGAAGTTCTTACTCTATCAAAATCAAACCAGTGGAAGTACTTCTACCCTATTAGGCCCGAGACAAATTTCAAACAAGCAAACTCGCGGTAAAGAGGAAGACTCGACGATTACAGTAAGACTCGAGTATCGACTACTTGCGCACGACGAACAACTTCTTGTTGTTCAACTTCTTGTGATCAAGATGTTATGGTAAACGAAAAATGGGTTCTCCGGATCGATTTCCAAATGAACAAGCTCTCGAGTTCTAGATTACAATTTCACTAGGATTGAATTTCGTTGTCCTTAGGTAAATGTGAGGGTTTCATCTCGACGGCGTATCGTATAAACCAAGATCGGCCTAATGACTTGATACTTGGTACTCAAAGGATCGATGTCTTTGGTATATTAGATGATGTAGCACCAAAGTAGTTCCAAGTAGGTACTGGAATCGTAGGACGAGCGTGCTTTCGTCTATCAGGTGTAGCTTTTGGCGGTAATGGTGGTGTTATCGTCTCGTGTCGCAGAAGTTGCGTGTAAGAGGAAATTATACCCGAGGTAACCACAAACCAATCTTTTGGGATGCGGTAATAGCAGCTTAATTTCGCATCCGCAGAGGGCTCTCTCTTTATGATTTATCTTTGTTTTTGAATGATTTTTAGGCTAGTTATAGATGCAAAGTTTGTTTTGGGAAAATGGGTGGAATCCACAAACTAAGTGCAAGGTTGAGGGCTTTCGACCTATTGGGCTATGGAGTCTATGCTGCCAGATGGCTTTTTACCGGATTTCTTTTCCGAACACAAGATGGTATTACAGTGGCAAGATAAGCCTAGACAAAGAACAATCCTTAAAATTCAAAGTGGATGGATGGCCCTGCAGGGCATGAAAGGCAACTAAGAATCTTTCACCATATTCAAGAGGAAGAAGAGAAATGACTACAAGCAAAGAGCAATGAAGGATTCTTTGTTACAAAGAATCAACAATATTGAATCAAAGAAAACATGAGCAAATTAAGAATCTGCATGCTTATAACTAATCCAGAAGAAAACATTGAGAATAATCACTAATGGAAAACAGAAACAGTACAATTAAGCAAATTCCCGTTTCAACTCCTTTATGTAAACTATCTCGTAAAATGGATATGATGATAGCATAAACTAATATAAAATTTAAACACAAGGGTTGGAAAACTCATTTGACCGAAGTCCAACACATGAATCAGCAACAAGTCCAAGAAAGCGCCAAAACGTCATCCAAGAAGCCACAAGTAAATTTGTCCAAAAAGCTTTTTTATTCCGAAAACCTCAATGTTACAAAGCAGAGTAATAGAATCCACCCTTCAAAAACTCTCTTTGAAGGCTTATTTATACAAAAATAATCTTAACAATCTTACTCTATCCTCTAGCCAATAATCCAAAGCCGACTTAAAGCGTATTTACACTGCAAACAAGAGACACATGGTCTCCGAAAATAGAATAATGAGTACCCGCCGATGTGCCGTTCCTTTCTTCATGGACGAGCTAAGGATAAGTGCTTTCTAACAGGGCTCGTGCTGTCCTTTGCGTATTCCTTTGACTTGTTGAATACTTTTTCTTTCTCACCTGACACTCTTTAATCTTTCATCTCGATACTCTTTCATCCGATACTCTTTCATCCGCATTGCTTTTTTACCATTTACTCAATAAGTAAAGATAAACTTTTATCCTCGACAACATTTTTTACAAAATTTTCACGCATTTCCTTCCACCACCGATCATCCGGTATCATTGTTCTTCCGAGCTTCCTTAAAGCTCTACCTCGCTTCAGCAAGTTTATAAAAAGTGGGCTCTTGCTCTCGGAAATAGATACTTTAACTCATGTCTCCAGTATGAAACGTATTTCTCACTTTTTCATAAATACTCTTCCTGCGCTTGCACCGTAGGTTCCGATGAGCTAGTAGAACCTATACTAGTAGAACCCACACTCGTATGTTTAGCATGAGCTTTGATTCTTTTTCTCATAAGTTTCCAAGTCTACGGTTTGATCCTCTCGTGAGCATGGGACTTGGCAAATCACTCGCTCCGGCCAGAGCTTGAAATTTTTCTCTCCGAAAACGTTGGATGTCGACCAAAATATCATTACACTTTCTTTCTAGATTTTGCATGAAAGTTCTCTTTTGTAAAAATTCTCTTTGCTTCCAAAACTACACCGTTCGTCATCAATTCCTAGTAATGCTAGTCGTGGTTTTGTTCGCGAATTCAAAAACCGAATGAGCCGCCGGGCTAGCTCTCGGCTTGCCTCTTAATTCATGTCTCGTTTTGTTTATTTCCTCTTTCGGGCTATCTTTCGACTCAACTCATTCCCGCTTTCAAAAAATAGCTTGAATGGAAGGCCAAATATCTCTTGTCAAATTGATGATGTTGTCCCAAAGAATATCATTTATTTCATTCAAGAGGCTTTTTCCGCAGTAAGATCTTCGCAAAGCCTCAACCAATTTTTCCAACCTTTTTATTTCTCCTTCCGAGGTTGTCGCTGAATCGGCTTTTTCGGATGTGTCATATTTTCCCTCCAATTTTGTTAATTGTAATTTTGCTTCTTGGAGTTCTCGTGGACCTTTAGCCGCAAACTCTCTCCATCTCTGCTTTAATCAACCACTCGAATTCAAATTAGAAATATTCACCGAGATGATTGTTCCCGTTGTCCCGTAGTACCCGCCGTCGAAGCCTCGTTTGAGAATTTCGTTCCCGCAATGCCTTTTTCCAAACTTCCTTCTCTAGGCTTTCATTTAGTCGCTCCGTCAAGTTTAAGAGCAACTCCATCATTTCTTCTTGTGAATTTCCTTTTATTACTTCCCTCGTGTCCTCGTGCCTTTGAGGCCGGGCATTTCTCAACTCGTTTTCCTCTGGGCAGCCATGATATCATCCTCTTTTCTTTTACTCGCGTCTCTCAATACCTTTAGTGTCTTTGGGATTGTGACCCAAACCAATAATGATCTCTTTCTAGAGACTTTATTCTATTGTCTTTGGCCCGTGAGTGAGGCCCTTTCAATCTTTAATGTTGCAAGTAGGAGCTATTCAAGGAATCGTGTAGTGTTAAAGTCGCCATGGCTTTGTTGGTGAGAGTGGAAATAAACCATTTCCCCCGTTTGCCTATGAAGCTCTCATCCCGATCCAAGGGATGGATATCCTTTGCTAACACTTCAAAATTTGTTCTCGATGTAATCACGGTCGGGCTGGCTTCTGGGCATCTCTAGCTTTGAAGTGGCTCATTTGCATTTTACCTTTGTGGAAAGATCAAATGCGACATCAATCTCTGCCGATTGTGAGGAGCCATCTTCATATACCGATCATAGACCTTCATTTTTAATGGTTCATTCCTTGTTTTGATATCAATGAAGGTTTTCTTTATGTCTCCGCAGCTCGCCTTGCTGTCCTGGCAAAAGAAGACATCAGTATGGCTCAACTAAGCTTTTGCATCCCTTCTCGCTTTATATTTGTTTCACTTCGTCGTGACCGTATTGTTGACTATCTTCCCCCGCCATCATCAAATATTTCATCTATGATCTCTCAGCATCCTGAGGCAGATCAGTATTTATGTTTTAGCTTCTGATAGACTTGTGTGTGCTCCTTTTGAAGGTGTGGTATCCGGAGTCGACCTTTTTCCCTATTTCCACATTCAAGTGGAGTTTCGCATCTCCGCGAGCTTGGATTTGCTTTGCCGGTGTTTGAGAAGCTTTTAGATTGTTCGCGTGTTTTGGAACTCCGTGATTTTTCTCGCCATGACCAGTCGCTTTCAATGACCCGAACTATAGGTTCTTTTTCCTTTACCTTTAGGCTCGTACTGCTACCGACAGTGTCGTCTCCCCGTATAGCTTTCGTTGTAGAGTGGCCGCGGAAAGATGTGCCAATATAGGGTAAATCCGCATTCGATCATATGTTTCTAGGTCAAATTTCTTCTCGCATCTTTCATAAGTTTATTCAATTTGTCGCCTCCACTTCCCTCTTCAACAAGTGTTCCTTTAACCCATTCATGCATGACGCATACCGTTCTCATGTCGTAGAATTTCCGTGATGTATATAAGGAGATGACTTATTTTTTAACCTTCTTTTCACAAATGAAACCAAAGGGGTCATAAGGGACAACGGAAAGATGTCCTGGAATTTTTTCTCTAATATAAGTTCAAGCATCTCTTTCACTTTTCCCTAGAATTGCAAATGAAAGGACCTAACCGGCTTTTTGATCCTTGACCGTGCTTTCTTTCTTTACACTGCGTTATAAATGGACTGGCATCCGAGGTTATTCATCCGCTCCAAATATTCCAAAGCAAAAATTTCTCACTGGTACATATCGTCAGGTAACTTTGAATGGATGTAATTCACATCCATAAATCCCGACGATCGTATGGTTTTGGTACAAAGTACCAATCCCTCAACTTTGTAACTCTCTGACAACGTGTGGTCTTTCTCTATCTCAAGCATTCAAGCTCCGAGAAACTCAAGCATAAAAGGTTGTAGCAGGATGAAACAACTCGATCAATGAATTCGAATAAGAGTAGGGAGAATCAGCAGGACAAAATGAATGATGGGGGACTCAAAAATAACAAGACGGGATCACCTCTAGCATCAAGTTTCGAACAGGGAAAGGGAATTTGTCTCGAGTGATAGAAAATTATGAGGTGATAGAGACTCGAGGAGTACTTGAAAACCTTTTTCATCATCTAGATTCTGCATCGACCATGGATTTTCGTATAGCAATGAAGGAAGCACAGTCATACTTAATCTCCAGTGAGGGCCTAGCGGGTAAAGATAGATAAGCAAAGCCGCAGTTATCTCGTCAACATACTCAATACCGGTGTGCCGAATCCTGCACAGACAAGGATATTACATTCACAATAAGCCTTCCCAATTGATTTGAAAAAAACAAAAACCATAGGGGAGTCCCTTTTGGCCGATGCTCTGTGCAACATGAAGTACCGACACATTGCTTTCAATTTCCTCTCGAGTTAACAAATGTTTTCTCAATTAGCCCTCTCCATGGATAGAGGTGCCAATTCTTGTTCTCGGTTCAAATTAGAAACATTAGCATCGATAGCCCGAGGGAGTGCTAGTAGGGAACAAAACACTTTCGATCGTGAGCTACGCAAACTAGTGTGGGATCATAATTGCATGACAATAATGAATGATTTCCTGGTGGAAAACGTGGACTCGTTGGAATGAAATACTCTCGGAGATTGGATTCCCACAACCCCATAAGATTCTGCTCTTGAGTCTTTCGCTATTTCCGTCATAGCCGGCGTAAACTCAAATCTGGGACTTTCATCGAAATGCAGGTTCCTTTTATTTGGAAATCTTCTATCTATGAGAGGCAAGTAGTCTAAATCTCGTTGAGGAGCATTCAAAGGAGTGACATTTATAGAGCAGTCTGGGCCTCCATTTTGGTTCTTCAGGATTCAAAATGGAGGTTTTAGTTTTTTTCTTGCAGACCTGGATCATGATATCTCGAATTGGAACACTCTTTGGTGTTTGGGAAGCAAATTCACGGTGTTTTAAACATTCAATGAGGACCAGCGAGATTTTTAACCACTTTTTCGCAGAGAAAACGAAAGGAAACTAAGCTTGACTTGGTACGATGGCGCGAAAATGATAAATACCTCGTTTTTTAGATGGGAACCGGGTTCTTTAACAGGTAATGAACAATGGCGGGGACGTTCTTCAACACACTGCGCAGTGTACCGACTCGTGAGTAAATTTGGTGTATTTCCGTTAGTGGAATTTGAAAAATTGCAATGGAGCTCCTCGCCTCTTCGTAAACTAAAAAATAACCGCTAAAACACCAAAAATGGATTATTTACAAGTCAAAAGCTTGTCTTTTTCGAGGTGATGACGCTCATCGGGACGTACGGGTGACGTGAGGGAAGCGCGGGCCGGCAGTATGCGCAAGCAAAGCGTGCGACGGTGAGCCCGCACCGCTTATGGACGAAGGCTAGTAAAAGACGCGAGGGGAGCGATTCCATAGTTTTAACGCCACGTGGAATGTTGACTTTTCAAAAACCGCCCATCCCCCGTCGGTTAACACGCCGGGCAAGGGATGGCAAGCTGCGGATTGATGATCACCGCCCATCAACGAACGAATGATCCAGACGTCTGAAAGGACTGGAACTTGTGCGATTTCGAAGGTGGGCCACTGGGTTTTAAATGTGTTTTAATGCGTAATTTGATTACCCCGGAGAAGTTAATCAGGCGAGAATGGTTGTTAATTAGTCCAAATGATTAATTAACCCCGTGAAATTATGAAATGAATCGCTGCGCAGTTTGGCTGTGTGGAATGCTACGTGGACGCGAACACGATGGCAAAGACTCTCGCAAAGCTTTTGGTACATTAAACATACTTGTCGTATGTTTAAAGTTTTTCTATATATTTTTATTATGCGTATTTAGAATGAATTAATATAATTAATTCATCATAGTCGAAATGTATGTATAAGGCTATAGTTTTAACCAAAGGGCTTTGTAAAGCTGGGTATTTATTTTAAATGTGCGGGAATATATACTTTGGTAAAACATTATAATAAGAGGGTTTTGGGGATATTTATTAGAAAAGGGAGTTATATACTTAGGAAAAGGGATTTCACTAGATTTAATATAATAGAGTTAAAAATGTTAATATGATAAAAAGGACAAGGAAAATCAAAACATCTTTCAGTACATCTAAGAAAGTGAAAAACTTATGAAGTAAATTGCAACATTTTATCTTCAACACTTAAACTTAGAATAACAAGTTGTTTTGAGGAATTTTATGGAATGTTGCATCAGCTTTCCTAAGTAAAATAGGATTTTACTTAGAAAGAGTTAAAGATGGAAGATAACAATGATGGATTATTTCTTAAGTGCTTAGGCTCTTTTCGATCATTAGGCCGAGGGTCCCGCCTCCTTAAGTCACGAAATGCCTTGAGCCCTTTTCGATCTCCAAATACCTTAGTACTTTTGGGGAAATTAGTAAAACTCCTTGAGGGGGAAAATGATGAGGGAGGTTAATGAATTTCCACCTTTGCTTGTCATGGATTTTCAAAGCAGTAGGTATTTCCCTCGCTTCAAGCACTTTTTGATGAAAGTAAATGATTAACCCAACACTCTCACAGAAGACCATTCATCGTATAACACTTCTCATAAAGACCATCTACCTACCCTATCTACTTAACACTACCATTTTCTCTTCTTTATTAGGGTGCATTTAGACTTGCAAACCCCGATCAATCTTTTTCTCTTTTACATGATGAATCTATCTATTTCTACTCTACTACATCCAAGGGCTCGCATTAAACCGTTTGAGCTACCCTATTCACTCTACCTGAAGCCACTTATCCTGCCAAGATTAAACCGTTTGGCTAGATATTTATTCTCTAATCTAAAACATGAAATTGAAATATGACTAAGCCAAGTTTAAACAGCTTTGACTTATTCATGAATTGTGGCAAAAGTTTCACAAGTCAGCGTACACAATTGATTTGAGCCACAACAAGAGTGAAAAAGTAGTGGCACTTTGGATTTTGCACACTTTTCCTTGGTCTATTTTTTGCTCGGTTCATTTCTTTCTCTTTTTTGACCGTTTTATTTCTTTTTTACCCTTTGATCTTTCTTTTTTAGGGTATACCCTCTTTACATTTTTTTAATTCTGATTTTTTGGTTTTCAAGAATATGGAACACCTTTGCTCAAGTAAGAAGGTTTGAACATATTCCATACTTCCATCAAGACAATCATGAAAAATGAAACCTATCGACATAGGAGGCTAACACTCGACTCCACTTGGGGATGGCTTTTCCTTGTGGAAAGTCAAGAACAAGCAGGTCGTATGCAAAATATCTTCAAACTCGCAAGTATGAAATCTTCCTACTTCGGTAGCTTTATTTTACATATGATAGTGAAACTTTTTGGAACTTAGGGCCTTCACTTCTGCTTCAATTCCAAGAAGTCACCATCCAATCCAAAACTGCACTAGACCGTGGCTGAAAATCTTGAATTGATCATAGTCACTTTTTCTCGCAACCCGAAATCCGATCTAAAAACTTAAAACAACACACAAAATTTTTTTAAAACCAACTTAATGAAAAACTAGTTGTAAATTGAAAACTATTGCTCAAAATTCTGAGCTTTATCAAAGTACCTCATTTACCTACTCTAATCTACTAAAATCTTATTGAACTGCGTAATACAAAAAATGCGAATGAAGCCAATCAAGTAGCCGTAAAAATAAATGTGGACAACTTGATTGCCAGGATCAAAATTAGAAGTAGGCTATGATCATGTGCCTTTATACTAAAATGATATGATGTGTAAAGGCTTACTTTTGATGTATTTGATCCCTATAGTAGAAAACATGTTTGCAAATTCTAGGCCCAAAAGATTCTCCATATAATCTCGATATAGGATCAATAAAAGCATGATGTATGTTATTTACTTCTTAGGCCTTCCAATGACTAATTGTTCAATTGAATTATGAATGTCAGACTCATGAACTTATTTCTTCAGCCTTTTGTGTTTGAAAGAATAATCATCTTCAATATGCAAGTCAAAAAGATAGTACAATTTCCTCTTGCTTTGGAGAAGGAAGATTTTCAAAAAGAATTCTTTAGGATTTCTGGAACTGTACGACTCGAATTTGAGAATGCAAAAGTTTGATTTCATTTTCATAATTTTCGAAATTAACTAAGAAGCCATTTTTTAACTCGAGGAGAACATTTTCTCTTGATTTAAAAAGAAGAAAGAAATCTCTTGTGAAAACTTCCTCATCAAACTCAAGTTTTGATAACTCATCCCCGAATTCATTTAAAAATTTCATCAAATGAAAGATTTTCCACAAACCCCGTCATCCAAGATCATTATTAATGCTTTTCGACTATGGATTATTTCAGGTTGTGGAATTTTCCGAAACTTGAAGCCTCGGGATCTCTCGATCTACAGCTATTCGATTGGAAAATGATATCAAAAGAGTCGTAAGAATGATGCTCAAATGTGCATGGAGATTTTATATTTACAATTTTCAAAAGAGATAAAATTAAAAACTACTCTAAGATCTTCTCTAAAATACAATATACATTGGAAAACTCTATCAATTTAGAAAGAACATAATGTCTTGGATAACAATCCAAGTCGAAAGCCCGATCTTTCCATATTGTTCTTCCAGGTTCATTCCTCCAAAGTGAGTCTTAGTAGTGAAATTGATTTTGGAGTCGCCAGTGTGGATGATTTTAACCCTTTGTGTGTCCGATCCCCGTCCACCATCATAGATCAGATCTAAAACCTCGTAAAACAATTCTCAAGAAAAAAGTTAGCTCTTCAGATGAAACCACCATGTAGAATTTTCAAAACAACTTCTACAAATTCTTCAAGAAATAATGATATGTGATTAAGATTTCTCAAAGATCTCGCATTTAAAACTAGAGAATCGATTGAAAAATTTGAAACTAAGATTCAACTTATAAGCTAAAATCGTAGATAGACTCGAAACAAAGCATTTATTTCATTTACTTTTTGCAATCGCAGACAGCAAAAGCAATTTCTGCAAAGGCTTCCGGTCGTATATCTCGCACTCCGTCCGTAGATTATAAATCAAACAATAGTATCAATAAAATGATTCAAGCAGACTATCGCCACTATGTTATCACTCAAAGTGCTTTCCTCAGAAGTTGTGTAAGAGGAAATTATACCCGAGGTAACCACAAACCAATCTTTTAGATGCGTACAGCCAACTGCGATCCGCAGAGGGCTCTCTCTTTATGATTTATCTTTGTTTTTGAATGATTTTGAGGCTAGTTATAGATGCAAAAGTTTGTTTTGGGAAAATGGTGGAATCCACAAACTAAGGGCAAAGGTTGAGGGCTTTCTAGTCCATTGGGCTGCTTGGAGTCTAAGGATGGCTTTACCGGGATTTCTTTTCCGAACACAAGATGGTATTACGTGGCAAGATAGCTGCAGACAAAGAACAATCCTTAAAATTCAAAGTGGATGTGGATGGTCTTCAAGGGATGAAAGGCAACTAAGAATCTTTCACCATATTCAAGAGGAAGGTAGAGAAATGACTACAAGCAAAAGAGCAATGAAGGATTCTTTGTTACAAGTAATCAACAATATTGAATCAAGCAAAACATGAGCAATTAAGAATTCATGCTTATAACTAATCCGCATGAAAACATTGAGAATAATCACATTTGAAAACAGAGTACACAGCAAATTTCGTTTCTCTATCCTTTATGTAAACTATCTCAGAAATGGATATGATGATAGCATAAACTAATAGAGAAATTTAAACACAAGGGTTGGAAAACTTATTGAACTCAAGTCCAACACATGAATCCCGCAACAAGTCCAAGGCTTCAAGAAACGTCATCCAAGAAGCCACAAGTAAATTTGTCCAAAAGCTTTTTATTCCGAAACCTCAATGTTACAAGCAGTAGTAATAGAATCCACCCTTCTTTCAAAACTCTCTTTGAAGGCTTATTTTTATACAAAAATAATCTTAACAATCTTACTCTATCCTAGCCAATAATTCAGCCGTACTTAAAGCGTATTTACAACAAACAAGAGACACATGGTCTCGAAAATAGAATAATGTAGCAAATCTCGCCGATGTGCCGTTCCTTTCTTCATGGACGTGCTAAGGATAAGTGCTCTAAATAGGCTCGTGTCATCTCTCTTTTGCGTATTCCTTTGACTTGTTGAATACTTTTTCTTCTCTACGGATACTCTTTAATCTTTCATATCCGATACTCTTTCATCCGATACTCTTTCATCCGCATTTCTCGTTTTTTACCATTTACTCAATAGTAAAGATAAACTTTTATCCCGACAACATTTTTTTACAAAATTTTCCAAAGATTTCCTTCCACCACCGATCATCTCGGTATCATTGTTCTTCCGGGCTTCCTTAAAGTTTCATCGGTCATCGTGAAGTTTACAGTGCGGCTCGTTTCGTGAAATCAGACACTTTGAAATCATGTTCCCGTATGAAACAGATTTCTCACTTTTTCATAGTACTCTTCCCAGCTAGGTACCGTAGGGTTCCGAGGAGCTTTCGCAGAACCTATACTAGTAGAACCTACACTCGTATGTTTAGCATGAGCTTTGATTCTTTTCTCATGGGGTTTCCTCTGCAAGTCTACTATTTGATCCCTCTCCGTGAGCATGGGACTTGGAAAATCACGTTCGAAACAGAGCTTGAAATTTTTCCTCACGAAAACGTTGATGTCGACAAAATATCATTACACTTTCTTTTCTAGATTTTGCATGAAAGTTCTCTTTTGTAAAAATTCTCTTTGCTTCCAAAACTACACTCGTTCTGCCATCAATTCCTAGTAATGCTAGCCGTTGTTTTGTTCTCGAATTCAAAAACGTAATGATCGCTCGGGCTAGCTCCTCGGCTCGCCTCTTAATTCATGTCTCGTTTCTTTGTTTATCTTCCTCTCGGGCTATCTTCGACGAACCTACATTCCCGCTTCAAAAATAGCTTGAATGGAAGGCCAAATATCTCTTATTAAATCGATGATGTTGTCCCAAAGAATATCATTTATTTCTATTCCGTAGGCTTTTTCCAAAGGTAAGATCTTTTTCGCAAAGCTCCTCAACCAATTTTTCCAACCTTTTTATTTCCTCTCGAGGTTGTCAAGAATCGTCTCTTTTTGGATGTGTGTCATATTTTCCCTCCAATTTTGTTAATTGTAATTTTGCTTCTTGGAGTCTCTCGTGACCTTTAGCCGCAAACTCTCCATCCGTTTAATCAAATCGATCGAATTCACTAGGAAATATTCACCCGAGATGATTGTTCCCGTTGTCCTCGTAGTACCTCGCCGAAGCCTCGTCTGAGAATTTCACGTTCCCGCAATGCCTTTTCCATCTCCTTCTCTGCTTCACTTTAGTCGCTTCCGTCAAGTTTAAGAGCAACTCCATCATTTCTTCTTGTGGAATTTCCTTTCTATTACTTCCCCGTGTCTCTGGGTGCCTCGAGGCCGGTATTTTCAACTCGTTTTCTCAAAAGGTGCGCACTATATCATCCTCTTTCTTTTTATCGTCGCCTCAATACCTTTAGTGTCTTTGGGATTGCGGACCCAAACCAATAATGATCTCTTCTAGTAGACTTTATTCTATTGTCTTTGGCCTCGTGAGGAGGCCCTTTCAATCTTTAATGTTGCAGTAGTATTATTCAAGGAATCTTGTAGTGTTAAAGCTCGCCATGGCTTTCGTTGGTGAGAGTGGAATAAACCATTTCCCCCGTTTTGCCCATGAAGCTCTATCTGATCCAAGGGATGGATATCCTTTGCTACACTTCAAAATTTGTTCGATGTAACTGCTGTCGAAGTTGGCTTTGGCACTTTAGCTTTGAAGTGGCTCATTTGCATTTTACCTCGTGAAAGATCAAATGCCGACATCAACCTTTGTTGACTGTGAGGGAGCCATCTTCATATACCGATCATAGACCTTTCATTTTTAATGGTCTCATTCCTTGTTTTGATATCAATGGCGGCTTCTCTTTATGTCTCCGCACTGCCTTCCGCTGCCCGAAAGAAGATACTTCGTTGCTCGGGGCTGCTTTTTGTATCCCTTTCCTCGGGCTTATATTTGTTTCACTTTGCGCACTCGCTTTGCCGACTATCTTCCCTCGCCATCATCAAATATTTCATCAAGGATCTCTACATCCGGAGGTAGATCAGCATTTATGTTTTTTAGCTTCGATAGACTTGTGCTCCTTTTGAAGGTGTGGTGTCCGGAGCCGACCTCTTTTTCCCTATATTTCCACATTCGCCGATGGAGTTTGCATCTTCCGGAGCTTGGATTTGCTTTGCCTGGTGTTTGAGAAGCTTTAGATTGTCTCCGGTGTTTTGGAACTCGTGATTTTTTCTCCGCCATGACCAGGGTTTCAATGACCTCGAACTATAGGTTCTTTCTCCTTTACCTTTAGGCTCGCCGTCTACCGATGGGTCAGTTTTCCCGTATAGCTTGTTGTCAGAGTGGTTGTTGAAGATGTGCCAATATAGGGTACCGCGTACTTTGACTTCATATGTTTCTAGGTCAAATTTCTTCTCGCATCTTTCATAAGTTTATTCAATTTCGCTTTCACCTCCACTTTCCCTCTTCAACAAGTGTTCCTTTAACCCATTCATCTTGATTTGCATACCGTTTCCCATGTCGTGACTCTCGTGATGTATATAAGGAGATGACTTATTTTTTAACCTTCTTTTCACAAATGAAAACCAAAGTCATAAGGGACCCAACTCGGAAGATGTCCGGAATTTTTTCTCTAATATAAGTTCAAAGATTCTTTCAGCCTTTTCCCTAGAATTGCAAATGAAAGGACCTAACCTGCTTTTTGATCCTTAACCGTGCTTTCTTCTTTACATCAGCGTAGAATGGATTACATCTCGAGGTTATCTCATCCGTGCCTACATTCCAAAGCAAAAATTCTCATCGTACATATCTCGGGTAACTTGAATGGATGCACCTACATCCATAAATCCCGATGATCGTATGGTTTTGGTACAAGCACCAATCCCCAACTTCTTGCAACTCTTTGATCAAATGCAAAGGTCTTTCTTTATCTCGCACATCAAGCCTCCGGGGAGAAACTCTTGTTAACAAGGTTGTAGCAGGACGTAGCAAACTCGATCAATAGAATTTCCGAATAAGAGTAGAGAATCGTGAGACAAATGAATGATGGGGGACCAAAAAATACCAAGTACTCCGGGGATTACCTTTTAGCATCAAGTTTCGAACAGGGAAAGGGAATTTGCGAGTGATAGAAAATTATGAGGTGATAGATAACCCAGGAGTACTTGAAAACCTTTTCATCATCTAGCCTTAAAAATTGATCATGGATTTTTGTTGGCAATGAAGGAAGCATAGTCATACTTAATCTCGGTGAGGTCGCCTGTGGGTAAAGATAGACAGCAGAGCCGCAGTTATATCGTCAACATACACTACCGGGTATTGAATCCTAAGACAAAGGATATTACATTCACAATAAGCCTTCCCAATTGATTGAAAAACACAAAACCACAGGGGGGAGTCCCTTTGGCCGTATGCTCGTAGCAACATGAAGTACCGACACATTGCTTTCAACTTTCACTGAGTTAACAAATCGTTTTCTTCTCAATTAGCCCTTCCATGCATAGAGGTGCCAATTCTTTGCTTCTCGGCTCAAATGGTAACATAGCATTTGATAGCCTCGAGGTGTTATAGGAACAAAACACTCTGGATCAGAGCTAACATGTACTCTTTTGTGTGGGATCATAATTGTGCATGACAATAATGAATGATTTCTAGGGAAAACGTGGACTCGTTGGAATGAAATGCCACTCGGGGAGATCGACTCCCACAACCCTATAAGATCTCGCCTCTTTGAGTATTCGTCTCTCAAGCACGACGTGTAACCAAAACGGGGACTTTCATCGAAATGCGTGTCTTTTATTTGGAAATTCTGCATCTATGAGAGGCAAGTAGTCTAAATCTCGTTTGCAGGAGCATATCAGTAGGAGTGGCATTTAGAGCAAGTGCCTCCATCTGGTTCTTTCGTGATTCAAAATGGAGGTTTTGAAGTTTTTTTCTTGGCAGACCTCGATTTTGGAGATCCGATTGGAACAATTCTGCAGTGTGTTTGGGAAGCAAATTCGCTGTGTTTTAAATATCCAATGAGGACTCGCAGAGGATTTTTAACCACTTTTTCGCAGAGAAAACAAAGGGAAAACTAAGCTTCGACTTGCACCGGGGCGCCAAATGATAAATACCTGCTTAGATGGGAACTCGGTTCTTTAACAGGTAATGAACAATGGCGACGCTCTTCCAACACGGCTGCCACCGAATTTCCTGAGTGCAAATTTGGGTGTATTTGCAACGGAATTTGAAAATTGCGTCGTGAGCTCGTCTCTTTCGTAAACTAAAAATAACCGAAAAACACCAAAAATGGCTTTATTTACAAGTCAAAAGGGTTTTTGTCTTTTTCGAGGTGATGACGCTCACCGGTCGACGCGGGTGACGTAGGGAAGCGCCTGCGCGTATGCGGGTGTTTTGCAGAAAGCGGTGAGCTCCGCACCGCTCATGGACGAAGGCGGTAAAAGACGCGAGGGGAGCGATTCCATAGTTTTAACGCCACGTGGAATGTTGACTTTTCAAAAACCGCCCATCCCCCGTCGGTTAACACGCTCGGCAAGGGATGCAGCGTGGATTGATGATCACCGTCGATCAAACGAACGAATGATCCAACGGCTGGAAAGGACTGTGAACTTGTGCGATTTCGAAGGTGGGCCGGTTTCTGGGTTTTAAACAGTGTTTTAATGCGTAATTTCGATTACGTGGGAGAAGTTAATAGAGCGAGGAATGGTTGTTAATTAGTCCAAATGATTAATTAACCCCGTAAAATTGTGAAATGACGCGCGCGGAGTTTGGCCAGTGTGGAATGCTACGTGGACTCGAACACGATGGCAAAGACTTTCGCAAAAGCTTGGTATTAAACATACTTGTCGTATGTTTAAAGTTTTTGTATATATTTTTATTATATGATGAATGAATTAATATAATTAATTCATCATATAGGCGTAATGTATGTATAAGGCTGATAGTCTAACCAAAGGGCTTTGTAAAGCTGGGTATTTATTTTAAATGCGGGACATATACTTTTGGTAAAACATTATAATAAGAGGGTTTTGGGGATATTTATTGAGAAAAGGGAGTTATATACTTAGGAAAAAGGGATTTCACTAGGGATTTAATATAATAGAGTTAAATGTTAATATGATAAAGGCCAAGGAAAATCAAAACATCTTTCGTACATCTAAGAAAGTGAAAACTCTATGAAGTAAATTGCAACATTTTATCTTCAACACTTAAACTTAGAATAACAAGTTGTTTCGAGGAATTTTATGGACATGCAGCAGTCGGCTTCTCAAGTAAAATAGGATTTTACTTAGTGAAAGAGTTAAAGATGGAAGATAACAATGATGGATTATTTCAAGTGCTCAGGTCTTTTTCTTTGATCATTAGGCCGAGGGTCCGGTCCTCCGTAAGTCAAGGAAATGCCTTGAGCCCTTTTTGATCTCCAAATACCTTAGTACTTTTGGGGAAATTAGTAAAACCTCTGAGGTGGAAAAATGATGAGGGAGGTTAATGAATTTGACTTTGCTTGCCGTGATTTTCCAAAGGTATTTCCTCGCTTTCCAAGCACTTCTTTGATGAAAGTAAATGATTAACCAACACTTTGCAAACGACCATCTCGTCGTATAACACTTTGCAGCAAGCACCATCTACCTACCCTATCTACTTAACACTACCATTTTCTTTCTCTTTCTTCTTTATTAGGTGCATTTAGACTTGCAAAACGATCAATCTTTTCTTTTTACATGATGAATCTATCTATTTCTACCCTTATTACATCCAAGGGCTCGACATTAACCGTTGAGCACCTTTTATTCACTTCTACTCTAGCTACTTATCTGCCAAGATTAAACTCGTTTGGCTAGATATTTACTCTCTCTAATCTAAAACATGCGAAAATCGAAATATGACTAAGCCAAGTTTAAACAGCTTGACTTTATTCATGACGTGGCAAAAGCTCTCACAAGCCGCACACAATTGATTTATTACACCGTAGGTAAAAAGTAGTGGCATTTGGATTTTTGCACACACTTTCCTTGGTCTATTTTTTGCTTGGGGTTCATTTCTTTCTCTTTTTTGACCGTTTTATTCTTTTTACTCCTTTGATCTTTCTTTTGGGGTATACCCTCTTTACATTTTTTAAATTTTTTGATTTTTTGGAGCTCAAGAATATGGAACACCTTTGCTCAAGTAAGAAGGTTTGAACATATTCCATACTTCCATCAAGACAATCATGAAAAATGAAACCTATTGATATAGGAGGCTAACAGTGGTTTATTCGTTGTCCTATGCGAACGACAGGGAAAGAGTTGATCTTCTTCCACGATTTCTCATTGATTTTAAGACCAAAAACAAAAAACAAAAAGAGTGGTAATGCTACAGCAAAAATCTTCCCAAGCAACTAAGAACTACAATATACCACCCCAGAAAGAACGAAAGGACTTATGCATGTGCAGGAAATCTCCCCGAATGTTGTGTTAGGTGTATCACAGGTATAATTCGGCCGACTCAGTTACCTATGGATGGTAGGAAACCTAAATTTTTCCTACCAAATATAAGTGAACGTACGTGGAGGCCCAATCTGTATTAGTGCTATTTAATGTGAAATCGCACAGTGAGAGCATCCCCTTATACTTTTCGTACTAGAACTCGCCCGATATAGCCGAAAGTACATGGACGAGCTCCAATATACTTACGTACATGGAATGAGGTATCACACTCGGAATGTATCGCAGACAATTAACGACAGCTGCTATGTTTAACGATGCTGGAACATGTCTTCTAGCCTAGACCTCTAAATGTTATCATTAATGTTACAATGCTTCCTTAGATAAATTCAGAAAATGTTTATGTTGATCTTGTTTTTTAGTTTGTCTTCCAGGTTCACCGCGAGATGTATTGAACATTCCTAGAATGAAATTAGAATGAGAAGCATTCGTTTCGATTTGATTTTCGACAATGAAAAACTAGCTACAAGGGATAGAGCAATCATATTGTATGCAATCAACAATGAGCACATCTAAATGAAATTTCCCTAAACTATTCCTATGCAGCACTCACAATCCCTATATGAAAATGCATGTTTTTCTTTTCAATTTCTTTTAAGTTTAGATGAACGAAAAAGAAACTAATGCACAAACAATCACTCAAAACTTTCAAGAGAAATGAAGACTGAAACGACAATTCCTCTTTTTGAAAATAATGAATTGATCAAATGTAAAATTAACTTTGGAACTACTCGACAATGAAAAAGAAAAAAAGAAAAAACATTGATCAAACAAATCCAAAGTGAGGCAAGAACAGTAAAGGCAATTTGGTCTCTAGAGGGAATCAATCACTTAAAACTTCAGCAAGCAAGACACTGAAATGAATTTGCAAAAGACAAAATATGACAGATTTTGGTTGGTCACATGGGAAATGCACCCCTCAGTGGGAGACAATGCGTTGCATAGCATTATCCCTAAGCTAGCAGTGTTATGCAGAGAACTGTGTCAAGACCAACAGTGCGTTGGTGCCAGAGGACTCTCTGAAAAAGCAATCAAACACATTAATTTTGCTAAAACGCATTCATATGACTGAAATTAGGCAGGTAAAGTCTACTAGATGTTGATGGACAAGGACAAAACCACCAAGGACGATCTATCGTTCCCAAGTATGGTCGCCAATTTGTTTTACAGAAATAAAACCTATGGATAAGTATGCTTTCCCTAAGTGTGGTGGCGCACTTAGAGCAATAGAAATAAAGATATCTGACCTTTTCCTTAAAATGAATAGATAAAGGGAAGAAAACCTACTTGTAATATGTTCGCTTTTCCTCACCTCCCTTCGTCGCTTTCGTCGATCTCAATATAGCTGAACTCGCTTGATTGAAACCTGCAATGGAAAACAGAAGACAGAAAACAACATAAAGGCAATATGATCTATTCAAGTTAAACAAATTGAATCGATTAAATTTGTAAATACACATATAACATCATTGACACATGCATTAGAAAAGGAACAAATGTCTTTGTTATGAAGTAGAAGGAGAAGTAAAATCAGTTGATCGATTCGATTTCACTCCTCCATATTCAGTCCCATCCTCATCACACATAGCATCATCACACTAGAAGCATAACATTACATGCAGAATACCTCCAAGAGCTATGATCTCACCAGCATAACTCTACTTAATAAAAATTATTTCTCTCTTGTGCACTATGATCAGTGCTCTATTTATAAGTAGATGAAGGTAGTTTGACATAAATGAATCATTGAATGGCTTTCCTAAAAATGGATGAAGAGGTTTCCTTGCTCATGGGAATAGGAGGATAAGATGTTTAATGGCTTCATGGTGTCCATATTTGAAGCTATTAGATGAGGTGAAAATTGGAACAACTTCTAGAAGCCACTAGAGGTTGGGAAGATTCCCGGAATCCAATGAAAAATTCGCTCCCAGTCGACCAATGCAATCGAAAGTGGGCCTAGATCCTCTAAAACACATCCTTGCATGGGATTAGATGCTCTGCAAAGCAGTTACTGCAGTCTAGGGGTGAATTGATGGCTCAATGGGGCACTTCAACTGGCATCTAAGCATTGAAATTTTCATGAAGGAAAACCACCAATGGGATGACTTGTTTAGGGCATGTAGTAGCTAATTTAGAGAATGATAGACCCTAATGAATACTTATATGTGTTTTGGGATGATTCCCAAATTGACCTGTAACACCATCCACTCTATTTCACCAAAAAATTTCTCAAATTATCCACTTTGTCCTACTTTAAAAAAAAAAAACACAGAAGCCACAATTTATTATTCCTACAGTGTCCACACTACTCATTCATGACTCTAACCCTATCCTTGATACCTGTAATCATCTCCCTCAACACCCTCATGCAAACTGAAGACTCCAAAGGAAGATCAAAGGACTGCTATAGGAAGAAAGCTCGTCCTTTAGCAGCCTGTGAAAACACAATAACAATCAGTGATATTATTTCTTTCCACCATCAGAAGGGATGATGAATCCTTTTTTGTAGCTATGAAGAGACACATCACTCTCAGGGAGGATTTCCACCAGCAGAAATAGCTTGGACATCATAGAGGCACCTGCACACACACACACAGCAAAAGAAATATTCAAGGTATCATCAATAATGAGGACATGCACAGGAAAGAAGTCAAAGAGTCAACTCCCTTGATATTAATGATATATGGTCTAGATCTAGCATGCAAACCTCTTATGTAGTTTGATCCACAAGTAGGCTTGGGTATGGAAACCCTCACCTCCTCTCTATGCATAAAATGACTAAAAGGTGTTTTGAGCGAGAACAGGTGTTTTAATAGGCTCGAGGTGGCCAGTGAACTTGGCCACCCTCGAATAGTAAACTGAAGTTGATATTTAGTCACTCATACAATGTGGAGGTTTCAAATCAAAGTGATTTTATGTCATGAAAGTGGGTTGATAATTACGAGAGAAGGAGAAATGATTGCAAAAATTGGGGATAATGGTCCAAAAGAGGAAACTCGTGTAGATGCCATGTCACCACAACGCTCCAAGTTTTCAACTCAAAAATGGAATATTATGTATTGGGGCTCGACTTCTCTTACACATTTTCTCATTTTCAAAACAGTTAAAGAGAGGACAAGTTCTTATATTCCACCGAGGAGTTTCAAATCCTGTTTTGCAACTTCTACAGGCAGGTATGCAATTGCTACAGGAGGGCCAAGACTCTACTACAAGAGAAATTAAAGGGTGAGAAGGGGCCATAGTTGTTCAAATTGGTCTCAAAACTATCATATACATCTATATTTTCTTGAAAAGAAGTAAGTAACATCCACCACCCTTGTTCTTACACCCAATTGCATAAAAATTCTAGCTTATGGAAGTATAATTGTGCAGTAGAAGGTCTCTCTAAGGATTTTGGTGGTTAGAAACAAGAAGATAATTTCTTAACAGATATTCTATCATAGTTTTCACTCATCACTACCACGTAATTGAGCATTGTCTCGCCACTGAAGTTATTAAAAAAAAATATTAAACCCTTCCCTCAACTAAAAAATCCAAGGAGGTACAACGAAAGAGATGGGGGGGGATTCAACAAAAGGGAACACTCAGACATCAAAAGGATTCACCTACACACTCTTGTTGTAAAAATCTTCATAAAACACTAATGGTTAGGTTTATTTGAGTTGTTAAAAGGATACGATCATGACCTTGCTCATGAATTTTCCATGGCATTGCATTCCAGGAGAGGGCAGTTACCAACACTGTTGTAAGAGGGTTATCCATCTCTCTCAACCCTGAAACCATTAGCAGAGTGACCACCGTACCTCTAGGGATTATATGGAGGAAGGAAGACAAGGCAATGTGTGTCACGGCTAGAAATAATTTCTTCATTTTGAAAGAGTACCATGTTGAGGACAAGAATGGAGTCAGAAGGGAAAGCCTACCTTATCCTTGGGAAGAGAGGGCTTACCATATCCTCAAGTATATATCATGTGAAGGAAGAATGAGTGTGGCATATGCTTACCATTTCATTTTACTCCATGAGCTGAGATTCAAGGCATAATTTCCTCTCCCTCAAAGACTTAGTGTGCACCACTTTCTCCTACAACCAATCATAGAGATGAGTCAAAAGGTGAGGGAGGGAAAACAATAGCATTTAACTCACCATGGTCTCATAAAATTGATAGTGATTGATTCTTTAAGAAAATTGAGATTCCCTCTCCTACGAACTAAATTTTGTGAACATGGATAGGTATAATTTCATAGGAACACAAACCATCGCCCCTGGGGAGACACCAACCTCTAGTATTGGCGGAAAAGAGGGAAAAACGAAGAATGAGGAGACAACAAAGACAAAAGAAGAAGAGAGAAAAATAGAGGAAAAAGAGACAGTGGGAATAGACGAAGGAGAAGCAAAAATTGAAGAAGAATAGGAGAAGAAACAAGTGGAAGAAGCAATAATCCCTAAGAAAACTTCTAAACCCCAAGAAGCATAGGAAAAACCACCTCAAACAAGTATATCTCCAGGGGTTAGTGAATAAGAAGTAGCTGAAACATTAGCTACATTGGGAACACCTGTCAAGCCCAAAAGGAAACAAACAAGACAAGATCCCCTCTATTTTAAGACCATAAAAAGCACCATAATTAAATAAGGGACACCGCAAACTCCCACAGGGGTCCAAATCATCATTGAATAATAACCAAGTAAGAAAGGAGAGGTAGGACCCACTGAAGGAAAAATTGAATAGGTCATCTCTCCTAAACCCAAAACAAAGACACATGTAGCATTTGTGAGTAGGCCCACCACCAATTTAGCTACCTTCAAGAATCCAAAGGCACATGATGCCCTTGAAAAAAAAGAACAATGGAAGCTACAAGAGGGCCAAGGTGTGCTACAAAAGGGACAAAGTGTGCTACAAGAGGGAAAAAGGGATCTACAGGAGAAGAAAAAGGAGCCACAGGAAGCAGTAGCCTCCTTAAAAACATTTGAAAAGGACTTCCCATAGCTCACATCCTAGTCTGGGGTCCTACTATAAATTCATTGAAGGAGGAAGGATCATCCCAGAAAATTTTTCCACTCCACTCTTCTATGAGCTAGAAATAGAGAGAGGAAGGACCCACAGGTGGATGAAAATTGCTAAATCTAAGAATGCAGAATATGTGGGACTTATGGAAGAAAAGGTCGTTGAGATGGGAAAATAATTGGCTAATTTGAGACTGAGGGAGTATATGATAAAAGAGAAACTACAAGCAGAGAACATAAGGCTGAAAGAGAGGTTGTAGGAGAAAGAAACCCAACTTTCCACCATGGAAAGTCTCTCTATGGAAGCCCTACAATGCAAGAAGCCTTCAAAATCTTATGCTCTCTTTCTCAAATAGCAGTGGTTACAGTACCAGATCAGGACACTAGCACAATATGGCTCTCTGCCCTTCCAAGACTACATGTAGTTTATTTATTTTTGCAAGCAAACTATTATGGAGGACAATGTAAAGGAAACTCAATTCTACATGCACAACTTCATTTTGACTGATCTAAATTTTCGGGATCCCAATTCTACATTGGGAGACATGTAGCTCATGGATTTAGCATCCTGGTTAGTTCATGAAGAGAAAATGGCTAAGGAGGAGAAAAATGCAATGACACAGGAGGAGAGGGAACCTTTGTACATTAGGGAAGAGTTGGTGAGCCTTAAGGCTATCATTATTAATCATAACCTCATCTCCTCTGATGTAAATTTGGCACCCAAATACATTACAAACCATGAAAAAACCATCCTACACTTTGAAAATACGTTTAAGTTGTTGGGAACAAAAACCCTACTAGCTTGCCAGAACAGATGGCATGCCTTACCCCACAATCTACAAGTCAAAGAATACCACTCACCTGGAAGGCCTTGGAAAAAACACCATTATACAAGAGATTCATGCAGAGAATGAAAATCTAGTGGATAGGACTAAATATCAGTCCACCTTTGTTGTTAGGATTGCAGGAAGGAAAGGACCAAACAGAAGAGCAGCAGTGTTAGGTCCCTATATTACTAGTGTAGTCCCTTATTGTTATTAGTATGCCCCATAAAATCCACTATTGTTATTGTTGTTCCCTTACATTATTATTGTTAGGTCAGCTACGGTTATATTGTGACCCCATGGACTCCTATATATAGAAAGGAGGTTTTGTCATTTGTATTATACGCCAATAGAATTTTTATGTAATGAATTGGAATTCTGTAAAAATTGGCCGGTGGTTTTTTTCTTACATATCAATTTCGAAACCCTGAGGAAACATTGACATGTGTCACATTGTACAAGTTCGCTCTACTGAACTAGTCCATAATTAGGTCATTACGGGAAATTGGGCATAACTTTGCCTTGAAGAATCCAAATCAGGTCAGACCTGTGGCATTGGAAATAAGATTCAGATAGCTACTAAACAACCAAAGATAAAATCTCGGGGATCTGAAATTACAGAGATACATCAGTTTCAATATCGAGCTCCTCAAAAACAAGAAAAAGGTGTGTATTTTTTTTTCAAATTGCATAAGCCTTGTTTGAAAAATGAGTTTGAAGTGATTCCAAGGGCATATTGAATCATATATATCAGTATTGGGTTCTAAAATTCCCCCTAAAAATAATTCAACACCCATTAAGCCCTCGGACGACTCTACTATTACTCATGAAGAGGAATAAGTGCAACATGATATATCAAAATTACAAGACCAAGTGCAACAAATTTCACTCTCGCAAAGAGTAACAAACAATGAAATGGATGGTTAAGAAAGGCATGGAAGCTAATATGGATGGTTTGAAGAGTGCCATGGAAGCTAAGATGGATGACATGGAAGCTAAGATCAACGAAAAAATGAAATACAACATGGAAGACATGAATAATGATCTAAAAGCAAACATGGAAGGTTTGAAGGAAGGTTTGACAAATTTGATACAAGAAATGATTCCTAATGGTGAAAAGGTAGTAGAGGAAACTCATGATGAGAACAAGATAATTGTTAATCGTGATTTCATAAACTAATGTTGGATTGAAGACCCACCATATTCCAAACATCGATATGAGGAAGTTTGATGGCAAGGATCCCATAACATGGATACTACAGATGGAGCAATATTTTGATCCCCATAATGTGCAAAACACATAAAAGGTATGCATTGTAACTTTATATTTAGAATGAAATGCATTTGTATGGTATCAATGATTTTTATCTCGTAAAAAAAAATTCACTTGGTCAATTTTTACGGAGGAAATGATATCACATTATGAGGATACAAAGAGCAACACCTTCTTTAACCAATTGATAAATCTCAAAAAAAACATTTCAATGGTGGAGCACACCGAGGACTTCAAAAAATTGAATATAAGGGTAACTGATATTCTAGAGGAACACAGGACTGATGTCTTCATAGGGATTTTAAAGGATAAAATCCAACATGAGGTTTGCCTTTGGGAACCTGATTCATTGGAGAAGGCACTCGAGTTGGCAAGAAAAATCAAAAGTAAAATGGCGACAAGGAAGCCTACCACTCACAACTATAAATATGGAAGTGTTTCTACTCCTATACTTCCACAACCTAGGTTGACACCACAAAAATTGGAAGGAAAAAGAGCAAAAGGGTTTTGCTACAGTTGTGATAGAAAATACACTAAAGGTCATAAGTGTGTAAGAATAAATTATTTCACATATATTGTGAAGAGGAGGAAGAAAATGAACAAGAAACTTCAAAAGAAGAGGATACACACCAGGAACCAACCCTAGAGAAAGAAGAAATGAGTCCAACCATATCCTGTAATGCATTGGAAGGAATTACCACTCCTCTAACTCTCAAGATAGAAGGACATATCAAGAAGAAAAATGTAATAGTGTTTATTGATTCGGGTAGTACCCATAATTTTATTCATTGTAAGGTAGCCAAGGAATTTAATTGCTTCCTATACCCAGCACCAGAGTGTCAAGTGATGGCTGCGAATGGAAGAACTATAAATTGCTCTGGAAAATGCCATAATATCAAGCTAACAATGTGGAAATATGTATTGAATAGTCCAATGATTTCCATTCCAATGGGAGGTGTTGATGTTGTACTATGATTAAAATGGTTACAATCTTTGGGGACGGTAGCTTTTAATTTTCAAGAAGTTTTCTTGAAATTTTTTTCAGAAGGAAAGGAAGTTGAATTACAGGGTATCGCAGGGAAGCCAGTAAAGATAATAAGCTCTAATGTCATGACAAAGCTTCTAAAGAAAGAACAATGAGGCGTAATTCCACAATTATGCTCACTAGAAGTTCCAACATCAAACTCATCTATTTCTCCATATCTCCAAAAAGTCTTGGACAATCATTCCAAGGTGTTTGAAACTCCCAAAGGAATCGCACATATTCATGATCATGATCATGCTATTCATTTTATTCCAGGAAGTGTTCCTCCAAACATCAGGCCTTACAGATATCCTTATGTCCAAAAGAGTGAAATTGAACATATGATTACAGAAATGTTAGAGTCTTGTATAATTCAACACAATCAAAGTTATTTCTCTGCTCCAGTAGTATTGGTCCACAAGAAGGATGGATCATGGTGTATGTGTCCGAATTATAGGGAGCTCAATAAGCTCACTATTAAAGATAAATTTCTCATTCCTGTGATTGATGAATTGCATGGATAAATTTATTTTACCAAGTTGGGTCTCCGTTCGGGATATCATCAAATTAGAATGAAGACTTAATATATTTTGAAAACAACATTTCGAACTCATGAGGGTCATTATGAATTTTTGGTCATGCCTTTTGGCCTTACCAATTCACCTTTTACATTTCAAGGGTTGATGAATTCCATTTTCAAACCCTTCCTTAGAAAATTTGTGATAGTATTTTTTTATGATATACTAATCTACAGAAGGTCTTGGAAGGATCGTGTTCAACATGTTCACATGGTGCTCAAAATATTGGAGGAGAAACAATTATATGCAAAAACCTCCAAATATTTCTTTGGAGTACAAGAGGTGGAATATATGGGTCATATTGTATCTCAGGAGGGTGTTAATGTAGACCCTAACAAAATTAAATCCATTAAGGAATGGAAAGTCCCCATAACCATTAAGCAGTTGCAAGGATTTCTTGGGTTAACAGGGTATTATCACAAATTTGTTAAGAATTGTGGGAGAATAGCAGCACCTCTAACAACAATATTGAAGAAAGATGCATTTTCATGACTCCTAAAGCAACTATGGCATTTTAACATCTTAAAGAGGAAATGTGCCTAGCACAGGTCTTAGCTACACCAGACTTCAAAAAAACCTTTATTGTGGAGTGTGATGCCTCATGAAATGGAATTGGTGATGTTTTAATGCAAGAAGTAAGACCCATTTGTTTTGAAAGTCGTCCAATCAAATGAAAGTATTTACATAAAGCTATTTATGAGAAGGAAATGTTGGAAATAATAAATTCACTAAAGAAAGAGTGACCTTACCTAATGGGAAGACACTTCAAGGTAAAAACTGATCATGATATTTTTAAATACTTTTTGGAACAAATACTATCTTCAGAAGAGCAACAAAAATGGGTCACAAAGATGTCGGGTTATGACTTTGAAATCATCTACAAAAAAGGGAAGCTAAATGATGTTGCAAATGCACTCTCAAGATAGGATGAGGAGGTGGAAGCATTGTTTTGTGCCATTTCTATTATCCAACTAGATTGGATAACCGAAGCAAGGGAGGAATGGAAGAATGATGAAGAAGTGTGGACACTCATTCAAAATTTGCAGCAAGATCCCAATACATTTGATACATTTAGTTGGAAAAATGATTCCTTATGGTACAAAGATCACTTCTATCTTTGTAAGAATTCCCAACTAAACAAAATATTCTTTTGGAATTGCACACCTCTCACTTAGGAGGACACTCACGATTTTTAAAAACTTACCACAGGGTTAAGAAAGAATTTTTTTGGGATGGCCTTAAATTTGATATTCAAAATTTTGTGGTGGAATGTTTGGTTTGCCAGCAAAATAAAGTTGATACAATTAAGACTCTGAGTCTGCTACAACCTTTATCCATTCCAAGTCAACGTTGGGATGAGGTTTCAATGGATTTTATCACAAGTTTACCTAAGTCTGGAGGAAAGAGTGTCATAATGGTGGTAGTTGATAGACTTACCAAGTATGCACACTTTTGTGCATTATCTCATCAATTTAAAGCAAGTACAGTTGCTACTGCATTGATGGAAACTATTCAAAAGCTACATTGAAACCCAAATATTATTGTAACGAACAGATATCCCATTTTCACTGGTAATTTTTGGACGGAATTATTTTCTTGTTTGGGAACTCAACTAGCTCATATCTCATCTTTTCATCCTCAATCCGATGGGAAAACTAAGATAGTGAACTAATGTTTGGAAGGATATCTTCGTTGCTTTATATCTGATAAAAAAACATAGTGGGTCAAGCGGTTACATCTGGTTGAATGGTGGTATAACACTTCCTTCCATACTGAAGAAAAAATGACGCCATTTATGGCACTTTATGGATATCATCCACCGTCCATCACATCATATTTAAGAGAAAATTCTAAGGTTCAAGCAGTGGAATATCACATCGAGCATCAACAAAAAGTTCTCCAACTCTTAAATGATAACATAAATTTGGCACAAAATTGAATGAAACAATAGGCAGATCAACATCGCAACGAGAGAAGTTTTGATGTAGGAGACTGGGTATTTCTACGGCTACAACCATACAAACAAATGTCACTCAAGCAAGCTAACAAGGACAATAAATTATCGCCAAAGTACTATGATCCTTACAAGATGTCGCAAAATATTGGTACTATGGAATACAAATTGGAGCTTCCTGCTTCTTCTCGAGTGCACCCATTTTTCCATGTTTCTTGGTTAAAGAAGGTTATAAGTGACAAACTTACGGTTCAAACAATATTGCCAGAATTTTAGGTCCCTATATTACTAGTATATTCCCTTATTGTTGTTAGTGTAATCCCCTTATTGTTATTTTTGTACCCCTGTAACCCCAATATTGTTATTATTGTGCCCTTACATTATTATTGTTAGGTCAGCTAGGATTATATTGTGACCCCATGGACTCCAAGAATTTGTATCATCCAAGAATTTTTCATTTATGTAATGTAAAGGAGGTTTCCCCCTCGAAGTGGCTGATTTCTAAGGAATTGATATCTCTTTTATTCTATTTTTGGAGATGTTTTCTTAACATTTGGTATCAAAGCTTTGGATTCTAGGTTTTCGCTGCTCTAAATACGTCGTCGTGGAATTTTCGCTATAAATTATTTTCTACGAAGGTTTAGAAGTTGAAATGTTTACCACGAGAAGCAGAAATCCTACAAAACTTCTTGTAACAATTTCAGATCTTGGTTCGAAATATTTTGAGGTATGATGTGTGGAAGTTGGGGATTTTCAGACTCCTATTTAACCTAAACAACTCATCGTGGAATTTTATTATATGTTTTTTTTTCTAGAGTTCGAGAAGCTGAAATTTATGCAGAGAGAATCGAAATTCTAAGGAACTTCTTGTAAAAATTTTAGATCTTGGTTCACAATATTTTTGGAGATATGATCTTTTGATGTTAGGGTTTTTTTAGGATCTCGAATTTCATCTCAAAGAGAAATTGTGGGAAAATTGTCAGCTCTCTCTTTGAGCATTGGATTGGAATTACGCCAAAAAGTGGACACAAGTACACGGATAGTAGTTTCTCGTATAACGGCGTATAAATTTTAGAGCCGAAGGAGGAAAAAGTGATGACACATGGCATGTCGTACAAGTTCGCTCTACTAAATCAGTCCAGAATTAGGTCATTGTGGGAGATTGGACACAACTTTGTCTTGGAGAATCAAAATCAGGTCAGACCTGTTGCATTTGAAAGAAGCTTCAGAGGGCTACTACAGGGCTGAATTTCAGATATCGAAGATTTTCAATTACAGAGATAATTCAATTTCAATATCGATCTCCTAAAAGCTAGTAAAAGGTGTGTATTTTTTTTCCGAATTGCATGAGTCTTGTTTGAAGAATCAAGTTGAATTGATTCCAAGGGAATCTTGTAGAATAGATATCAATATTGGATTCTAAAATGGCCCCTAAAAAGAATTCAACACCCATTAAGCCTTCAGAAGGCTCTACTATGACTCATGAAGATGAAGAATGACAACATGACATATCAAAATTACAAGAGCAAATTTCGCTCTCGCAAAGAACAACAAAAAATGAAATGGAAGTTTTGAAGAATTTCTCTACTTACATTTATGGAAACAATTCAAAAGCTACAAGTAAACCCAAAGATTATTGTAAGTGGCAGAGATTCCATTTTTACTCGGAAATTTTTGGACGAAATTATTTTCTTGTTTGGGTACTCAACCAGTCTCATAGCTCAACTTATCATCCTCAATCTAATGGTCAAACCGAGATAGTGAATAAATGTTTTGGAAGGATATATTCATTGTTTGTGTATCCGATAAGCAAACACAATGGGTCAAGTGGTTACCTCTCAGCTAAATGGTGGTATAACACTTCCTTCCATACTTGCTGAAGCAAAAAATGACTCCATTTATGGCACCTTATGGATATCATCCACCATCCAACACATCATATTTAAGAGAAAATTCTAAGGTTCAGAAGTGGAAGATCACATTGAGCATCAACAAGAAGTTCTCCAACACTTAAAGGACAACCTAGATTTGGCACAAAATCGAATGAAACAACATGCATATCAAAATCAGCAGTGAAAGAAGTTTTGATGTAGGAGATCGTGTATTTTTACTAGCTACATACCATACAAACAAATGTCCTCAAGCAAGCTAAGAAGGATAATAAATTATCACCAAAGTACATGGTCCTTACAAGGTGTTGCTAAAGATTAGTACCATGGCATACAAATTGGATCTTCTCGCTTCTTCGTGAGTGCATCCAGTTTTCCATGTTTCATGCTTAAAGAAGGTTATAGGTGGAAAACTTCCAGCTCAAAACAATATTTCCGTAACTCGATGAGGAAGGAAAAATCATATCGAACCCGAAGCAATCATGAAAACAAGAACTCGACAACTATGAAATCAATCAATTTCGCAGTATCTCATAAAGTGGAAGAACTTACCCACTAAAAATTCTACATGGGAGGATAAGAATTTTATACTGAAAACATTCAGAGACTACTCAAGCGTTGAGGAAAACACTTTTTTTGAAGGAGAGGGCATGTTAGATCCCTATATTACTAGTATAGTCAATTATTGTTGTTAGTGTAATCCCCCTCTATTGTTATTGTTGTACCTCCGTAAACCCCAATATTGTTATTATTGTGCCCTTACATTGTTATTGTTAGGTTGGCTAGGATTATATTGTGGGCCCATGCACTCCTATATATAGAAGGAGGTTTTTCTCATTTGTATCATCCAAGAATTGTTCATTTATGTAATGTTTTGTAGGTTTCCCCCTCGAAGTGGTTGATTTCTAAGGCGTTGATCTCTCTTTTCTTCTATTTTTGGAGTTTGTTTCATAACAAGTAACATGATGAGGAAGGAAAAATCATATAATGGAACTCGAAGCAACCACGGAAACAAGAACTCGACAAATACGAAATCGATCAATTTCGCAGTATCTCATCAAGTGGAAGAACTTAACCACTAAATATTCCACATCGGAGGACGAGAATTTTAAAGAGAAGCCTCAGAGCTACTCAAGCGTTGAGGACAACACTTTTTTCAAGGAGAGGAGCATGTTAGGTCCCTATATTACTAATGTAGTCCATTATTGTTATTATTATGCCCCATAAAAGCCCACTATTGTTATTATTGTGCCCTTACATTATTATTTTTATGTAGGCTAGGATTATGATTGTGACCTCATGGACTCATATATATAGAAAGGAGGTTTTGTCATTTGTATTATCCAAGAATTGTTCATTTATGTAATGTAAAGGAGGTTTCCCACTCGAAGAGGTTGATTTCTAAGTCGGGTGATCTCTCTTTTCTTCTATTTTGTCAATTGGTTTCATATCAAGCAGAATGGACTAAGATTGAGAAAAATGCATGACTTCACCTAGAAGAAGGCACGCGCATCCGAGGTGCCTTGGGATGTTAGAGAGGCCACCAGTGGCCTCGAGAGAGCTTCACATGGATGACCGAGTTCCTCAGCAGGATGAGCAACACCCTTCGGGAGTGGGGTGGTGATCAGTGCCCATCAATAGGTATATTATGAGGGTCATGATGCCATCCTCAAGCCTTAAAACTATATTTTTCTCACATTTATTCACATTTTTTGGCTATATTATGCTTAGTGAGAAGTGTAAAAGGTGTTTGTCATAGTATGTGGCATAATGTGGTTTAATTGCAGGGAAAATGGAGCATTTTTTTAGATACTTACTATGTAGGGGCTCGAAGGAGATAGTAAGGAGAGAATCTAGGAGGGTTTCCACCTCCTTAAGTCCCTAAATTAGTTTGGGATCACAAAACCCTCTCTCATCAATTTGAGTTCATAGGTAGCTAAGATACTACTAGCGCAAGTGAAGCCTCTTTAGGATAAGATCCACCATTTTCAAGATGAAGGAGGCAATAACTCCTATTTTCAAGTGTAACAGCACCTAGTTAAAAATCCATGTAAAAAAATATAAGACCAAGATCATGGGACATGTATTCCAAGCTCGAATCGTGGGAAAAACATCCTATAGGGTGTTCATTTCGATTATTATGGCTAAAGGAAATTGGAAAAGGCTCTAGAAAGGCATGAGGCATTAATTGGCATGTTATTTGCATGAAAATAATGAAAAATAGGAGAAAAGGGAGGTGAAAGGTCACGGGTTTCATGTGAGGAGGAAAATGAAGGAAAATAATGGAAAATGAAGAAAATAAAGGCCCTCATTGATAAAAAAGGGATTCGAGGATCAATTGGAAATATTTAGCTCACACTTATGGTTCTCATTCTATTCGTCTCTCTCCCCATACTCTTGGATACCTAGAGTTTTCTTGGAGCACTCTCGGAGGAGTGTGGAATACTTTGGATTTGGAGAAAGAAGGAAAAGGAAAGGAAGGAAAGAGAAAGAGGACATCGGGAAATAACTACATTTGGATTTCTTTGTAGATATCGAGTTGCATGTATGGTTTCCTTACTAGTTTTGGCATGCATGGCACATGCATGTGGTTTATTAGCTATGATTTTTTCATTGGCATGGAGGATTGCATGGATTGACAAGTGGATTTGTCTAGCCTTTCCATTTCCTATGATGGCCATGGTTTTGTGGGTTCATTTTATTGTTGGTTTTCCGGTTGGTTCTCATTATTCATTTAGTTGTGGGTTGAGTTACTAGTTCCCGAAGCCTTGGTTAGAAAACGCTCTAGAGCCCCCGCAAAGCAATTTTGGAATGAGTTATTAGTCCCGGAGCCTTGGCCGGACAAACGCTCCGGGATCCCGCAAACAACTAGCGTTGGGTTAGTAGTCCCGGGAGCCTTGGTTGGAACAAATGCTTTAGAGACCTAGACAACTCGGGTAGAGACCAATCCGATGATGGTTGTGATGTCCGACCGTGAGGTGGAATCACTAGTTGAGGTTTGAGGTGGTTTGGCCTTCCGGAAGCCCCGGTTTGGTTTTGATGGATTTAGTTTATGGCACGAGGGTGACCGGCGAAGAGAGATTTGGCTCAACCATGTCTATGGTCGTGTGGTACATGGAAATCCCAAACTCCGGTCATCTATTGCCTATGTTTAATAAAATCTAAGTTCTCTTGATTTTGTACCTATTTATGTGTGGCTTTAATGGTTGTTATCTAATTGTTATTTATATGATTTTATGTTGGTTATAAGCATGGTTATATGACTAGTTCAAGACATGGTTATTTCGTGTATTCACTTGTAATTATTAAAATGATGGATGCAAGACCCAATTGATGTCATAACCATTCAAGGCGAAGGTGGTGGTCCTTCTTGTCATGTCTCATAAGATTTTTTAGTCATTCATGATTTTTCTCCGTATCCTTAGCCGACTCGTAGATTGCATTGATGCCAAGTCTTTGACTAAAATGTCACCTCCGGGTCGGATGGTCAAGACTAGCCCTCGAAGTTAGTTTTTTGTTTATTATTCTTATCATCATGTGTTTGATGGATTCCGGTAGTTACACAAGTTCTCATGCAGGGGCTGTAATTGTGGGCTTGAAAAAATGACTTAAATCTTATGGACTCTAGAGCAAAGGTCCGCCGGAAATAGTCCTTGGATGGAGGCATGCAAAGGCTTGTGGGAGCGTCCGCATGGGTTTATTCATAAAATTTCGATGGGATCTAAAGACAAGCCAGGTGGATGACCGAGATAGCCTTTGGGGGTCTTGTAGTTGGAGGTATATGTTTTTGTTATGGTTTCCGCTTTGATTCCACTTCCTTAAATTCACTAAGGAGGTTAATTCTATCTTAACTCGCCTCTTATAATCTCATGTTTACCCCGGTTGATCGGTTACTTTAGTAGGTGTAAGGGGAGATGGATGTTAGATCAAGGGAGTTGTTGCATCTACCCTTTTTTGTATAAATAAGCAAAAAATAAGAGCTCATTAGGATTTGAAGTTTGTTTTTAGCTAGGTGTAGCTATTGAGCTCAAGAGATTGCACAGACTTATTTTGAAATTTTATCGATGTATAAGACTTTAAATTTATGATAATGAGAATTGGTTATTAAGTTGCATCTTAGGTAGTTTCATAGGGTTGAGACCCTTGGGTTTGGGCCCAACCCGGTGGTTTAGGTCCCTCTTGTGTATTTTTCGTTTTCTTTTAGGTTTAATTATTTCTTAGTTTCTTTCATGTCAAGAGAGATTAATCTATAAAAACCTATGGTTGCCGACTCTACATCACCTCTCTTGTGGGAGAATGAGTGGAAGGATTCATAGCCACGATCCATTGTGTTTGTAATTTCTCGAAATATATTAGGGTTAGTTTTCCTATTTTACATTTTCTTTTTGTAGCTTAGAAGTCGGCTTAGTGATTAGACTTCGGGCTTTTCTCGGCATAAACTAGATGTTATTTAAATTCAACTCATATTTTCCATAATAAGTTAGCTCATTTTGTCAATGATAAATGGATGCATGCATGTGATTCATTGCGGGAGGGTTGTGTTAATATGTAGGAAAGGACGCTTTTACCACTTCCATCTTGAGGTCCTTCACCTTATCTTTCCACCTCCAAATTTTCTCCGAAAACTCTATTTCATAATTCATTTTTCCTAATATTCCGTGAGCACTCATCTTAGTGCAGACATTCTTCCGAGAGGCCCTAAGTTGTCTAGGGGCTTAACCCAACCTCCCTTCATTTGATTCAAACTCCATACACCTACATCCATACCCACAAGACATCATTTTAACCTTCAAAAGCCACTAGAAGCCCTCCCGTAGCATTACATGCCCTCTTGTAGCAACACAGGGCTCCTATAGCATACACCCGTAGCAAGCCTTTAACACCACTTTCCTTCAACAAAGCTTGATCCCCACTCGCAAATTTGAATCATTCAAGATGAATAATGACCCCCAATTTTGGTTTGATGATTAGGGGAAATTCCTATTCCACTCCAACCATTCCTTTTCTTCATTGCAAAAATAAAGTAGAATTAGTTCTTTTATCACAAGTATGATGCAAGTAGGTTGTTGATTTTCAAGCAAGTGTGAACTAAGTAGATGATGCATGTAAGAATGATTGGTATATTGATTAATTATGCACGATAAAATGGTTCCTTTTTGCAAGTATATTTAGTAGTTTGATGGGTTCTGCAAGATAAAATAGCTTTTCTTTATGCAAGTAGATTTAGTAATTTGATGGATTCATGCGAGATAAAATAACTTTATGTCCCGCAATTAGATTAGCCTTTGTCCTTTCTTGAATTGATTGGTTAGAATTTACAAGTTGATCCAATAACATTTATACTTTAATGACTAGAATTAATTTCCAATTGTACCCTCATCGACAAGATTTCATTCTAATTCGTGTAGGAGGAATGGTCTATGAGCACTTTTGATCTAATGCCATAGTTGAGGGTAAAATGAGTAGAATCCCATCTAATGTGCATAAAACATAGTCTCCTCTAAGTTTTTATGAACCTTGGGTTGATAACAGAGTTGAGGAGCCCTTGGGAGTTGCAACGCTCCCCGGTGCAATACCAGGGCTCTCCGCTGTTTTTTCTTAGCCTAACCATTTCTTGGATAGCCATGGTTTTGTGGGTGTTACTTTTGTTTTCTCGCTTGGTTCTCATGTTCCTCATGGCTATGGGGGGTAGTTACTAGTTCCTAGAAGCATTGGTTGGACAAACACTCTCGAATCCCCGTAACAACTTGCGTTGAGTTACTAGTCCCGGGAAGACTTGGTTGGAAAAACACTCTAGAAGCCCTTGGTGGGTTGAGTTGCTAGTCCTGAAAGCCCTGGTTGGACAAAAACCCTATAAGCCCAATAGAAGTTTTTTAGGTTGAGTTAATAGTCTTGGAAGCCATGGTTGGAAAAATTTCTCTAGATCCCCGGATGTACTTGGGTAGAGACAAATATAATGATGGTTAGTGATGTCCCGACCATGAGGTGGAATCAATGGTTGAGGTTTGAGGTGTTTTGGCCTATGGAAGCCATGTTTTGGTTTTGTTTGGTTTATTCCATGAGATCCCACATTCATGCTTGAAATATGGCATGTGGGTGATTGACCGAAAAAAATATTCGGTTCAACCTAGTCTATGGTCGAGTTGTATGTGGAAGTCCTAGACCCAGGTTGCATTTACACATGTTAATAAGAGCTCTTTCCGTCTCTGTATTTGATGGGTAATTATACTTTCTCATTTTTTTGTTTTTTATGGTTGTTATATGCTTGTTATTTATGTTAGTTATATGTTGGTTATGAGTATATTTTAGGACAGACTTAGTGTATGGAGCTCATTATTTTTTTTATTATAAAATGAATGAACAATAAATATATGACCTAATAGTTGATAATGTAGTTATTGTGATAAGGCATTAATGCTTCTTACCGATTCTCGTATAAGTATGAAACCCCCGTGCTCAAATTTGTTGTTATGACTTGTACATTGCATATTTGTGACATGTTTGACAAAATGTCCGTCATGGCTAGTAGATGTCGTATCAAGAAGTTTGTGTTAATATATTTGTTCCATGTTATTTAAATTTTTTTGAATTTTCCATGAAGCTCGGGTAGTGGCGAGTCCCCTGCTCTGAAAAAAGTGGCACATAATCCGGGTTATTTAGCACAAAACTAGTTGGAAAAGTCCATATTCATTGCACGCGCTTGTCGGAGTGACTAGAAGGCCCAGCCGCTATGCGGTGGCTTGTCATGGGAGTGGTTGAGGGTCCGGGTTAGTCAAATGATGAGTTGTCTTAGGGGTTGACCACTTGGGAAGGGTTGCTTCGTCACTACGAAGGTTCTATAGTATGTGTGGAAGGCCAAATTGGTGGTGTTACCTTGGTTCAACTTCCTTAAGGTGACCTAGGAGGTTGAAGAACATCATAGTAGCCCCTTGTCACATGTTTGCCCCAACGGACTCGCTTAACTTGGGTAAATGTGGGAGGAGGGTAGTTACAGAGTGGTATTAGAGCATGGTTCACCCCTTGTAATGGATGGGCGGTGTATCGATCATGCATACATGCTCGTGGCATATGTGTTTCTTATACTTGTGATATATTTTCTTTCGTTGTGTATGCATGGTTGTGGTCATGGTTGCAATGGTGTCGTTTTGTGAAATTTAATGGTGTTGATGTTGGATCCGTTATCATTGTAGAAAATCTATCAATGGGATTCAATTTGATATTGTAATGTACTAAAACAAAATATTGAATCCTTCCTACAATTTGCGTAAAACCAAATACGATGGCACAATCACATAACAAGTAAGAGAAAGAAACAATCAATCACACAACACAAGATGTATATGGGGAAAGCAACCGCTCAAAACTATTTGTATATTGCATAAATTCAAGAACATGAAACAATACAATGCTTTTCTCTCACCGAGAAACCTCTTGCACTCTACCAATTGTCTCACTCGATCTCGCTCGAATCCGGCACGTGATCTAAGCAAGTTTGGTCCAATATTTAACATTTTGTTTGCTCTAGGTATGGCCTGCCTTCCTTACACATTATTGGGATAATTTAGCCCCTATTAATTAGGAAAAATCCCAAATAATGATTGCGCAATTCATCTAAGGCTTCTCGATGACCTCATGCATGACCTATACAATTTTATAATTATACAACTAATAGTTATCTTCACTTTAACCTCATTCTCAATTGGGCCTTCCTTAGAACTCGACATGCAATAGCTATTGATAGTGAATTTTCGTTAACTCGATCGACCACTACTTGTGAATTAAATCATATTTAATTCACTAGACCTCTCACTAGCTCATCACTCGCTTTGAACTAGTTAAATTGATTTTTAACTCAATTAATTGAGTTAACTAATTACAACTCACAAATAATTGTAACTAGACCCCCTTAAATCATGGGATAACTCTACATGCCTCCTCTCCGACCCTAAACTCGAATTTCCTAAGCTAACTCATTCATTCAAACTTAGTTAACTAATACAAGTTGTCATGAGATGAAATTACAAATTCTCTTCCAATTTAATTAAGGGAAAATTAAATCAAAAGCCCCCCTATGGTACCATTTTTAGGTGTCATTTCTAGATGCCATTTTCACTATTTCTTGTTTCCAATTTCAACACTCCATCTCAACAAGAAAAGAATTCAATCTATCCCAATCTAGTACCTTTGGAATGTTCTCGTAAGCTAAAGACTTCTCTAGTGTTGTTTTCTCCCCGCAACTCCCGAAAATGAAAATCCTCCAAAAGCCGAATCAATATGATGCATCCGTCATCGCAGTCTCCCCGACCGTTGTTGGTTACCGTACTCGTCTACCGAAAACTCTACGTTGTTGCCGACTCGCATATGTGCTCTCTTTACCGCCGCCAACTCGATATGCACTCCAAGATATAACATCTATCACTTTGATTTATGTCTTTCTAAAATCCGACTACATCAATCCAATCGATCCTTCCTCGCTACTATGTATCGTGGGCTCCTCGTAGCCATGTCCGATCCATGAGATGAGCCATCTCACCGGATCCTCGCTTTCAAATTTCTTCTCTTGGGATTATGTCTTCAAATCGCCCCACCTCTCACACGGAGGTATGGGTGCATGTGCTCCTCCGCCCATCCGGTTCTAAATTGCTTGAATGTATGCCTCCTATCGGTCTCCTCTCTGCTTCTCCAATTGTGGCTACTCCACAACCTTATAAGATCGCCTCCCGAGGCTGCAAGTTGGAGAGGTAATTTAGGCTCCCTCTCAATCACAAAGTCTCTAAACTCGCTTTTCTCCTCAAAGATTTGTATGCATCTTCGACCTCCATAGCATACATGTTCTTGACTTGTATACCAATCTTTTTTTCACCTCTCTCCTATGGCAATGTGTCTAAGAAACACCTTTCCTTTTATAAATATGACATCATAAACTACTTCCGTCTTCCAATACCACTACATAGACAAGATTCTTCTTTATTCCTCGGAAAAAATAAAACATTTTTCGCCTCCGAAGGGATGCCAAACTCCCTCTCCGAAAGGTAACTATACCTATGTTGAGTAACGTTATACCTCCCGTCATCTCCAAACTCTATGTTTTGTTGGACATCCTTCTCCTCCAAGTCATCGAAGAGATATTTATTCCCCGTCATATGGAACGAGGCATTGTTGTCTATATATCACATGCATCCCATTACATTGTTGTCCTTGCATGCAATGAGAGTAGAATCAAGCTCAAACTATGAAGCTAACACTTCACTTGCTTATGCAACCCCATGCTCCTTCTTACTTGTCTTCCAGTGGACATTTCGAGGCATAGTTCTTATGCTCATGACAGACAAAACACTTGACCTTGGACAAGTCTCTCTTGCCCTCTTCGCCTTGGAAATTCTTTCCTCGACTCTCTTTCCTTTTCCGACTAATGTAAAATCTTCTTCTTTGTCCGTGCTCTGAGGTCCCGTCTTCTCGGTGCTCGCCTTATCTCTTGGGAAGGCCTAGAAGAGCTAGCCTCACCAAATCATCCCGGGCCACTCGTGCCACAACAACACTTCCAAACTCATTTCAACATTGAGTGAACTTTGTCAAGTATTTTGGTATCGTCTCACCCTCCTCCATCTTGATCTTTTTGAGATTGTCTTTCAACACCAACTTCCCGTGGTCACCGTTATTCCGTAACAAATATGTCAAGGCCTTCCACATAGCATATCCAGTCGCCTTCCCATGGAGACTCGAGAAAATGTGATATTGAACTCCCTTCTAACAAGATCATTTTCGTCTTTGCTACCTTCTTCTTCCATGCATCAAGAAGTTGAGAATTCATTGTTGCGGGCTCCTGGAATATCACCTGTCTATGAATTCCTTCGCATTTTTCCCTCTAGCACTACCCCCATCCCGTGCTTCCATGCTATGTAATTTTAATTTCCCTCAAGAGCATATTCGAGTCTCAAGACATTGAAAGACATCTTGATCTGTTGTTGGGTCCCCGAAGAATAAATCGCAAATTCGAACTTGTTCAAAACAAACTTTTTTCTTCTCTTCTATTGTGATTCCCGATGCTTTGATGACATGTAGAAAATCTATCAACGAGATTCATTCTCGATCTTGTAATGTACTAGAAAACAAGATACTTAATCCTTCCTACAATTTGTGGAAACCAAATATGATCGCACAATCACATAACAAGTAAGAGAAATAATCAATTAATTGCACAACACAAGTCGTATATGGGGAAATCAACTCGCTCAAAACTCCCCGTCATTTGTATATTGCATAAATTCAATAACATGAAATAATACAATGATTTTCTCTCACTAAGAAACCTCTTGCACTTTGCCAACTCGTCTCACTCGATCTTGCTCGAATTTGGCACGCGATATAAGCAAGTTTGGTCCAATATTTAACCTTTTCCTTGCCTAAACCCGGTCTTCCTTCCTTACGCATTCTTAGCACTAATTGATCCCCTATTAATTAGGAAAATCCAAAATAATGATTGTGAAATTCATCTAAGGCTTCCCGATGACCTCATGCATGACCCGTACAATTTTCTAATTATACAATTGATAGTTATCTTCCATTTAACCTTAGTCTCAAGTGGGACTTCCTTAGAATCGGCATGCAACAACTCTTTATAGGGAATTATCATTTAATTGATTTACCACTACTTGTGAATTAAATCAAATTTAATTCATTGGACCTCTCACTAGATCCTCACTCAATTAGAACTAGTTAAATTGATTTTTAACTCAATTAATTGAGTTAACTAATTACAACCTCGAAAATAACCATGAATCGGACCCTCTTAAATCATGGGAGAACTCTACATGCCTCCTCTCCGACCCTCAACTCGAATTTCCTAAGCTAACTCATTCACTATAACTTAGTTAACTAATACAAGTTGTCATGATATGAACATCAAATTTTCTTCCAATTTAATTAAGGGAAAATTAAATCGTAAGCCCTATATGGTACCATTTCTAGGTGCCATTTCTCGATGCCATTTTCATTGTTTCTTGTTTCCAATTTCAAAAATCATGATTATATGTCGAGTTATGCACCGGTTATGCATGTCGTATTTGTATGTATTGTGTATGCATGTTTGTCGTACATATGTTGTTATGCATGCATTGTGTCTAGTTGATGTGTGGTTGAGGCATCATGGATGGTAACCGAATGAGGATTGAGATTATTTATATATGTTATTATGATTATGATTATACATGTATTAGTGATAATATGGTTGGTCTCAGGATGAGATATCCTCCCCGAATTATATTGAGGTACCTTTTTTTGTTTAAGATTTGGTTTAGCTAATATAGTATGCCTTGCAGAAAAGAAGAATAAAGATGACTAGCAGAATGGTAGACTATAGTTCATGATATTCTCCTTATGGATCAGATGAGCAACATGGTGATGAGTACTCCACTCACATCAGCGTACACTTTTATAAGTTTAAAGAAAAAAAATAAAGAGTTGCAAACCGTATAATGACAGAATCATCCAATCACAAGAAGGACTTGCTAGGGCATAGGAGAAACAAGTAAAAGTCAATGCCACTATTATTTAGAGTTTGTCGACTTGTAGATACAGGACCACTTAGAATCAGCCCATGGATAGGAGGACAGGACTAATGGGACATATGGCGGTCGCGTCTCACTGTGGGAACATGTCGATAAAGGTGACACAACAAGAGATGACAAGTTCATGGATACACCGGAAATCGTAGGTGATGGACACAGAGTTCTATTCTAGTTCTCCCCGCAGATAGGTATCATGATAATCTTTGTTATCGTCCTTACAAAAGGAATTACAAGGGATATTTTCGAGATGAATTCAAGAAAGCAAAACCACCTAACTTTGATGGAGAAATGAAGAAGTCACATGATGCGAATCTAGGTTACTTGGGATGAATAAGTTCTTTCGATTGCATGATTACTCAAAGAACACGAAGGCCATAATAGCTACATTCAAAGTCTTAAAGGTAAAGTAGATATTTGATGGGAATATGTAAAGAATGTTAGAGATATTCATGAAGAGGAATTGACTTGGAGTGAGTTTGAGAGACTATTCACAAAGAAGTAGCTATCAAAAAAGATATTATGATGACAGTGGCTAGGAATTCTATGAGCTAAAGATGAGATCTATGACCGATGAGGAGTACACTAGTAGATCCTTGGATTCATTGAAGTATGTGCCTTATTTAAAGGAAGATAAAGTGAAGATTTAGAGATTCATTAGTGGGTTTTTGATAACATTCAAAGATAGGATTGAGTTCGATGAGCCTAGATCATCGGAGGAAGCCATCAAAAAAGCTAAAGCATTGTTATGAGAAATCAAAGCGTGGATATGAGACTAAGAAGGATCGAGAGGTAATGTAAAGAAAAAAAGGGAAATGGGATAAGAAGCGAGCAAGACCTCGGGACATAGGTAACAAAAAGAGAATGTAGCATCGACTAAGAAGTTAAATGCATCCCGACAGCAGGACAATAATTTCACGTCCCGATGAACGCAACAAGGGTGTAGGTTGGAAGCCTTTATAATGTTGGACTTGTAGCAAGGATCATCGCATGCGATATTGTCCACAATATCGTGGTGGTAGACCACAGATTACGTTGCTCGTAGGCTGCGTATAGTGGGGGATGTTGGATAGAGTGTTCCTCAAATTTACGTAGTGTTGGATAACATGTGCAACTCACTAACTGTCTATTATCGAGATGGATGGTAATATTTGTGATCAAGTTGTTTCTATTTTGATTTACCCCTGATCAAATTATAGTTATGTTAACCCCGACTCCGGTGGAATTGTGTGGTTTGAATAAAGAAGTGCATGCAGATTCTTGGTTAGTTCATTGGCTACATGTACGAAGAAGAGATTTCATCATTTTGTAAGAACTTGTGCATTTGAGTTGAATGGTATGCCTACATCAACAAATTTTAATGTATTATCGTTGGGATCATACAATATGTTTTTGGGTATGGATTGGTTGTATCTTCACGAGACTAAGGTAGATTTTTTATGACAAATTTATTGAGTGTTTCGACGACAATGGAGAACAAATGATCTTGTAGGGTAAGAAGAAATCAACATCAATAAGAATGGTTAAAACTATGCGGGAAAAACGCAATCGTAGGAAAGGGTGTGTGTTATTTGCAGTGCATATTTCAAAGTGACAAAGGTAAGGAATTTGAGGATGCAAATGTTTTGAGCGGTACCCAATTCTACAAAAGTTTCGGGATGTATTCCCAACATAGATTTTTAGAGTTTCCGCCTCACAAAGAAGTGGACTTTTCTATTGAGTTGGTACTGTGGGAAGCACCAACATCAAATCCACCGTATAGGATGAGGACTCCGAAGTTAGTGGAATTGAAGTTACGGCTTGAAGGAAATGCTTGAAAAAAGGGTACATTAGTCCAAGTGCGTCATCGTGGGGTGCACCGATGTTGTTTGTGAAGAAAAAGGATGGTACTCTCGCTTATGCATTAATTATAGGTAGTTGAACAAGGTAACCATTAAGAACATGTATCCATTGTTGAGGATTGACAACTTGTTTGATTAGTTGAAGGGAGCAATAGTATTCTTGAAGATTGATTTAAGATCGGGATGCCATCTGAGTACGTATCAAAGAAGAGGATATTTACAAGAAAACTTTCGAGACTAGGTATGGGCATTATGAGTTTGTTGTAGTTCCTTTTGGTTTGACTAATGCTCCATCTAATTTTATGTGCTTAATGAATAGTGTGTTGTGTCCTTATCCTGGACAAGTTTGCCATTGTATTCATTGATGGTATATTGGTATATTCTAAGAATGAGGAAGAATATGTCGAACACTTAGGAGATAGTATTAAGATTGCTAAGAGAGCATTAATCAGTATATTAAGCTTAGTAATTGCGCTTTCTTTCGTACATAGGTACATTACTGGGAAATGTTGTTTCCAAGGAAGGCATAGAAGTGGATCCGAAAAAGATACGGGCTATCATGGAATGGGAAACTCCTAGGAATATTGATGAGGTAAGATCATTCATGGGACTAGCAGTGCTATTACGAGAGGTTCATCAGAGAACTTTTCCTAGATTTCTTATCCTATTACATTGTTGCAAATGAAAGGTAAGAAATTTGAATGGACAGAGGAATGTGCAACAAACTTTGAACATTTGAAGCAATTGTTGACAAATGCTCCAGTTGTTATAGATTTCAAATCTAAATAAAGAGTTTGTGGTGTGTACATATGCTTGTAAAATAGGACTTGGTGGAGTCCTTATGTGAAGGATAGGTAGTGTGCTATGAGTCATGAAAATTGAATGAGCATGAGTAGAATTATCCAACACATGATCTTGAGTTGGCAGACGATCATTTGTGCATTGAAGATGTGGAGGCACTATCTTATGGGAAGGAGGTTCATATTGATGAGTGATCACAATGGATTTAGGTATCTATTTGACCAATCGAACTCGAATGCCAAATAATATATATGGTTGGCCATGATCAATGGATTCAAATTTGAGATTAGGTACATTAAAGGTAAAGAGAATAGGGTTGTGAATGCTCTTAGCAGACGGATATAGGTAAATCATATAACAACTATGAGTTCTTATGGGACATATTTACTGGGATCAGATCTTACAGGGAAGGATAGTAGGATCATAGGTATAGATATCTTAGGAATATGTTACGAGTAGGGCATGGTGATCAAGATGTGGAATATCTTCTCGAGAGCGAGGTGGCTTGGTCATGTTCGTGGATAGGAGATATATGCTAGATAACGTTGAGCCCAAAAATCTTATCTTGAGGGAATTTCATGATAAGTTGTATTTAGGTCAAGAAAGATATCATAAGACACCGACGACAGATGAAGAATTTTTTACTATTCGCCGAATCAAGAAGGAAGTGGCAGAGTTTGTCATTATATGCTTGGATTTTTGATAGGTAAAAGCGGTAATGAAAACATCCAGGTGGACTACTACTGTACCTATTATGATTCCATAGTGGAAGTGGGAGGTCATTTCTATGGATTTTATCATAGGTTTTCCAAGGACATCTAGACAAGACGATTATATCATGGTTGTGGTGGACAAGATGAAAAAGGTAACACACTTCATTCCAGTGAAGTTCTACGTATTCAGCTAGTGATGTGGGCACAGTATTCATCATAGATTTGGCGAGGTTGGATGGTGTACCAAAGAAGATTGTGTCGAAAGGGATGCCAAGTTCACTTTTAGGTTCTAGAAAGAGTTATTTATAGGTTTGGGAATAGAGTTGGCCTTCAATATAACTTATCATCCGCATCTAGATGGATAGACAGAGAGAGGGTCAACAGGGATATTGGAGGACATGTTGAGGATGTATTTGATGCATAAACAAAAGAGATGGGAGGGGTACCTTCCGTTAGTTGATTTTTCTTACAACAATGGGTATTAGGAATCACCGAGGATGAGTTTGTTCGAGGCATTATATGGGTGGAGTTGTAATACTCCCATCGCTTTGGAGTGATCCAATTAACAAGGTATTGATTGGAACAGACATGTTGGCTAAGATGGAATAGGAAATGTAGGGAATCAAGAAGAATATGAAGGTAGCACAAGATAGACAAAAAATTTATGTAGATAAGAACAGTAGGTGTTTTAGGAGTTTTGGGTTGGGGAATAGGTGTACTTGCACATCAAGCCCAAGAAGATCTTCTTGAGGATTGGGTCATGTGCCAAGATGGAACCTTGGTATTGTGGATCTTTTGAGTTCCTTGAAAGGATTGGACCAGTTGTCTTATCGACTTTCATTGCCTCCGAGAGTGAAAGTACATGATGTTTTCCATGTGTCATTGCTTAAGAAGTATGTTAAAGATGTTGATCATGTGATTGACTAGTCCGTATTGCAGGTGGAGATAGAAGGAGAATTCCACCGTAACCTCAACGTATTTTGCAGAGAAAGATTCTCATGCTACCAAACCAACCAATCAAGTAGGTTCAAGTGCAATAGAAGCACTTTGGACCCGATGAAGCTACATGGGAAATGGTGGATTGGATGTGGGCCATGTATCCTTCTCTATTCGTTGGTTGAGCGAATGATTTTGGTATATGTTTTGGGTGATGTTTTAGTTTATTTAAATATGTGTATGGATGTAAATACCACCATGAGTTCTTTAATAAAGCTCCAATAAGTGGTATGGTGTCATTTCATTATGGTTGTCATGTTGTTATGTTGTCATCTTGGTTGCTTCTCGTCCACTTGATCATTATAAATACCGCAACGAGCTAAGTTATAAAGCTCCATGGGCAATATGTTTTTTTTAAATAGCCTTGTTGGTTGTAGGTGTCATTAAACACCGAGGACGATGTTCCCCCAAGGGGGGAGGGTTTTGTAACAACCCTCGGTTAAAAATTCATGTAATAAAGTTAATAAGGTGAAATAATACCTTGGTAATGGGACACGTATTCCAAGTTGAAAGTTGGGCAAAAAACGTAGTGACAAGGATCACTTGTGATTAATTAATGGCTATGGAAATTGGAAAATGCAATGGAAAAGGATTTGGAAAGGCAAAGTGACATTTATTGGCATTTTATTTATGAAAATAATGGAAAATAGGAGAAAAGGAAGGTGAAAGGTCGCGGAGTTGCATGTGAGGAGGAAAATGAAGGAAAATAATGGAAAATTGAATAAAATAGAGGCCTCATTAATAAAAAAGGCTTCTAAGGGTCAGCTCATGGCTTTTTAATCGCCTCGGTTTTAGATTTTTCTTCTATTCTCTCTCTCTCTCTCAAACTCTTGGACACTTAGAGTTTTCTTGGAGCACTCTTGGAGTAGTGCGGCATACTTGGCATTTGGAGCAAGAAGGAAAAGGAAGAGGAAGAAAGTGCAAGAGGACATCGTGATCAATAGCTAGCGGTAGGTTTCTCTTGTAGGTACCTCAGTTGCATGTATGCTTTTCTTGCTAGTTTTGGCATGCATGGAATATGCATGTGATTTATTGGTTATGATGTATTATTGGCATGGAGGGTTTCCTGGATTAATAGTGGTTTTTCCTAGCCTTGACATTTACTAGATATCCATGGTGTTGTGGGTGTTACCTTTTTTTTAGTTGGTTCTCATGTTCCTCGTGGTTGTGGGTTGAGTTATTAGTTCGTGGAAGCCTTGGTTGGACAAATTCTCTAGAAGCCTTGTAACAACTTGGGTTGAGTTGCTAGTCTTGGAAGCCTTGGTTGGAAAAACACTCTGAATCCCTTGGTGGGTTGAGTTACTATTCCCGGAAGCCCATGTTGGACAAAATGCTCTCGGAAGCCCGATAAGATTTGTAGGTTAAGTTACTAGTCCTGAAGCCCCGGTTTTGTTTTTGTTTGGTTTATTCCATGAGATCCCACATTCATGCTTGGAATATGGCACTGGGGGGTGACTAGATGAAAGAAAGATTTGGTTCAACCCTAGTCTATGTTCGAGTTGTACGTGGAAGTCCTTAACCGGTTGCATTTTACATATGTTAATAAGATCTCTTTCCTCTTTTATTTGATGGGTAAATATACTTGCTCATGTGTGGTTTTTATGGTTGTTATATCCTTGTTATTTTTGTTGGTTATATGTTGCTTATGAGTATATTTTATGACATACTTAGTGTATGGATCTCATCATGTTTTGATTAGAAAATGAATAAGTAATACATATATGAACTAATAGATGATAATACAACTATTCTAATAAGGCATCAATGCTTCTCACCGATTCTCGGATAAGTATAGATACCACTATGCTCGTATATGTTGTTATGACCTATAGATTGCATATTTGTGACATATTTGATGAAATGTATGTCATGGCTAGTAGGTTCAAATCAAGTATTTGTATCAAAGTTTGCATTAATATCTTTGTCCCGTGTTATTTATCATTGCTGAATTTTTTCATGAAGCTATGGGCAAAGTGGGCTCGAGTTCTAGCCCCGAAAAAGTGGCACAGATTCGGTGGTCGCTAGCACTGTAACTAGTCGGAAAAAGTCCACAATCACTCGGCATGCCTTGTTGTGGGAGTGAATGGAAGGCCTCAGCCCACTTGTAGGGCTTGTCATGGGAGTGAATGAGGGTTCATGTTAGTCAAATGATGAGTTTTCTTAGGTTTTTACCACCCTGGAAGGGTTGGTTGGCTTTTGAAAGGTAACGTAGTATGTGTGGAAAGTCAAATTGGTGGTGTTATGCCACTTCCACTTCCTTCGTGTGACTTAGGAGGTCGAATCACATCATAGTAGCTCCTCGTCACATGTTTACCCTAGCGAGATCTGGTTAGATTGGGTAAATGTGGGAGGAGGGGTGGTTATAGTCTGATATCATATGCCCGAACATCCCATGATCGAACAAGATACTCTAACATCTCCATTTGTTGCCTCATTCCAGAAGCTAGATGAATTTCGAAGCCCACAATTCCTTAATGCCTCGATAGTGGCTCTGATCATTAGGTGCACCCATATCTTGTACCCTCATGTTCTCTTATGTTCAGTATGGAAACCCGAAACATGACAAGAAGCATCATTAGGATGAATTTCATGCAAAAAAATTGAGAAAATTTTAAGTGAAAAGGGAAAACCCACTTTTTGAAATGCGGTCGCTGCACCCTACCGAGGGTAGATACAGTAGTCTTGCAACACCCTAGAGTGTGAAAATTTTACCTTCCAAGTGCTCCTTTCAACTTTACATGGGTGCGCTAGAGATAGGGAGAAAAATTGAAGCCCTAGGCATCATGCATGAAATGAAAAAAACGGAACCGTAGAAAACAAGAGGAAAATTAGATCACCTACCTCGGAAGTGATGACACTTGAAATGATCCATCGGATTGGTCACAATCAACCTAGAATACCTGGGGAAAAATCACTCATCAAGAGGTAAAATGAATTATTTTTTACCTATTTTATGGTCATTTTTATGATTATTTTATTAATATTTTATTTTTTTTACTAATTTGATATTCAATCAAGTTTTTTGTAATCTTTTGGTGATGTTCTAAGTAGGATATTATTTGTTTCATGGATTTGATGATGTTTGGATTGAAACAGATCATTTTGATTAGAGAGCATACATTTATCATGTTTTTTGGGCTCTATAAATTTACGAAAAGGAACCCCCCGGAGTCCTCTTTCAACTCTTTTCGTAATCCCTTAACATGAAAAGATTGTCGAGCACTTGTCTTTTCAAACTCGTTAAAGTAAATGAAAATATGTCTACTCAAAGTATAATTTTAACCCCTTTTCCCATTGGAGATAGAGTATTTACGAAAAAGGAATATCGTAGCCGAACATGGCTAATAGGTTCTCTCTGAGTATTGTTTTCTCGCCTTTTCATACTCAAGAGACAACCTTACGAAAAGGAACCTTTGGAGTTTTCTTTTCGCCTCTTTTTCAAATTATCCGAACATGAAAAATAAGTTGAGTTACACCTTTGCTAGACTCGTAAAAACATTAAACAACGATAGACTCGTTGAATATGATGAGACCGTTGAACTACTCCTTCTCAATGTTTGTTAAAGATACTCGCAGATGCATCTCGAAGGATGAACTTGTGGATCAAGCATATGTTATCCTCCTAAACACTCGTTATCGATGAAATAGGTAACCGCGACCGTTACCTACTTTTTTTGTAGCATAAAAAGCACCCGATTTTGAAAAGTGGTGATGAAGAATCACCCCCTGCACATTTTTGACACTCTAATATTTTTTTTTATGAAGTATGAATATTTGTTTTAAAATGTTAGTGATTTTCATGCTAATTTTGAAACGTATTGATGCAACATCAACTAGAGCTTGACTTTCATGCTAATTTTGAAACGTATTGATGCAAGCATCAACCTAGAGTTGGTAATAAAACACAAAACTTAGATAAAAAATATATATATGTAAAAACAATTAAAAAACCAATAAAAATGTAAAAAAAAACAAAATTAACTCGTAAAAAATAAAAAAATTTAAACAAAAAATATTTGAAAATTATATCAAAAGAAATGACAAAATTTGAAAAAAAGAAAAAAAACACAATTTAAAGAAAAAAAACAAAAATTAACCAAAAAAAACATCAAAAAACAATTTTTTTTCTAAGTTATTAAAAAAAACCATATAATTTAAAAAAAATAAAATTAAAAAATAATTAAAATTACAAAAATTTAAATTTAAATTTAAAAAAAATACAAAAAAAATTAAATTTAAAAAATTAAATTAAAAATAATAATAATAAGAAGAAAAAAATACAAATTTTAAAATTAACAAAGAAAACAAATTTTACAACATTTAAAATTGAAAAAGAAAATTAAAATAAAAAGAATTAAAATTTACTATTTACCTTACATAGGAAGCGTCCAGAGTTGTTTTAACCATTTACCTTACATAAGAAGCTCGAATCATATTTTATCCTAATTTGTAGATTTCACCTCTTTATCCCTTAAGGTCATACTCCCATCTTAAGTGGATCTCAAGCCTATATTGGTAAATGGATAAGAATTCCTAAACTAGCACACTCTACTATATATTTACCGGCATCCACAACGTCAAGGTTGGCTTTTGGAGATTGATCATGCCCTCATGATGTTTCCTTGAATCTAAGAGAGTATTCATTTTCATGCATTAGAATGACAATGAGGTGTGCTTTGTGACAAGGAAGGACAAGTCAACTTGGGGATATCTCTACAATATCAACACTATTTTTTGGTTATAAGCTCTCTCCTATTTCTATTTATACAAAGAGTATATTGTTTTCGATGTGTATTATGTATTATTTACATTCATGTATTTCAATGCCCCGTTGATTCATTGAATAGAGTAATTGAATCATGCTACGTAGATGTTGTAGATCCTTGGCTTGTTTTAGTTGTATGTGCGGGTTCTAATTATAACAATTGGAGCTAGGATTGGAGATTACAAGCCGAGAGGAAAGTAAAGCTTACATGACGTATTCCAAGTAGGCCTCTTTCCGTCTTTCAATTTCTCTAAGGGAAACTATATATTCTTTTCTTTTATATTATTCTGCACGAGTCCACTAGGTCTAGGGGAGATACTTTTGTCCGCAATAGTAAATCTCGTATAACACGACCAAGTATAGGCATTATGAGTTTGTTGTGGTTCCTTTTGGTTTGACTAATGCTCAAACTACTTTCATGTGTTTGATGAATAATGTGTTGCATTCTTATCCGGACAAGTTTGTGATAGTATTCATTAATGATATATTGATATATTTTAAGAATGAGCAAGAGCATGAAAAACGCCTAGCAACGGTGTTAATATTGATGAGAGAGCATCAATTTTATGCCAATCTTAGCAAGTGCAATTTCTTTCGGATAGAATTTCATTATTTGGGACATGTTGTTTCCAAGGAAGGTATAATGCAGTGGACCTAGAAAATATCGCAGCTATCATGGAATGGGTAGATATTAGGAATGTGGATGATGTCATATCATTCATGGGGTTAGCAGTGGATCACGGTGGTTCATCAAGAACTTCTCACAAATTTCCTCTCCTATTACATCCTTGCAGAGGAAAGGAAAGATATTTGAATGGACAGAGAGGAATGTGTATCTAGTTTTGAGTAGTTGAAGCGATTTGCTTACAAATGCTATAGTTCTAAAAAATTGTAGATCCGTATAAAGAGTTTGTGGTATGTACATATGCTTGCAAGAGGGTACTTGGTGGAGTCTTGATGTAGGAGGGACAGTGTGGTATGCAATGAGTCAAGTAAATTGAATGAGCATGAACATAACTATGTGACTCATGATATTGAGTTGGCAGTCGATCATTCGTGCATTGAAGATGTGGAGGCATTATTTCTTGACAGGAGGTTTGTTTTGATGAGTGATCACAATGGGTTGAATTACTAGTTCGACCAACCTAATTTGAATTTCAGAAAAGCTAAATGGTTGGGAACTCTCATTGAGTTTAAATTTGAGATTGGGTACATCAAGGGAAAGGATAATAGGGTTGCATATGCTCTTAGTAGAAGAGTGCGGGTGAATCACATAACACCTATGAGTTCATATGGGACAGATTTACAGGATCATATCTTATAGGCGAGGCAATAGGATGACAGGTACGAAGATCTTAAGCACATGTTACAACAATAAGGTATATTTGAACATGATTTGGATTATCATCTCACATCGTATGTCTTGGTCATATTTAGGGGACATGATCTATGTGTCGAACAATAGTGAACTCAAGAAGCTTATACTAAGAGAATTTCGTGTCAAGTTGTATTCGAGTCACCCGTGATATCATAAGACTTTGACGAGTTCATGAAGAAGTTTTACTACCGCTCGAATCTAAGAAAGAGGTACTTGAGTTTGTCACAAGGTGTTTGGATTGTCAACGGGTAAAAGTAGAGTGCAAGCATCCGGGTGGTTTATTGCGGTCGATTATGATTCCATAGTGGAAATGGGAGGTCCTTTCCATGGATTTCATCACATGTTTGTCAAGGAAATCTAGACAACATGATTCTATCATGGATTACAGTTGACAAGTTGACTAAGGTAACTCACTTCATTCTAGTGAAGTCTACTAATTCAACTAGTGAGGCAGCTCGTGTCTTCATTAGGATGACAATGAGATTGCATGTTTTTCCCAAGATGATTGTCTCCAACGTGATATGCCAAGTTCACTTCCGTGTTTTGGAAGGATTTGTTTGCAAGTTTGGGTACGAGTTGGCTTTCAACACAACTTATCATCCACAGAAAAAATGGAAAGATAGAGAAGGTCAACATGAATCTAGAGGACATGATGAGGATGTATTTTATGCACCAAAGCAGAGGAAGTGGGAGTAGTATCTTCCATCAGGTTGAGTTTGCTTACAACAATGGGTATCGGGAGCCACGAGAGGATGAGTTCGTATGAGGCACTTATGGGCAGAGTTGTAACATTACCATCGGTTGGAGTGATCCAATGAACAAGGTACATATTGGACCGTACATGTTGGAAAAAATGGAACAGAAATGAAAACTATTAAGAGGAATCTAAAGGAAACACAAGACAAGTAGGGAGTTATGTAGATCAACACAGGGGAATTTAAGGAGTTTTAGGTTGGGGAGCATGTGTACTTGCACATAAATCCCAAAAATATCTTTTTGAGGATTAGATCATGTGCCAAGAAGACACCTTAGTATTGCAGGCCTTTCTAGATCCTTGAGAGGATTGGACCAATGACCTATAGACTTGCACTGCACATACTTGCACTCGCCTCTTAAATAGAAATTCCATGATGTTTTACATGTTTCATTACTTAAAAGATATGCAAAGGATATTGATCATGTGATTGGTCGGTTTGTATTACAAGTGGAGCTATAAGGAGAATTCATGTTGAAACCTCGGTGCATATTGCAATGAAAAAAATTCATGCTCGAAACCAAGCAATTGAGCAAGTTAAAGTGCCATGGAAGCACTTTGGGCCCGATGAAGCTACATGGGAGATGGCTAATCAAATGTGGGCTTTGTATCCTTCACTATTTGCTAGTTGATGCAAATCAGTTTTGGTATATGTATATATCTATGTATGGTTGCTATTGTAAATATCACAATGAGTTGTGTTATAAAAACTCCAATAAGTGGTATGCTCGTCATGTTGTCATGTTTGTCATGTTGGTTTTGCTTTTTTAGAGCGATTATTCATTTTTAAATATTGCATTGAGCTAAGTTATAAAACTCCATAGGAAATATGTTTTGGTTTCAATAGTTTTGTTGGTCATAGGTGTCATAGAACACCGAGGACGGTGTCCCCCCAAGGTAGAGGGGTCTCGTAACAACCCCATGTTAAAATTTCATGCAATAAAGGAAAAAGAATAAGACCAAGGTCATGGGACATGTATTCCAAGTTGAATGTTGGGAAAAAACATCATAATGGGTGTCACTTTCGATTTATTTATGGCTAGGGAAATTGGAAAATGCATTGGCAAAGGAAAAGAGTCATTTATTTATGAATATACATGAAAATAGGAGAAAAGTGAGATGAAGGGTCACATATTTGCCTAAGATGGAAATTGAAGGAAAATAGAGGAAAATGAAGAAAATAGAGGGCTTAATGATAAGAAAAAAATGCTTATGAGGATAAGCTCATAGCTTTTGTCAATTCAATTTTGGAGTTCTCTATATTCTCTCATACTATTGCACACTTAGAGAATTCTTGGAGCACCCTTGTATTGAAAAAAAGAAAGAAAAGGAAGGATAAGGAACGCAAAGGAAAAATAAGGAAGGTTGGATCAAGTAGCTTCAACATGAGGATTCGCATGTAACGAAAGTTGAATGTGTGATTTCCTAGTTGGTTTGTGAATGCATGGTACATGAAATTGTGTATTTCTTTCATTTGTTATCGTTGGCATGGAATTTTTTTCAAGTGTGAAAATGGTTTCAGACCTTGCCTTTCCATTTCCAAATAGCCATTGTGTGATGGGATTATTTTATCGGTTGAGTTTTGGATTGCCTGAAGGTTTTGGAACCGAGTGAGATGGTCTCAAGAAAATTCAGAAGGGTTGGGGGGTGGAGGTGATTTAATCTCTAGGAAGCCCTCGACAGGGTGGGTGAAGACAACAAAGTTCCTCGAGGTATTGGTGAAGAAACTTCGAGGCATCCAAACTTGTTTTTGGAATTGTGATCTCTTGACCGATTTTGGCGAGATTGTGGTAGCTTGAGGGTGGAGGTGGTTTAATCTCCAAGAATCCCTAGTTTTTTATGTCCCGAGATCCCACATTCATGCTTGGAATATGGCATGGGGGGTGATTGGTTGGTTGAAAGAAATATTTGGTTCAACCTAATCTATGGTTGGTTGGTATGTGGAACTCCCTAACTTAGTTGGTTTTTGCATAAGTTAATACGAGTTATTTTCCCTTTGTAATCTATAAGAACTTGTACTTGTTATTATGATGTTTTGATGGCATTATGTCATGGTTAATAACCCTGGTTATAAGCATGGATTTGCATTGTACTCTAGATATGTCTTGTTCAAGATTTGACAAATATTTGATGGTTAACGAATGCAAGGGGCTAACAAATGCTATTTCACAGCCTATTATGAGAGGGAATTATACCTTCTTGGTGATTCTCGGATAAGTTTTTAGAATCCTATGTTTTCATATGCATTCTTGACCTGTAGATTACATGTTCACCATATGTTTGATGAAATTACTTGTCATGGTTAGGCCTGGTTAGGTCGAGTCCTTAATCAAGTTTTGTATGATTAGAAATATCTTCAAGTCATTTATCATTTTGCAAAGTCTCGGGAAATTCTAGCGATGGGTCTAGAGGTCGGCACCGGAATTGTGGCTAAGATCTCGGGACCACGAGCACTCGAACTAAGTATTTTGGGCCACAACTCGCACTTAGGCGGTGCTTGTGCATGCGATCGAGGGTCACAACCGCACTCATGCAGGTTTAGTGCATGCACTTGGGAGTCTAAGTCACTAAAAAAGACAATGTAGCTCGGGGTTTGGTCACTTGTGATGGTTCTTTGGCCCCTAAGAGTCCCGTAAGCCACGTAGGATGTCGGTTTGGGGTCGATAAGTTCTATTCGTCAGCCCTCACTTCCATAATCGAAGCTTGGATGACAAGTCATATCATAATAACTCTTCGTCTCATATTTACCTTGGCAGCCCAAAGTGAAATTGGGTAAATGTGGGGGTGGGTGGTTACACTCATTGCATACTCGAAGTGATTCGATTGCAAAGAAAAAATCTATAAAGGATTTGAACTTGATTGAGAGAATTAGAGCTCCCAATCCATTAAACCTCCGACCAACATGAAGAATAAAGAAAAAGAAACAACCCTCAAGTGAAAGTATCCTATGAGGCACTTGAGGTAGACCCATTACCTAAAAAACCTCCTCTCGAGGCACATAGGGTAGACCTACTAGTTCAAAACATCTATGAGGAAGCTAGTGAGCCTAAGGGAAAGCGAAAAAAGAAAAAAAGAGAAAAAATAATGAAGAAATTCACAATGAAAAATGTTTTATCTTACCTTACTTTGTGTGTAGGTATCATAGAGGGAAAAAAATAATAAGATTGACTAGACATACCAACTCGCACATTTTGCCCAAGAAATTATCTCATGCACTCTCAAAGGGCCTAGAAAGCACCCCTAAACCATTTTTCATTATCCCCCCATCACACACAACATCATCTCATTGTTTCCAACCCCTTTTCATGTGTTTCTATCCACTTCCTCGAGTTTCTACATGAAAAGTCCTATAATGCTACAAGATAGCCTAGATTTTGCTAAAAAGTTACGTGCATCAAGGATTTTTTTACATACAAGTGAAGGAAAAACATCGGAGGCTTCTTAACACTCAACCATTCTATCGACATGCCTCACCCGTCAATTTTTCCTCCATTCATCATTTTCTATCCACAACAACACAAAATCCTTGTCTTTTAAATCATAGCCACAACCAAAAGAATTTTCATCACCATCACTAGATCCTCCTTAGATTATCGCAGCTCCTAGATATATTATGAGGATAAAATTATGAGCATGAAGAGTTTATGTGACTACTACAAGAGACAACACACTCATGTAACATCCATACAAAACCCTACAGACCCATGTCTCCAACACTCTTGAAGAAGGTCATTGCATGTCACAAATTCCCACATCTCTAGAAGCAACTTTGGCAGATCAAGACACAACTCTCGACTCAAAAATATCACCCTAAGAAACTACAAGATAGATTGTTACAAGATCACCTTTTGAGAAATAATAACACCATATCACGTACAAAAGCATCAAAATCACTTGTAGAGGCATCAAAACCACCTATAGAAGCATCAAAAGGTAAGACACCATGTATGAATATCCTAAACTCATGCTTTGAAATTATCCCAAGCATTAGAAAATTCTAAAATTACTAAAAGCGAGAGGGATTTATATCCAAATTAGTCTAGTAGGGGTCTTGGCCAAATTTGGCAGGAACTTCACTTCATCTCCAAGTCATCCACACTTGTGAAAGAGAGTAAAACAAAAAATGGGGATATTTTGAAAAATTAATTCGTTGTCACTTACCTGATGGAAAAAGGCGTGGAGTACCAAGGATGACAAGAACTAGGTGGGTAGGTCTCCTATGGATAGGTTCTTGGTATGGCCTAAGGAATTGAGCATAGACTTAACGAGTGATTGGTGTTCGAAAGGAAGAAATTGTATAGATTATTAGGGTACTCGGGATCATGCTAGATAACAAGAAGAGCTTCCAATTATGAGGGAGGAGACCTTCGAGGTAGAGTGGAAGGAGCAGATGTTCCTAAAGGATGTCATTGGTTGAGATTGTCAAAATTTTTGTATATAGAAGGTCTCTAGGGGAAGTATGGCTTCTTTGAGGAGACCATGTTAATAGTAGAAGGACATGCTTACATGAAAAAGGGATCAACAATGGTTGAAGAACTTTTCTTTACGCGAAAAAGGGAGTAACAGTGGTAGAATGACTTGCTTCAGTGATAGAGGGAGTAATAGTGAAATAAGGATTTTCTTCAATGATAAAGGGAGCAACCATGACTACCATAGAAAAACCTACTTTAATGTAATAGGGAGTTGGCTTCAAAGATTGAAATGAAGGATTATAGTGAGATACATTATTTCTTGGGATTGTAGATTTATATTTGGTGAATCTCATGATGTACAACTAGTTGATTGGAACCTTGATGTACTCGGTTAACACCAAGCCAAATATTTTCTTTGTAGTGATCACCCCGAGCCAATTTATGGTTGAGCCGAGTGCTAGAAATTAAATTAACGAAGCAATGAAACACATAAAATATTGCAAAAACACAAAATACAAAAATGCATAAAACAAGAGAGACACTTATATATGTGGTTCACCCAAATTGGGCTATGTCCATGGAGAAACAACCAATCCTTCCTTTCATATTATCCAACAAAAGGAAGAGATACAACCTACAATATATTCGTTGCAATTTCCCCTTCGCTCTCACACAACCTCCCTCTCTCTCTCTCGCTCGGAATAATAAAAGATAGCCACAATATAATTCCCTCATATCAATCGAGGGTTGCCTTTTAGGGGAAAAAAAACCCTAAATTAACATAACTTCTATTGTCGAAATTATCCATCTAATGAACGACCCCAAATTGGCTACGAAATTACAATATTTTCCAAGGCAAATTTCATCTATTTTTAGCTTCGGGGCGCTCGCCCTCAAACCCCTTAGGGGGGTGGGGGGCTCATTAAAATTTGTTGTCCCTCCCCCCCTCGGAACCCCCTTAGCGACAATCATACACCCAGACGTTGCCACCCCATTTAGGAACTCGTGTATAATACGTACTGAGACCTCCGAATTAAGAAGATAATCAAACTCTACACCCAAAGCAACGACATTAGGTTGTAATGAAACATATGTTGATGTAGCTTCATGGTATAATTGGATATGGTATGAGATATGTCTCAGGTGGTGGGGTGAGGCTACAAATATATGCATATTCAAATTGAGTAGGGAGTGGAGAGGATAGAAAAAAAGAACCTTGGGGGTGTTACTTCAACTTGGGATCAATTATCCTAGATTAGCAATAAGTAGACCTCTCTTGCACTCGAGTATAGCAAAGGTAGAGTATATTTCGCCAGCTCCAAAACTCGGAAGAATTATGGCTTGAAAAACTACTTGCAAGGCTATTTGATCAAGCATAAATCAAATATCACTTCATCCGAGACATGGTGAAAAGAGGAGCATTGGAGCTATAATACATATACACAAATAAGCAAATTGCATACATTCTCACCAAGCCTCTATTTAGAGTGAAGCTTGTATACTTCAGTAGACAAGCTTGGAGTGATGTAGAATGTCTCCCTTGCTAAAAGGGAGGGTGAATGTCTTTGCAGGATCGGGGCAAACCGTCTCTTGAAGCCATAAAGTACTTTGACTAGGTCATAAAGGACATTGACTAGGGGAGATGGATACACTCACCTAAGAAGCCAAAATCACTTGGTTTGGTCATAAAGGAATTTGACTAGAGGTGAATGACATAAGGCAATTACAAGATTAGACATATCTTCTCCTAAGAAGCTAGAAGGACTTAGTCGCTAGAAGGACTTGGTCGGGTCATAAGGACTTTGACTAGAGGAGATATATGTAATTCACTCCCGAGAAGCCATAAAGGATTTTGGCTATGGGTGAATGGTCCAAGGGAAAATTCTCTCCTAAGAAGCCAAAAGGATGTAGCTACCGTAAGGACTTGGCTAGTTCATAAAGGACTTTAACCGAGGGAAATTGATACATTTACATGAGGAGCCATAAAAGACTTTAGAAAGAGGTAAAAGGCCCCGGATACTTGCATTTCCCACTCGTATTGGAGTGAATTATAGACATGCATCAAAATAGCAAGATCATGAACTTTTCTTATGAAGGAAAAAATATGTTAGTAGCCAAGGTGAATACCTCCCTAGCTAAGTGAGAGTTTTGATTTTTGTGTAGCATCGGGAGGTATTATGAAATTGTTAGACATCAATAGGTAGTAATTATCGGACCAAAAGATTGGTTTCTACTATTCTTATTGTAGAAAATTCAACATTTAAATACATTGCAAATTCCTTCTCTAAGGGATGCTCTTGCTATGTAGGAAGGTTACCTATGTATAGAATAATTTAAGGGGATTGATACTTTAATATAAATAATTTATTATATATTTTCATCTACTACTTGTTTATATTAGTTGTTTAGCTATTTTAGCTAGATTAGTAGTACTTTTTGGTAATATGTTATTGAAATGGCACTAAGAAATGGCACCCAAAGGGGGTTTCTGATTTAGTTTTCCCTTAATTAAATTAGAAGAGAAATTGTAATTTCATCTCATGGCAACTTGTATTAGTTAACTCGACTCAAGAAGACTTAGTTAGCTTACAAAACTTGAGTTGAGGGTCATAGAGGAGGCATGTACGAGCTCTACCATGATTTTAGGGGATCCAGCTTACAATTATTTGTGGTCCGTAATTAGTTAACTCAATTAATTGAGTTAAAATCAGTTTTAACTAGTTCTAACCGAGAGATGAGCTAGTGACAGGTCTAATGATTTAAATATGGTTTAATTCACAAGTAGTGATCAACCATTTAACCGATAATTCACTATAAATAGCTCTTGCACGTCGGGTTCTAAGGAAGGCCCAGTTTGAGATTGAGGTTAAAGGGAATATAACTACCAATTGTATAATTAGAAAATTGTACAGGTCATGTATAGAGTCATCAAGAAGCCTTGGATGAATTACACAATCAATTCTTGGGAATTTTATATTTAATAGGGCGGAAATTCCTCCCGAGGGAATGCGTGAGCAAAGGCTAGTCGTACTGAGGTCGAGAATTGGTTAATTATTTGACCTGAATTTTTCCTAGATCGGTGTGAGACAATCAACAAAGTGCAAAAGTTTCTAAGCGAGAGAAAATCATTGTATTGTTTCATGGTCTTGAATTTATGCAATATACACATAGCGGGGTTTTTGAGTAGCTTATTTTCCCCGTATACATCTTGTGTTGTGTGATTGATTATTTCTTTTTCTTACTTGTTATGTGATTGTGCGATCATATTTGGTTTCCACAAATTGTAGAAGGATTCAATATTTTGTTTTAGTACATTACAAGATCAAATTGAATCCCTTTAGATATATTTTCTACATTTGGAAGGCATATTTAGAGTAGGTGTAAGAGAGGAGAAAGTTCAAGAATGTACCATTGACATGTGAAATATATGCAATTATTATAGATCCCAAAACGAGGAAAGTTCTATTTTTGGTTGAAGTGGAAAGGCTCAAAAAAATTATATTTTGATTTCACTCAAAATAACAGATATACAATATTTTTTTTTCTTTAAAAAAAAGTTTCAAAAATCCTATCATTGACTCGAACTCTACACCAATGGAGGCCATTTCAACCACCATGACAACCCAATGTCAAATGTAGTATTATTCCAAGTTGTGTATGGCAATTCATGTGGCTAAATATTCTGAATGAATTTTAAATATTTTAGTTCACACATTAAAGTTATTTCATACTATGGTACAGGGGAGTGTTGTGCTACTCAACAACCCCCCCCATCTATTTAGTAAATAATATAATAAATAAATAATGGGAGACCCTTTTAAAATTTAGAATAGAATCCTAAAGAATCCTTTTGTTTTAATAAAAGGAAATAGTTTCAATAAAAATGAAATAAAATTCTCTTAAATAAGCTTTAGCGGAGCTAAGCCTTTATTTTAATACTTCGCCTAATATTTCTGAAGAAAATATCATGAAAACATTATATCAGTGCCTAGTACAAATTCAAAATATCTAAGAAGTTCGAGTTTAGAAGGTTTTTTTTGCAAATAAAATGATTGTAGCGAATAAAAATATAGAATTTGGTCCCACTAGATCACCTTCCTTGCAATATCGGAGTTTCGCAAATCGATAATTTCAAAATGAGTACTCGAAGAAAAGCCCTTTTCAAAAAGTCCCGACTACCTTTCTCCTTCACCTTCCGATCCCCGTCTACATCGGATTTCGCATTTCGCATATCACACTTTTTTTCCTGTGGGAAAAAATCGAACTTTTTATAAACCAAGTCACAAAAAGTTACATAGTATATGCCGCAGCATTCCATATGATATCATCGACCCAAGGGAGGGCCAAGACCATAGTTACCCTTTAGTTGAGGTTCAGCAAACGAAATGACCATAAGCCAAGGCTACACAAGTGGTTCCCGAAAGAGGAAAAAACACATGGCAACCCCCCGAGATCAGCAAAAGCAACAAAAAAAATCCATCATAAACGATGCATCCTTACCACCTATACTCGGGCCTCATGTAGAGAAACACATAGAAAAAAATAAAACAAAGGGCCTCTCCGAAGAGAAAATAACCCTATAATAATGTCATAAATATGTTTGAGCTATTAGAAGTAAGTATCAATTAGAAAAAAGAAGTCAAATACTATCATATATAATTACAAATATAGGTTCATGTTTAAGTGTTTGGATTTGTGATACAAAAAACCTCCAGGAGATATAACATGACTCGGAGAAAAGTAAAAGAAGAAACAACATAAAGGTATTTGATCAATAGGGTCTCGGGTGTTTGACACATGAACAAACAACCCCTCCTTCTCCTCTATACACCACGCTCCCGAAGTAAGTTGTAAACCGACTTTAAACAATAGGTCGAGCTTTCTCTGTTCGTTACCCGCAATGTACCAAGAGATGAATGGTCAAAGTGCAGAAAAGTTGAAACCCCAAACATGTGAAATGCACACCCACGTAGAAAGACAAATTGTAATAGTTCGTCGTAGTTGCAAATAAGATTGGCACCGGAGAAAACTTGCAGTACCATCCCACGAGAAAAGAACCCCGACTTTAGAAATGTGGGAAACCCATTAAAATGGCCCTAAGAAGGTTAAAAAAACATCTTGAGCTTATAGGTAGCAGGGTAAACAAGACCATTGAACGCCAAGTGGTGTCCCACCCCCCTATCAACCTGCATCGTCCCGTGGTGCCTACCGCGTATGTCCCCAAGCAACCCGCCATGTGTAGTAGCACCATTACACCGCCTTTTCCACCACTAAGGAGACAACATGTTCACGTCGAGGATAGTGTCGTCCGTCCGCTCCGTGGGATCTTCGCCATAAAAACCACAAGTTGCTAGGGTTTAGAAAAAACTAGGTTTTCGGAGCCGAACTCCCTCAAGGAATGATATCTCTCTTCCCCTCATCGCCCATATCTTTTGATAACTCCATATCAAACTTTTTTATTTGTGTCACTTATAAAATTCCCCGATGTTGAAACGTTGATAAGAAAACCTCCGATAAACCCTTCACTCATGTTTTGACCGTTATAAAGGGTTAACATTGATCGGAGCTAAGGATTTCACAAGTTTTAGAATGGAAACCTCCAGGATTTCGCCAATAGCGAATTGTCGATACATTGAGATTCACAAAGGTTAAGTGAGCGAAAGCTTATGCATTTCATCGGCCACTATGTGTGATTTATGGTTTCAAAATTCTAAATGATTTGTTATAATTGTTATCAAATACCAAATCATTTGCTCATTAAAACGAGAATTGATGTGAAAAGACTATTGCCTTAACGAATTCTTTCCGCTCATCCTTATTTCTCTTTTTAACAGGGTGAATTTCGATAAACCGCAATAAGAGGAGATGTCAAAGGCTATCAAAGCCAAGAAAAATACTCGCAGCTCAATTACGTCTCACGTAGAAACTGTCGAAATGTCACTTTTATTCTCGGATACTACATGTACGCCTTACGCATGGTATTCCTCTTGGGAGGCCATATGAAGATTAATTGATCAAGATGAAAAACCAAGAATAATTGAGAGAGAAGACATTACAACAGATGATACTACACCGATCTCCGAGTCTAAATGGAGCGGCACAACCAATTCTTTTCTACACAAAATTGCAAAACTTCGCCCCCAAAATTATGCCCTATATAGATATGGTGATATGGTTCGTTGAAAACTTTTTTTTCCCGGAGAAAAAGTCATAATTTTTCATTAATAATAAGAAAAATTACATGTTACATTTAACAACATATCCAAAAACATGCGTAGACAAAGTCCAAACCTCTGAAGAGTCAAGTAGATGCCAGATAATCAGCGAAACAGTGTATCATCTAATCTAATAATGGTATGTACAATGAATATATGATATATACCAATAATATAATGCAAACAAAAATAAATATAGAGTTCTATCACCATACGACAGTATGCGATGCTGCCAAAATGTGCAATATAAAATCAAAATTCCTGTCATGGGATGACTGCTTCCACTGCCTGAAGATCATCAATGAAGGGAGGATGATAGAATTAGTACTCCTGAGCACCATCATGCTCCATAATGTGCCATCGACCCCACTCTAGTTCTGATGCTTCTTTGGATAGTTGGTCAGTCACTTGGTTCCTTTGCCTGTAAATGTGAGTGACATAGATAATGTCAAATAGTGATTTCAACAAGAGAACCTCCTCCAATAATGTATGACAATGAGTCTGTAAATTGAACCAGTTTATGGCAATTTGAGAATCCCCAAAAATATGTATTATGTTGCATCCATGTTCACGTGCGAATAGTAGAAGAAGCCGAAGGCTATAGAGTTCAGCATAGTAATTTGAAACCGGAACCAGACCAATATTAAGATGAAAATAATGAGTATCTGAAATGCGTAAAACAACACCCGCCCAAATCCAAAAATGTTTGATGCGCCATCAAAATAGGCCCAAGGATATGGGTGATCAATATTTTCGGGAACAATGGTCTCGTTGTGAGTAGGATTAACAACATCAGGGATGAGTTGATAAATGGAAATGATACTACTGCAGGTGTGATCCCAATCGACAGGCTTGTCCATAAATATAATACGGTTCCTATTGATCCAGACTCCCCAGGCTATGGAAGGGGGATATTCCTTTCCTTGGGCCGAGGTGCAACTTTCCACCAATTGGTCCAAGCCGGTGAAATAGAGAGACCATGCCAAGTAAGTGAGCATCCCAGAGCAGAAGCTGCATTGTGCCAAAACTGTTTGATAACCAGGAAATCAAGGAATAGATGCAAGACGTCTTTGGCCTGTGAGAGACAGAAGCAACATCTAGAGGCTCCATGGAAGGCGTGCCTGTTAACATTGTTAGTAGTGGGGATGAAGTTAGTGAGTATACACCACATGAGTAATCTAGCTTTAGAAGGAGCTTGTAGTTTCCAAATAGCTTGCCACCACCATTGTTTAATTGGATGTTCCAGAGACACACAGAGTGAAATGTAGCCATATTTTGGGATGTATTTTCCACTGGGGAGAGAGCCCACATAAGTTCATCATCATTGTTGTTGAGTCGAATGTTCATGGCTTGGAGCGCCATTATGAATCTGTTCCAGATGGGTTGCCTAGCGACTAGTATGTTTAGATATTGTGCCGATAGCCAGGCTTGGGAGGCCTATGTGGTGCGAAATGGGTTAGCAACTTGAGATAGGTATAAGTAGCTAGATTGTGCCAAATGTAACTTGATTTCTGGTGGAATTTTGTAAATTTGACCGCAAATCGACCATGTATCCTTGCCTAATCTGACTCTAGTGCCAGATCCAATGTGCCATGCCAAGCCCTTATTGATTAGATGGATGGATCTAATAATATCTTTCCAAATAATCGAAGACCCCAAGGTGGGTAGGATGTTGCCCCTGATCCAATCCAACAGAGAGCGAGGATCAATGTATTTCGAGCTTGTGACTTCTTGCCACAAGCTATGACCAACAATGAGGTACCAACCCATCTTAGCAGCCAGTGCAGTTGCAAAATTTGAGAGATAATTTAATCCCCAACCTCCCCATCCCTTTGGCTTAGTAATGTGATCCCATGCAACCCAAGAAAAGACACGGTCCTGTCCCGACCCCTGCCAAAGAAATTGCCTGAAAATATGTTGTAGTCTGTTGGTCACTCCCTTAGGAAGCCATGCAAGCGACATACAGTAAACTGGGATGGCTTCCAGGACCAATTTAATTAACACCAACCTGCCAGCCCGCGAAAGCCACCGTTGTTGCCAGATATTGATCCTGCACTCAACTTTTGTGATCAACCTAACGTATTTTAAGCCGTCCTCAATATGCCTTCATTCAAAAGGAAAGAACCTCAAGGCATGTCTGGTTTCATTATCTGAACAATGAGTCATCATGATGGTGGACTTACTATTGTTGGGAGCCATCCCAATGGCTTTGCAAAAAACATTCAATATGTTGAAAAATTGTGAGTTTTCCTGGAAAGTGCCATCCAGAAATATAATAACATCATAAAAAAATAATAAATGAGTCAATTGAATAAAATCATTTAAGTGAATGCCATGAATGGATCCATCAGTTTTAGCCTGAGTCATGAGGGAGGAGAGGCCTTCCATGATGAGAAGGAAGAGTAGTGGTGAGAGGGGGAAACCTTGCCTAAGACCCCTCCTCGCATGAAAAAATTCAGAGGCTGCACCATTGATAAGTATACTAAAAGTGGCATTCGTAATGCATCCCATAATCCAATTATTAAATGAACGGGGGAAGCCAATCTGGATGAGAATGAGGTGCAGATAGTTCCAATTTACATGGTCGAATGCTTTGGCCAGATCAGTTTTGAGAATGGTGCACTTGAGCATTTTAGTTTTAATTGAATGAAGTGCCTCTTCTACAATGTCGATAGCTTCATGGATCTGTCTCTGGTGAAGTAATGCAAATTGTTCCTTGGCAATGTGTTGTGAGAGAATGGGCTTGATGTGGTTGGCGATGATCTTTGATATGATCTTAGAAAGACAGTTGTAGAGAAAAATGGGTCTGAAGTCATTAAAGGTGGTAGGGCAATCCACTTTGGGAATCAAAGTAATGAAGGTGGTGTTAAAACCATCATAAATTCTACGAGTAGTCCTACTGTCTTCAATAACATGTAGGAGGTCCTTTCCAATGAGTTCAAAGAATGTCACGTAGAATTCAATGGTCCATCCATCTGGCCCCGAAATTTTGTCCTTCTTGAACCATTTTAACACCCCTTTGATTTCCCCCAACATGACATGAGCATTTAGGTCCTCCAAATGCTCCTCCTCAACAAACCTGTGAAGTGTACGAGAAACATGCATATTATCTGGCAAATTTACATTATTCGGAGCTCTGTATTGTTTGGAGAAATGCTGAATACCCATGTCAGCAAGCTGAGCATGTGTATTAGCCACTCTACCAGTTTGATCAGTGATTTCCCATATAGTATTGATAATCCTCCTTCCTTTAGCACAATGTTGGAAAAAGTTAGTGTTCTCATCCTCGAAATTTAACCAAATGGATTTGCTCTTGAGTCGCCACTCCTCTTACCTCTTCCTTAGAATAGTGGCTCTAGTGGATTCCAAAGAAATAAGTCAGTCTTTTGATTCTAACTATTTGAATCCCAAATAGTCTGGACCAGTCAGTTATGTAATCTCCTGTTTAGTACTTTTAAGGTCCTTGTCCTCCAAACGCCTTTTATTCCTTGCCCAACTAATAGTGAGGGATTTAATGCAGTTAAGATTGTCATTGAGGATTCTAGCAGGTTCTTTCTCAGGGACATGAAAACAGTGCTTCCACTCCTTAGTGACCAATGTGTGGAATTCAGGCTCTAGCAGCCAACCAACATTGAATTTGAATGGGGCCTAGGGCTTCTGTTCACCAACAATAAGCTCAAGGTAAATAGACGAGTGATTAGAGGCTCCCCACGAACCCACCCATTGTCTAGCTCTATCAAAATGTGTTAACAGGGGAAGATTGATAAGGAAACGGTCCAGTCTTTTGGCCAGAGTCGCGTCCCCAGTACATCTGTTCCTCCAGGTAGGCATCTTCTTGGGCATACCCAAGTCTAATAAGTCTTCCACCTCCAAATGGTTGGAAAAGTACTCTGATAAGGAGTTCGGAATGGCTCTTGGCCCCCAAGATTCTGAAAGTACAATAGAGAAGTTTAGGTATCCCCCCAAAATGATGTTGTTCTGATGAAAAATAGAGCTGCACAACAAGGAATCCCAAAATGCCTTGCGATGTTGACAGGGGCCATAAACATTGATCAAGGTGATCGCGAGGTTTGAATCTCTAGTAATAATATCACCACCAATGGTGCCCTCCCTTCCTCACCAGCTCTGCACAAGGATGGATTTATTGTTGATACCCATGGCGCATCCCCCAGATTGGCCACAGGCGTTAATGGTCTCAAAGGACCAGTCTGGAAGAAGTGTTTATAATAGTTTAGAAATCGATAATCCATCCCCCAAATTTTCTTGTAAGAAAATCACACCGACTCGAATAATTTGAAGCAAGTGCTTGCGAGCCAATTTTTTATCAGGGTTGGCTAAACCCCTACAATTATAGGAGAGGCAGATCATGGGGGAACCAAATCTCGGGAATTCCTTGCTCTAAGTACTTGAATAATAGATGTCTGAGTGCCAGAAGCCACCTCCATACTAGCCTTCCTAATGGCTTTGGTGTTAGTGGACGGACGACCCCGAGGTCTGGCTGATGAGGTCCCAGATTCCATACCGAGGCTGAGAGTGGGATGTGCATTTGAGGGGACGGATGAGCGGAGGAAATAGCAATGACTGGAGGAGAGAATATCAGAGTCAATGAGATGAATAGGTGAGGAGGACATAACTGAGGTGAGAGAGATGGTGGGATGGATCGATGGGGGGGACAGATGCAACAAGGCAACAGAGGGGATTCAACTTACAAATATTGAATTGAATATCTTTTCTCAATGATAAAATGGGAGGAAGAGAAATAACAGAACAAGAAGGAGGAGGAACAAGAGAAATACCCGAGATAAGTGTCGAGTCCTCCCATGGGATGTAGGCCGCATGGCTATGGGACCGAACTCGAGTGACCGGGAAAGTCCGCAACACCTCCATGGGCTCAGGGCAGGAGCCATGCCGATCCTCTTCCGGAGCAGAAATAATGCACACAGGATCCGTTTGAGTAGACATGTGAACCACAATTTTGGTAAGTGGAGTAGCTACGACGATAAGATGGCATTCTTTGTAAACATGTCCAACCACATGACAATGAAAACATCTGAAGGGAACTCCTTCATAATCAAGCACTTGATATTGGACCATGTCATTGAAGAAAATATTGTATCCATCATAGAGCCCTTCCCGCGTATCCAAGTAGAGTAGAATACGGGCCACAGATATATTGCCCGCCTCCATATAGGAGAGATCATGATCCAAGTATAAGCCACGATCCTCCCCAATGGTACGAAGTGAGTCTTCATTCCAGAATTACAACGGAAGGTCAGGAAGTCGGACCCAAATCGGTCCTGCCCCAGATTTCTCCTTATCCAGGTCAAATAATGGAGTCCAACGCTTCAACAGAACATGATTCATCTCAAGGTGCCAGTACTTGGAGAGGACCCAATCCACCATAGCAGGTTGTGAGAATATGAGGGCGAACCAACCCTATTCATGGTCAAGACACCCAGTAATTATTCCAAATAATTGCCCCAAATATCCTCTGTCCATATCTTGAGCCTGGAAAAAGTATAATTTCTGCCCCTGACCCTGCCCACCAGAACTGTTTGCGTAGTATGTTCAATGTCAACCATGCCGACCCCTTGACCAAAGTTGACGTCGCAGCAATTCTAGTTCTTGGTGCAGCGAGGATTTTTCTTTCCGCGATACTATGCTCGACCTTGTGAATCTCCACGCTGCTCTACGGGTTCATCAGAATCTGATGATTTGGGGTCATTCGTAGGAGGCACAGCAAGGGGAATACCCTCGAAACAACCAAAGGCCATAGTGGGAAAAACCCTACCTATATAGAATGATGTTGATAATTAATCTCCTCCCGCAAATATTCAGATTCACGAAAGCCAAGTCCTCAGCCCACGAGATAACAAGTCCAGGAGCAGCACTGGTACACGATGAAACATCTGGCGACTATTTTTCTTGTTGTTCCCATTGTTGCAAGACATATGGTGATGAGATAGAAAATAACGGTGAATCCAACCGTTGTAATATCAGTTTTGCACAGTCCACTGAGGAAACTGGGTGTGGTTGTGCTAGCAGGGTCGAAGGGTTCACTGACTCACCCACCTCCATGGAAACCACATCATGCATCAGACCCTTACCCCGTTCCGTCGGCCATTTGAAAATCGGAACCCCTTCCAGCAGGTCAGAGGAATAGTCCACCTCCTCCTCATATATACTCATGACTGCAGGCGTAACCGGACAAAGGTGCACATAAAAAAGATGGGAACCGCTCCAAATGAAATACTGTGACGGTAAAAACGTGCCGAGAGGGTAACAAGAAAGTTCGGGAAAATGCTAAATAAAATCGGGAGGAGTGAAAGAACCAACCAGGGAGCACTGATTAAGGAGAAATCAACACATGGACCCCCAACCGCACTCAGAGAAGAATGTCAGCAGCTAGTGGAGGCCGTTGGGAAAGAGTTCGGGCCCAGGGCTCATGGGGTAAACAAAGGGAAAATAAAAAAACAGAGGAACCAAGGTATAAACCCTGATCAAAACGATACTTAATCCAATATGAATAGAACAAAACTGAAGCCCGCCAGTATGAGAATAGTGTAAAAACACGATGGAATAGTGAAAGAAGACTTAGTTGGGGCCAAAACCGCCATTAACAGTCAGCTGAACCGTGTCAGTGCCATGACTAGGGTTTGAAACAGTTGCCATCTTCCACACCGCTCCCCCTTTGTTAGTTTTCAATTCTACTTCAGTTGGTCATTGCATTTCTTAACTTTTTCTCATAATTTTAATTTCATTTTGCAAATATTTTTTTTAAGCAAGTGTGATAAGCTTAGTTTAATTTATGTTAAAGAGTGACATATTTATTTTAATGTAAGAGTGATAGTTGTTAAGAAAACATGTGCATAACGATATTTCAATTTAATCTAGGAATCACTTGAATAATAAGGACTTCTAGCACATACAACGCACATACACTTCATCAGTTTACAAGTCTTGGTCAATAATTTATGTAGTAATTTAACATCAATTAAACTACCAAACAATGGGAATTTTGTCAAACATGTCACACACATTGAAACTACAGGTGTAAACAGAAAATCTGAGCATTGGGGTCTCATACTTATCTAAAAACGCTAAGAAGCATTGCTCCCTTACATCATTAGCTGCAATACAATATATTTGACCATAGATATCTCGTGCATTCATTTACAAGTAAAAACATGGATAGAACCATACATAATCATTGTTAAAATACATGCTTATAACCAGCATAATAACAACAGAAATAGCATGGATACAAAAACAATATAATCCACATATAAACCAGTGAATTTATACATCAAATACCAAAGGGATGAGATTCTCAGTAATGAATGTAAAAACCAACTCGAGATTGGACTTCCACATTCCACCCAACCATAGATTGGCTGAGCCAAATATCTCTTCAGCCAATCACCCCCGTGCCATATTCCAAGCATGAATGTGGGACTCAAACCAAAAGAACCAACCAAGGCATATCAAGGCTAAACCACCTCACTCTCATCAACATAAACCTGGTTTTACCGTGATCTAAACCCGATCACTAGGCCAACACAAGCATGAATATCACCGGATTCTCTTCGCCTAAACCATGAGGAATTTCCTGTCTCTTAGTCTCTTAGGATTTTCAATAACCCACTGTTTGAATTAGGGGTCACTAGGCCCTAAACCGAGACATACTCTCCATGCTTTACCGTATATCCCAATCCTGGGATTCCTAGGCGTGATGGAGAGCAAACCACCTCTAAGGATTTATGAAAATCCAAACCCGGATCACTAGGCCCTAAATTGAGGCAATACATAAATCATTTATGTGTCATAACATTCAGAGATCCAGCTCACTCAAATTCGAATCCATTTGGTAATCCATCTAACCTAAAACATGAGAACTCCACAACACCATGACTATCCAGAAATGGCAAGGCTAGGATGAAAACGTTGTCACACCTGGAAAAACCCATGCCATTGCAGAAAAGAACCACATGCAATACCATGCATGCCAAATATAGCAAGGAAAACACACCTGCAGATTGATATCTGCCAAGAATCCCGTTGTAGCTACTTGATTCTTGCTCCTCCTTGCTTGCTTCCTCCTTCTTCCCGCTTTCTTGCCTTTCTTGGTCCAATGCAAAAATGATCCAAGAAACTCTAAGTTTCCAATAGTGAGAGAGAGAGAGAACAATGAGAGAGCTCCAAAACTGAACTAAAAAAAAAAAGGTACCAACTGATCCTCAAAATCCTTTTTATAGATAAGGCCTCTATTTTCTTCATTTTCCATTATTGTCCTTCATTTTCCTCCTCACATGCAACCTGTGACCTTTCATCTCCATTTTCTCCTAATTACCATTATTTTCATAAATAAATGTGCCAAATATGCCATTTTTCCTTTCCAAAGCCATTGCCTTTGTATTTCCAATTTTTTTAGCCATATTAACCGAAATAAACACCAAATAGGATGTTTTGCCCAACATTCAGAGTGGTATAAGTGTCCCAACAATCGTGGTTATCATTTTTAACTTTATTACATGGAATTTTCACCAGGGATGTCACAACGATAGTGATTCATTAACATGTAGGAGATTATCATGATCGTCATTAATGTTGAAAGAGGTGTGCCTAAATGTAAGAATTTGTCATACATGGTCGATGCCACTTCATCATGATTGACATGCACCTCCCTATCAGAATTTTCAATCATGTTAATAGAAGCTGAAGAAGATTAATCAAAGCTTGCAACTATTTCATATGGGTTTGGAATGGGAGGAAGAGAACAAACATATTCAAGCCATTTCCTCAATTCAATATGTGAAGGTTTATCTTCAATTTTGAATCTTAAGCAAATTAGTTGAAATCTAACAGTAAAACCATTGAAATATCCATTTACAAACTTTCGTAAGTCTTCAAGTTCATCACACACTTGTTCATAATCATAACCATCAAATTCATAAAGGAATTTTGTGATAAATTGATCCCAACTGTGAATAGAGGCAACTGGAAGAGATTGACACCGTATTTTGGATTTTCCTCAGAATGTAAGCATAAAAATTCTGCATAAAATAACTTCATCAATATCATGAAAAGTAGAATTTTCAAAATTTTGAATACATTATAAGGCATGATCAAATGCACAAGCATTAATCTTACCATTAAATTTTACCTTTGACAAATGTCTTATTATTTCTAGTGGAGTAGTGGAGGGTGCACGTCTAGAGATACAACTCCAAATGGAAAATTTGGGAGGAGCCATTGCGATTAAATAAAAAATTTAAAATACTAAAACTCCAAAAGACAAAAAGTTGTTCATGCCCTCCTTCTAGCACAAAAAATGTTGAGGGTTACCTCATCAACATGTAAGGGACACCACCTGATCAGAGCCCCAACTAAGCTCTTATCCGTTTGATATAGTGGTTCTGGTTGGTTTAATTGGGTCCAATCACCTTCTCTCTCTGTTGGCTTATACTATATCTATTACTTACCAATAGAAAGAGAGAAATCAAATATTCCCTCTTTTTGTGTACATGCAAGCAAACATATCCTTAAGCTGCTTTTATGGATCAACCAAGCCACAACTAATATCTGCCCCTACATGATGGGAGTTTTATAATACAATATTAAATCTATATGGATATTTATTCTAAGATGCAAGAAAAACTAATCCTATCTTGAATTGGAAAATGATAGCCCTCTCTCAATTCAAGAGAAGATGAAATAACTAATTATTTACAAACTCATTTAATTAAAAAGTACATATTAATTACTTAACTTAATTACATATTCATTAAATTAAAAAATCATTTTGAAAATATTAAATAAATATTATTAAAATGAATTAAAACATAATTAAATATATTAAAAAAATGACTAAAGATTAAGTGGCTTTTGGAAACTTTTTAAGAGTCTCGAAATTAATGAGGAGGAGGCTTTTATTAATTATGGAGTGGAGGAGAGGGGAGTTGTAAGGTGAAGGGAGGTATAAGGAGATTTCTTTAGGAGGGGAATTCATGAGTTGACTTATAAAGGAGTTAGGAAATGAATATGTTCTGAGGTCCCAAAGAGCGAGGGAGTGAGGTCTCGGAGGGATTTTGGGAGATAAGGATTTCGGAGGTGGACATTTCAGAAGATTTTAGAAATAGAGTTAAGAGAAGGTGAATTACCGAAGTGATGAGGAGGAGAGGAGGGCCACGCGGAGTGGGACTCTCGCATAATGAAACTACAACCATTTTCTTTAAAAGCCGTGAATGCATTAAAAACTATAGCCACCTTGTAAAATCAGGATTTTGGGAAATCCAATAAAATATAAGTTTAAATGTTCTAAAATTTTGGTTGCAGTGATTCTGTAAGATTGTTAAAAATAAAAAAAATAATAATTAATCAATATTTACAATTAAAACTAATTAATATACAAAGATTAAAAATAATCGAACTTTATATAAGTACCATTTGTAAACTGTGCATTTAAAAGAAATGAAATGAGCACTGATGGAAAGCTAGCGAAAAAGCGAATGCTATGAAGTAATCAGAATAAAAATATGAAGAAAATATTTTTTTGCAAAATTTTCGCACACTTAAACAAATGCAAATATTAAAAAGACGATTTAGCCACACTTTACGAAAAGGATCCCCATTATTATTATGAAGATAATAATTTAAAAATGGGGGAGGGGGTAGGTTTGTGTTTTCACCACAACATATCCCTACCTGACTCCCACTCTTTCTCATATTATGGTGCATTCTTTGTTTCATTAGGGATTGTTGGATTTTCCATTATGGCTTGTAGGGGATTCACAACTCGTAGCTCCCTCCAACTTGTAGGAATGATGAAATGGACCAACAAATTGTGGACCAATGCATCTAGTCTCTCAGAATCCTACGATTGGAATCACAAATTGATCTACTCTTCACTGTAATAGTATTGATCCAGGGGGATATTGGTGGCCACCCACCTATTCCACTTGGACCCCCACCATTGTTTCTTTTAGCTTTTCAGTTTCCTTAATTGTATCGCAATTTAATATTTTTGGCAGTTTTTCGGGTCCTGAACTTCTAGAGCCGTTTTGAGGCCCTAAACGATGTTTTTTTGGAAAACAGGAAAATATATGTCATTGAATAGTGTTTGTAGTCGAAATTTGTAGTCCTCGGATATATATTTATAACAAGGTATCGTGCGCATCAAACAAAGATCGTATTCCAAAGTTACGACCCCAAGAAGTTGATGTACCAATTTACCCCCATGGGGCCCACAATTTTGGCGATTCATCTCTTAGGGTTAGGTTTTTGGATTTTTAGGGTTTTCATTTGTTTCTCAATAATAAACATGCCTTTGAGCCTCATTGTAACAGAGTTCAAAGACATGTAGCCTCAACATCTCTTCTCAGAGATAAGATATCATCGCCTGAGCTAGTTTATTTAGATTCTGTATGTAAGCATATTCCAGTTCTTTGATATTAATGAAACGAAGTTTTATTTTTGTTGCATATTTTTGCTTATGTTTATATTTGTATTCTATTGTGTTCCTACATTACATAATTATGGATCAGTGGTATCATATCAGTTTGCTATTTCTTTGTTTTTCTTTGCATGTCCCCAACGAGGTCAGGGTATAAGGAGTTAAGGCTCGAATTGGTTGAACCTTTGTAAGATCTGTCTCGCAAACCCCAATGACCTCCCATGGAAGAAGAAAAGAAAGATGAGGAAGAAAGATATCCTTTCAAAATATTACTCAAGGAGGTCCTCGAGAAACAGAGGAACGCGATGATGGATAACTTTACCCAGATCCTTCAACAACTACCCACTAGGGACGCATCCCCCTCCAACAATCGCTCTAGAGGCACCACTCCTTTTAAGGTAGATGTTAATTTTTACATTCCTATATTTGAAGTCTAGATAGATGTAGACGTCATAGATAGATGGTTGAAACTGTTGGAAGGATATTTTTCAGTTCAATCATTTTCTAATCGGGAAAAGATTAATTTTTCACTCCTCAAGTCTGCCCCCCATGTCAATGACTAGTAGGAAACCTACTGTGAACAAAATGATGAGAATGAATCCTCATTGTTTCCAGCAGAACCCACTTGGAATTCTTTCCGAGATGCCATCAAGGAATAATATTACCCTGTTGGGAGCTATGAAGATAAATACATAAAGTGGATCACGCCGTGATAGGGAAGGAACCAAGATGTAGCAGAGTTTACAAATGGTTTTCATGTCCTTATCACAAAGCTGGGTATCAAGGATTTTGAATGACATTTGGTACTCAAATACCACAGTTTTTTACATAATTACATCCAGGACAAAATGGATTTCCTGGACATCTCCTTGCTCGGTGCCTCCTATCGATATGTTGTCAAGATCGAGAAGAATTTTAAACATAAGACGCAAGACTTTGGATCTGTGAATCTGAAGCAAGGGAAAGGTGCCCCTAAACCATAGAGAAAAGGACATAGCCAAGGCGGGGTGACTGAGGACAACCTGTTGAAGCCGCAAGAAAATAATAACACCATGAAGACAAATAAGGACACCGGAAAGTGGTGTGGGTTCCATAAGATCCCCACTCACAACACAAGTGAGTGTCGAGCCAAGCAGACACTAGTGGCTGAGTTCAAGGCTTTCGAGTCATATGCATGTTCTGAATCTAATTAAAACTCGAGAGAGGAAATGAAAAAGGGAAGTAGATCATTGATGTAGAGCTGAGTGCCACCATTTCCACTGCTAAGATCTAGAAGGATGAGCTTGAAGATCCAGAGGAGGGGGAGTGTCTCTTCCACTCACAGATGTGGGTGAAGGGTTCTCTGTTGCAGTTCGTTGTCGACATCGGGAGCCAAAAGAACCTCATTTTAGTAGAGGTCATGAAGTGGTTGGGCCTTTTGACCACAACACACCTGAAACCCTACACCATAGGGTGGCTTCACCAAGGATGGGATCTTTGCATCAGCCAACAATGTTGCCTCCCCTACAACATCAAGCCCTTCACGGATGAGGTACTATGTGATGTTTCTCCTCTTTAATTTTGTGATGTATTATTATGCCAACCATACTTGTGGAAGCGAAATTTTATGTATGAGTCTAGGCCTCACACTGTTATTATTACTTTGGGAAATAAGTTGTAGAGGATACCAAAGGTAGCATCGCCCACTGTCATCTCTTTGATCACTACGAAGTAATGTAGTAAGATCATTTACCAGACCGGGAAATTGGTTTTCCTTATGATTTTCCCTCAAGGTAAGAAGAATATTCAGCCATGGCCTCCAGACAAGGATCCTCCACATGACAAAAAAAAAATGGAAAAGGTCATGGAGGTGTACAGGGACATCTTCACCTCACTTGTAGGGGCACCTCTACACTGTTAGGTCAAACACTCCATCGATTTGACCCCGGGTGCACCACTACCCAATGGACCAATTTATCGACTCTCTGTTATAGAAAATGATGAAATCAAGAGGCACATTCAGGAGCTGCTGCATAAAAGGGCACACCAGGCCAAGTTCATCACCCTGTGGGAGCCCGATCATGTTGGTATAGAAGAAGGACGGGACCTCAAGACTCTGTATTGACTATAGGGCGCTAAAAAATATCACTCTTCAGAATAGGTATACAATCCCACGGATTGATGACCTTCTGGACCAACTAGAGGGGGCCAAATATTTAAACAAGATTGAATTGAAGCTCGATTATCACCAGATACCAATCAAATCCTTTGATGTGTGGAATAATGCCTTTCAAATGCAAGGCGTTCTCTAAGTTGAACCATCGCCTCTGCTCTGCACTAGAGCTCACATTACCAATCCTACAAAAACCATTTGAGATTGAGATAGATGCCTCCAACTATGCTATTGGTGTAGTTCTCACTCAATGGGGGCATCCAATGACATATCATAGCGAGACACTTTCAGACACAGTCTGAAAGTATCCCACCTATGAAAAAGAGATGTATTCCATTGTGAAGGCCTGCCGACAGTGGAAACATTACATTATGGGGAAGGAAATGCTCATCCACAAATACCACCAACCCCTGTAGTTCATACAAACACAAGTGAAGTTGTAGAACTATCGCTATCAGAAATGGTCCACATACTTGCAACAATTCCATTTGAACATTAAGTACAAGAAGGGAAGCACCGACATTGTTGCAGATTGCCTCAATCGATCGCCTATCATGGCGATGACCACTGTGCTCGACTTTGAGGTGGCCGCATCTTTACAAGAGCGATTCAGAATTTAGAAACACATATCAGATTCTCGTGGAAGGCAAGAAAGTTCCAAATTTTCACCTCGAGGATGCACTGTTATTCCACCCGGGACACGTTTGTGTTCCTTCAAGTGAGTGTGCCAAGATGTTTTTGGAAGTGCACTGCAGTCGAGTTGTTGGAAATTTCAGGGTAGATAAAACAATGGCAATGTTGCAGAAGTATTTATATTGGCCGAACTTTCGATGTGATGTTGGGAAGTACATCATATCCTTCACTGCCCCCACCATTTCCAAACTTACCATCAAGAAGCAAGGCCTATATACTCCGTTTCCTACTCAACAGGATGATCGTACACAAGATGATCGTCAACAGGATGATCGTACACATTCTACGCATGTACAAATTGAAGCATCCACACACATGGGATGAAAGCCTCCTCTATGTCCAACACAACTACAACATAGCTCTCCATAGCTCCACTAGCCATAACCCCTTTCAGGTGGGGTTGGGATTCCAACCGCTATGTCCCATTGATGTGGCCATATAATTTTCAGCTACTCAAGTAGATTCAACTCATGTCTAGTTCAAAGCTGAGAGGGCGAACAACTTCATTGATCTCATTCAACACATCTTCCAGTAGGTCCATGACATATTGGATAGAGCCAATGCTAAGTAAAAGCAGTGACATGATCAACACCGGGTGCCACACAAGTTCCAGGTGGGTGACAAAATTTGGCTACATTTACAGAAGGAGCGCCTCGTTGGGCTCGACCACAAGCTTCACCCACTTTGATATAGGTCATACACCATCACTAAGGCTGTAGGGGACAATGCATTTGAGCTCAACATTCCATCATTCCTTGGTCTACACCTAGTGTTCAATGTGGTTCGCCTTCGACCATACTTTCCACCATTATTGGACACATCAGACATTGCAAAACAACTCACACCAATAGATCTAAACCCATATTGCATGGAATAAGCCATAACTGATTATATCATGGACACGTATATCAAGAACACTTGCTAGCAGAGCATCCAGCTGTATCAAGTTGTCAAATCTGGCCAACACCTGCACCAAGGCAAGTGGCTCGTGAGGGACCAAGTTCAGCAGAAGTTTCCCCATCTCATGAAGGCACTCAACGCAATGGGGGCCATTTATTCCTAAGGGGGAGCACTGATCCAGGTGGATATTGGTTTCCACCCACCTATTCCACTTGGACCCCCACCATTGTTACTTTTAGTTTTCCACTTTCCTTAATTGTAGCACAATTTACTATTTTTGGCAGTTTTTCAGGTCCTAAAATCCTAGAGTCGTTTTGAGTCTTTGGAAAATGGGTAAATGTAAGTCATGTTTTTAGTTGAAAGTTGTAGTTCTCGGATAGATATTTCTAAGTAGGTATCGTGTGCGTCAAACGAAGATCATATGCCAAAGTTATGGCCCTAGGAAGTTGATGTACCAATTTACCCCAACAAGGCCAACAATTTTGGCGATTCATCTCCTAGGGTTAGGTTTTTGGATGTTTAGGGTTTTCCATTGCTTCTCAAAAATAAATATTGATTTGAGTGTCATTGTAACACAATTAAGAGTCATGTAGTTGCCACATCTATTCTCAGAGATAAGCTACCATCACTTGAGCTAGTTTATTTCCATTTTGTATGTAAGCATATTCTAGTTCTTTGATATTAATGAAATGGAGTTTTATTTTTGATGCATCTCCGTGATTATGTTTATATTTGTATTCTATTGTGTTCCTGCATAAGTCTGGATCAATTATAGACTCCACATAAAGTTTAAGCAATGAATTGGATGACCGCCACTCACAACTAGAAGAACTGAGGTCTGCATTAGACGCTCTACACCAAAGATCATCTCCTCCATCAGTTTTAGATTGAATCATCTCCTCCAGGCACACAAATCTCCATGAAAAAAACAGACCAATTCCAAAGTTTGCATAGGACAATAAAAAGGCATAGTGGACTCATTCTCCTCTAGGTATTTACTAACACCGTGCTTTTTTATCTTAATTTTATGTGTTTTCTATAAAGATTTTTATTTAAATCTCTTCTCTAAATAAATGTTTTATTTTGTAGTAGACATGTTTTTGTTTTCTCTAAGCCAAAATTTTGGGACAATCTCTCTCTGGCTAACCTCCTATTTTTTTGATTTTGATCTTTTGATATGTCATCTTCACACATATTTTACTAATACGAATTCTCGAGTTTTAGTCCAAAAATATTAGTATTATTATATGAACATGTTTAATAAAATACTGAAACTTTAATGTTCATAAATAGTTAACTAAAAAATGACAAATCAATTACATATATAAAATTTTAATATATATATATATATATATATAGAAAACTTGGATCATATTTGTCAATTTAAACCATTGGTATGTTTATAATTGATAAAAGGATAAAAAGTAAGTCTAATTTCATGATATGGAATACAAAATACAAAACAAATGATATTGTTGATTGATAATGTTATCCTCCTGTATTCTACAATTTCACTAGGTGACTATGGATTTTCTACAAGCATAGGAAGATAACATTTCTTGACTATCAACTATCTTCAGAAATCTCACTGCCTTCATTAACCTCATGAAACCTTTTTCATTATACCTCAGTTTGCCTTCTCAAAATCACCTTGCTACTCTTGAACTCATTTTGGGGCTTTAAATCCTCTCATTTTCATCCTTCTTTCCTACCTAAAGTCTCATTTCTTCATTTTCCCCACTAAAAACCCACTTTCATTCCTAAAAACTCCACTTAACCCCCTCACCTCATAAACTTCCCTTATTTCATTAAAATAATGTAAAAACTTCTTTTTTACATTGTTTTAATTATAAATTTAAAACTTTCGGGACCATTTGTTTTATATTAAAACTCTGTTTTATTAATATAAAACCCGATTCCTTTTTGTTTTTATGAATTCGACCCTTCATGAGTATTAAAGCCCTAGCTTTAATGTCTTTAACCCCCCGCCTTTGTTAAAAAACCCCATAGAACTGTTCCCTCCTTCTTTATAAATAAGTGCCCCCACTTATTCTATTAACCCCTGGACCCCGATCTTTAACAAACCCCGCACTGCAATAAAAATTCGCCACCTGTCCACCCGAACCCCGCTCCCTTTGACTTGCCTATTGCTTCCAAAACTCCTAACCACCATTGATCTCGTTCCCCGAGATCCAATGGTTGACGACGCATATTGTACCGACTCTTGCATGGGGATTAAACAACCCCTAACCCTACGAAATGGGCAGTATTCACCTGTGTCCCATCCGCCACGCGTCATATGATAAGTGAAATCACACCTGATTGCCCAAAACCATTTACCACCCCTCATCCCATGCGAATACCATTCCTCCTCCTTCGCGCCAAATCCTGATACCGCCATCCAATTCAAACTTTCCAGAGCCTTGTGGCTTTGTGATAAAGCCCTCCTCCGCTATCACCACCTCCGTAACGCTCCAAAGCTCGAAAAACCCCAAAAAAACGCAGAAAGCCCCCCACGTAGGTTTTAAAACTAATTTGTTGTTTTATTGTGTAGATATCATGGCGGAAACGTGAGAAATGAATTCATCGGGTCCAAAATTATTTAAACAAGTGTTCTGGGTGACGATCCAGAAATCTTGTCTCAATAAAAGGACCAGAGGCGTAATATCAAGCATAATCACCAATGAATCGTGATCATTGGTGGCCATTGACACACATAGAACCAAAGGGTTGCTCCATCGCACAAACAATTGAAGACAGAGGCACAATAAAAGGAAAAACACAGTCAACCGACCGTAGCAGTGAAGGTTAATCAAAGGGTTAAAGAGGTTAATCATAAATTAAAGGATGAGATCAGAGGTAAAGGCACAAAAGTAGGAAGATCAAGGTAAAATCAAGAAACATAGATGAATATAAAGGAATAAAAACAAGTAAAAGATAAGGCAGAGATTAAGCAGTAAGACAGTTTAAAAGGATGAATCCAAGTTAAAAGGCCTAAAAGAAGGTTTAAAGGATAAAACAAAGACAGATCAACACAAAGGCAGATTCGAATGACTCAACAAACATCATTTACTTCTTTAGAAACACATATGGACACCTACAACATGTTTTCTTTCAATAAAGACATCAACAGTTATTACAAACAGTCAGAGATATTTCTCAGCTACCCAGCCATTATTGTAAAAGTTATTGAAAAAGCCTTAAAGTCAAATATTTCCAAAAGTTAGCTCAAAAGTTAAGTTAGGAGTTATTATCACAGTGAGTCAGTCTCAGATATTTTTCCTTGGGCCTTGCATGGTTTCAAAGGTCAAAAATGCATTAACTCTGTAATAAATAATATCTGAAACCATAGCTTAGGATCACCTCCTCATTTTATAGATAAATACTACATGTATTCTTCATTTTTAGTGTTGTTTGGTTGGTTGTTCTGGCTAGTTGGTTGGCTGTTGATTAGAGGATTGATTGCTAGGATGGATTTGAGAAAACTCTGAGTTGCAGAGATCTATTGTACTGGAGTAATGTAATTGTCTTGAACATCAGTAATACAAGCACATTCACAGGATTATTGAGCTATGTTAATGGTGAATTTTTCCTTCTTTGTCAATGTTTTCCTTCTGTTTTCCATTCTGTCCATTATTTCTTTGATATAAGAACATAAATTTTAGATTAGGATATGCTGTCTTGGCACCCTGATTCTGTCTGCTTTCTTTATCTTAATGTTTTCTTCTACAAGGTCTGATTGGAGAATTATTAATTTCTCTCTGGTTCCACCTAGCTTGTTGTCTTGGAAATGATTTAATAGAGTTAAGCCAAAGAAGTCCTTTGGTGTAGCTTGAAATATTGTTTTTAAGGCCTTTCTTTGAAGTATACTTAGTAGAGTCCAGCCATGGAAGTCTATGGTATGCCTTGTCCTCTGGTTTGCCTTAAATTGTTGCTTTGAAGGTCTTTAGAGCGTTTGATTAAAGAAGATAGGTGTATCTTGCTCTTTAGTTGCACTCATTGCTATCTTGAATGTTTTCTTTGTCTGAAAGTAATTCTAGGATTGCTGGATTGTTGTCTTAAAGGTTTTCTTTTTAAAGTTTGGCTAAATAAGTCTATGGTACACCCTGTCCTTTGGTTTGTCTCAAACAATTACCTAAAAGGCTTTTCTTGTTGAAGTAGAGTTAAAGGATTCTTAATTTCCCTTTAGTTTTAATATTTTCACAACTTACTGTCATTTCATATTCCATCTAATCTAAGAGATCCACTTGATATAGTTAGCTTTCCCTATGAAAACCCTTGCAGAGTTGATGAAAAATTAAATCCTTTTATGACTCCATAGCCCAATGGATTAATGTCTCTTATAGTCTATCTATTCAGCTAAAACACTCTATCAATTAATCACATCATTAGTCTATCTATCAACCAATCCAATCAATCAAAACAAACATGTCCTCAGAACTTCATAACTAGCCTAAAATCAAAGCAGAAGCATAAAGACATATTATTTAGAAACACTTATATAGAGAGAGCCCTCTCTGAGTTCAGGAAGGCTAGGTCCATGGACTCCAAAGTGGTTTGATGTGGTTCCCTGTAAATTTTGTTCTTGCCAACCATGAAAATCACTGGGAGCCAACATAGTGGCGACCATACCGGGGATACTGAGTAATAAACAACTTAAATATAACCTCAAAAACTCAGAACACCTCATTCTAACTTAGATGAATAAAGTGTTATCCAAGAATGGTTCCTGGTGCTAATGGTGGACAACAACCAGTCATAAAACAATTAAAAACCCTCCACTTGGTGACTCCACTGGTTTTTAGTAGGCCTGCCGACGCCATTGGTTTTCCATAGACTCCACTAGGAAACTTATTTTATCATTAAACATCAAAAGAACCCAGTCAAGAATACTTTGTGGATTAAGTATTTCTTTTACAGATTGGTTTGTTTCTTAAAAAATATTATAACCTTCAACCTTTCTTACTTTTGGGTCCAAGTTCTGGCTTCTAGAAAAATCTGTACCAGATCCCATCCTGACCCAAACCTTCCTGCAATAGTTGACAATCCTGAAGGCATCCTTAGGAAATATCCTAGATCCAAAGTTCCAACTGTTAGCAGACCTATCCACAAAGCAAGTTCCCTACCTGAAAACCTTAAACACTTGCAAAATATCTGATTGTTGATGGTGGACAACGACCTACTTTAAGAAATTTGAAATCTTCCACCTGGTGACTCCATAGCTCTCGGTAAGCCTAAAAGACTCCAGTGGCAAAAGAACCCAGATTGATTTTAAAAAGATGCAGCAACCCTTGTTCTGACTAATCAGCAAAAATGGATCCAAGGATACAACACAGATATGCTCCAATGAACAAAGATCTCATACCTGGATTCCCACACAAAATGCCTCAGATAAATTGGGATTCAAACCTGCCTGTGTTTTAGGATGAAAAGTTTGATGACCCCTTGTTACATCTCATTAAATTTCATATACATACATGGAGGCTAAAAGTTGAATGGCATGAGGACTGCCTCATGAATATGTTCATGCAAACATTAGAAGGGGAAGAGAGGAAATGGTATGAAGGTCTGCAATCTGGTTGTTTTTTTTCTTTAAAATATTTCCACAAGGTATTTTATGAGCATTATAAAGAAAAAATTACCATCTTTATCATTATCTGAAAATTGTTGTGATCAGTCTGAGGATCTCATACAATACCTTGTAAATATTGATGAAGATTTGGGAAATAGGCATCTTGAAGATCTATTAGAGGAAATTCATGCATTTCATACTCAAGTTAACTACCATGATAACCAAAAGAAGTTGGTTGAGGATGAAATCAATCAGGAAATAAAGGAAGATCCACAAGATCTCTCTAAAGGGACAAGTAATGATTCACCACCTCTTTTGTGTGAGGATCAAGAAGACATTTAGCCTTATGATCAATCACAAAAGAAGGAGAAACATCATAGTTCTACCCAAAGAAAAGGGAAAATGCCTCCCCCTTTAACTATTGAAGAAATCAATCAATTTCTAAACATACAGCCAGCCTCTAAACTTTTATATAAAGAAAGTATTAATATTTGTTATACTGTTGACTTATCCACTGATGCATTTTCTCATGCATAAACTATAGAACAAATTAATACTGATGCTGTACTACCTTCTCAAGAGGACCTACTGCCAGGAAGTGCCCCTAATGATGTCTTTTAGGCAGAAATCAGCTCATTCCATCCAAGCATGTCATATTTGCTTAAGGATAACATAGCAATACATTATAGGCTGCCAGGTCAAGTGATCATGAAGAATAGGTGGAGATTCTTTCTCAAAAAAATCCCAAACACAAAAAAATGGAGCAGGGAATAGTCTTGGGTGAAGCTTATTTTTTAAATCCTCAGGGCTAGGTATTATTCCAAGATCCTTTTGTTGGTTTCTTAGAGACATCTAAAGAAGGAGTAAAATATGGCAAGAACAGTTTGTTGCAGAGTGTAAAGAAATGTTTGAGCATCGCTGTTCAAAAGCGAGTGAGATGGGAGTGGCCTTTTTGTTTTTTCAGCATACCCAAACGGCTGAACAAAAATCAATCATGTAATCACTTACTTGATTGGCTGTGTTGGAAAAGAGAGTTTTTTAATGAATATATACCATATTCAAGTTAGAGTAGGATATATAGGTATAAAAATAAGCTCAGCACTATGAGTATCTTTTTAGTTTAATTTCAGATTGTTTTGACAAGTAAACACAAAAACAAAGTAAAGAAGAAAACATGGAAGATAAAAAGAAAAAAGTAAAGCCCCATACCAAAAAAGAATGTTTCTGAAAGTGTGCAAGTCCAAATGCCACTACTTTTGAAGAGGAAGTCTTGTTCAATCATACAACCTAACCATGATTGAACAAGTTTTGAATTTTTGCTGATAAGTTATTAATGAGGATTAACCAAATTGTTTAAACTTGGCTTATTAGTAGATTAGATTAGAAAAGATGTTGGTTCCAAAAATTCAAAATCTGAACCAAAGAGAAAAGAGAGGGATGAATGGAAAATTCCAAATTATATCCCTCAGTTTTAAGTTTCGCTTTTTTCAAAAATAAAATTTGTGTGCATCTTGTCTAAAAATGCCACAATTCATGACAATCAAACTGCTTAATCTTGATTTGATCATGCTTTCAATTTCCTGTTAATAGATTACATAAAAAAAATATGTCAAACTGTTTAATCTTGACAGATAAGTAGATTAGGTAGAGAATAAAAGAGCTCACCAGTATAATCTGAGCCTTTGGATGATATAAGTGTAGAAATAGATAGTTTCTTGTTTTCAAAAGAAAAATGATGTCAAGGATTTTCCAATCTAAATGCACCCAAATGAAGAAAAAATGCTAGGAAAGTAATATTGGTAGGTAAAGTTGAATTGAAGCAAGCATGTTTTTTAGATCTTAAAGATCATAGCTTTAAAGAGCAGCAACTTTTGCACAACATTTTTTTACCATCCCTGCAATCCCCATCCCGCACATTGGAGGACCATTTCTGTGACTAATAAGAAATGTCATGCCTTGCAAAGGCCATAATTTCATCCTTTGCCATGAGGATAACATTGCTTCTGTTGAAAATTCCTTGAGCAGACCATCAGAAACACATGTTTTTGGGCTGGCACTAGTAGGCCGTTATGCCTTCACACCAATGAGGAAGATTAACACTGAGCCCCGTGCCCATTGGCACTCTATCCCAGTTATCTACCCACACCAAGCTATTTTTGGAATGTTTTTTAAATATAGAGGTGAATTTTCCATGCTAACAACTTCGTGGGCAAGTCAGCCTGGGTTGTTCGACTGAATAACCATGAACACCCTCCTTTGGCCTCTTGCTTCCACCTTTTGGGGGAACCTCCCAAAGGATAAGACCTCCCTTGTGTTATCGCCCAATTTTTTTTTCAAAACATCATTGTGTCAAGTTTGTTTTTTGTCATGGTTCAAAATTGAGTTTAGAAGTCAAATTAGGATTTGATCAAGGGTAGGTTAGATTTTTATAAGCTCAAAGCCCATACTTAAGTTCAAATAAAGTCTTTGTTAAGGTCCATTCTTTGTCAAATATCCATAATTTCCATTTGTGAGTCATTTCATAAAGTTTCGAGTAAAAAATGTGAAATTAGCCAAGAAACCTCATTTTCGTAGTGCCACTAGTTCAAAAAAGTTTATTTGCACTACGAAAGAACTAATAGTTTCGTAGCGCAAACTGGGAAAAACACCTACGAAAGCGCGGTTTCTAAATTGTCTTGTCATTTGAGCTGAAATTTGTTAGAATCCGTTGGGAAATGGTAGGTTAGTGGTATGATGAGTCAGTTAATGATGAGATTCAATGTACTTACCCACGTTGTAGTCATCATAGTCATAATAGGGTATGAATGAGGCATAATTCAGTTATGAGATGACATTTGAAATTCAAAATCTTGCTTAATTGGTCATTCTAATTTCCTTTGCCTCCATTCGAGTGTCTAAGTTCTGAAGTGTCAAGCCAAACCTGTGGCTGTTCCATACAAGTTTTATACATCTTAATCAAGCGAGGCTGATATAAACTAATCAAGTGAGGCTAATAGGTTTTCTGTGAAGCATGGCAGAGGAAAAGAAAGTCCACAGAGGGGGACACTGCTTGAGACATGAGCCTGAAGATACAAAGGCCATAATTGAAGACCCGATAGTGATGGAGGCATTCAGAAGAGTAGGTTGTCTTTGGTTTTGTGAAAAGTTGTAGGGGTGCCACACACAGGTTTCCAAATAATTTTCCTTGAACTTCAATGGAACAACTACCAAGGTTGGGATGCTAAATGTTTCAATTTCACCAGAGATTATTGCTGTTGTGACAAAGATACCAAGGGGTCAAGAAACTTGGTTTAAAGGTTTCAAATTTGATATGGAGCCATGCAAAGAATTCATGAAACCTGAGTATGCAGATATGGACCTCAATAATGCTATCCCTAGAAATTGCATCGAAAACACTTATGCAAATCTGTTGTTCAACATTCAGAGGTATTTTACATGTGAAGGTATATATAAGGTTTACACATATCATTTCAAGCTTCTTCTACATTTCATAGGTAAGATTTCACTTGATTTTCCCTTTTATCTGCATAGGAGTCTTGCTAAAATGGCTGATAAAGTACAAGATAAATTTTAAGGTTGTGAAACATATTTGTTTCATCATGGTTTGATGAAGTTATTGATTTTGAATGAGCTTCAGAAGATAGGCAGGGATTGGTCATCCTTTTTTTTTTATAAATGGTTTTTAGTTGGAAACACTAACTCCTGCTAGAAACCCTAAAACTAAAGGAACTCCATCACCACCAGTAGTAGAGTCTAGTTAACCTATAGTTGCAAAACCAAAGGAATTTTCAAAACTAAAGCCAAGGAAACAAGTTGGGAAAAGGACAGAGCAGACACAAGTGCTTAATACTCCAACTCCATCACCTACAAAACAGAGGTCAAAGATTGTCAAAGAGGCAAAACAGAAACAAGATGTCAGCAGGCAGGAAATCAAAAGAGTATAAAAGAAGCCAAGCAGTGGAATTAAAGGGAAAAACAATTGCTACAGAGACAGAGGACAACCCAGTGATAAAGGGAAACTTAGTTGACATCCTACATGCAATTGACATAGAGGAGACACCCATTGTTCAAGCTGAGTTCATTGGAGTATATGAGCATAAACAGAAAAAAGGCTAAGTTTGCAAAGAAGCTTGAGTTTGAGGGTGAAAATGCAGCGTTCATCTTTCAAGCAAGAAAACCTACAACTAGACATGCTAAGAAAATTAGTGAAAGTAGCAAGGAAATTCAAGAACCTATTGAGATAGCTAAAGCCCCTGAAGAAGTTGTTTATTTTTCAACACCTGTAGTGAAGCATACAGCCAACAGAGCAAAGAAGGGAAAAGAAAAAATGACAGGTTTTAAACATCTTGAGGAGAAATTGAGGTTGGAAAACCAAGAAATTGCTGTGATGAGAAAGAGGGCTAGAAAGCACAGTATTGAGAAAGAAGAGTTCAAAATAATGAAGGCACTGTGGGAAGGTAAAAATAGTGCTATTTCTGAAACTCCAAGTAGTGCAGAGCAATTTTTCACATGGATAGTTCCAGCCATCAAGGAAGTTAAATTTGTTAGAGTAATAAATACTCACTTGAGAGCTAATAATAGGAGGCTTAAAGATCAAGTGGAGGACTTGGAGTAGCAGTTGAAATTGACTCAGGATGAGTTAAAGAACAAAGGTGTTAAAATGACAATCACTAAAGAGTCAAAAGCTAAATTAAGTGAAAATGAAGAAAGGACCTCATGAAGGCTGAGATGACTGTGTTTTCAGTTCATATGAATTTTTGATATGATGGAATCATTTTTATTTTGAGTTTTGGTACATTTGCAATTTTCATTTTGGAAAACTTTGGACAAAACTGCTCACTCAGCAGTTTCGTAGCGTAGATAGTGTAAAAAGGGAGAAAAGCACTACGAAACTGCTGTAGCATCTTTTCTTGCCCTTTTTCATCAAATTTTGGGGGGTGAAAACATGAATAAAGAACTTAAAATGCTGAGGAGGATGTATTTAAAGATAATGAAGTTAGTTTTGGAGGAAAGATGTCAAGATTTTGAAGAAAAAGGGGTAAAAAAGCAGCGCTACGAAAAGCACTACGAACCTGTGTTGTTTTCATAGCGCAGTATATTACAACCCATTTGAATAGTTTGGAGATGGTTTTGGATGGCTGGAGCTTAAGGAGGAGGTTTGGCATGTGTTAATGCAATTTCTAACAACGAAGGAGCTCGAAATCGTGAGTTCATGGTGGTCAGAATGTTCCAAGAGTGCAAAGGACCTTATGCCTAGAAAGCAGGGGATTGTTTCCTACTTTGATGGAGTTCAACATTATGGTCATAAAGATTTGAAGCCTATCATCTAGATTCGACTATGTGTGAATACACTTGGAAAATGATGTAATTTAGTTTAGATAAGGTTGTTATAAATAGAGATAAGGAGTTTGAGTCCTATTTGTAATATGACTATTTAGTAGATTAGCTGTCTTTTTGTAATAAATACCATGTCATATGGTTATGAAAGGTGTCAAGAGTCAGGAATTCAATGTATCTAGCACAATTTTAGATTATATCATATTGTAAATGGTCTATAAAGGATCAAGAAGTCAAAAATACCAAGGTTGGACATTTTTAGCAAAAAATTGTGATTATTGTAATTGACTGGTTTTCAGCTAATACAGAGATTTCTACATAGCCAACTTGGGATTTAGAAGGATTTCTAGTGTGTTCTTGTCCTAATTGCATCTTTTATTATCCTATTGTAGTGGTGTTTGTCTATGTTATTCAGAATTCATCTTTTATGCTCTGACTTCCTATATGGATAAACTGACCGTGTTTCTTACAGTTTCACATGTGTATCTCTTGAATAGAACTCTGATATGCCTCAACTTTCATGTTAAGTAGGTTTATTGGTTTACTGAAACTATTTTGACTCCATAAGCCCGATGTGTACTTTTTGATGTGATTTTCAACCTATATTTATCATCTATCTGATTATTACCCCACATAGAGTTAGCCATCTATATTTTTATCAAAAATCATTAACCCTTTGAGAGAGCCCTTTGAAACAGTTACATGAGATTGATTTGATTAGCAGCCTATCATGTCCAATTTTGTGATAACACCTTGCATCATTGTAGGGATCACAACCTCCTCCTCTCCCTATATAAATAAAAATATCTCCCATTGATACACTAGCTGAACAACGGAATAGCTGAAGAGGAATTTCTGAGCATTTTGCTGGTGAGATAGAGCAGAGAAAGAGACCTTTGTCGAGAGAGAGCTTAGGCTTATGCCCTCGCCTCGTCCCAATTCCTCAACGATCTTTCAATATGCGCTTCGACTGAACTCGCTGAAGGAGGCTGTGACGTCAAGGCTTCGGTTGTAATCTCTTTCTTTCTATTTATATATACATGACTAATGTATGGTTCCCATCTTGTGCTAATATGGTTTATTTTATGCAATATGTTTAATATTCCTTGACTGATTAGCTAGCTATGAATGCAATTCTTGTATTGTATGCTTATTTTTTTCCTTTGATATTTTTGTAGGAATCCGAGTACCATTATTGAATGACCGCGACCTGTCGGGATAGAGATCAAGAGGCCACCACTGCTACAGCTGTGACAATCGCGTTGGACTACTGGTAGGAAAATCTATCCCAACCTATTTCGTTCATTAAATAGGAACCTACACATTAGCTTGTTCCCTTGTTGCTAGACCCACTCTAGGGCTAGAGGGATCATCTTTGTCTGCAGAGAGGATCTACCTACTCAACAGGTTGGCGACTCTGCTAGGGATTAATGTGAGTTTGTTGTCTCGTTTCTCATTAGGAATTTTCCTTGTCGAGTTGACTTCGGTCATTTGATTGCTTGTCTATCTTTTTTGGCTTGCTTGACTATTTGGAATGCTCCTGTTCAGCTCCAGAGTGTCAAGATTGACCTCTGCTCACTAGTTTTTTCCTTTTCCCATAATTTTCCAGCTTGGCATGGGTTTGCTTTGAACAATCACGCCAATTGGCACTTTTTTCTTTTGTTGCAGTAGCGCCAACCCCTATTTGGCGCGGATTATCGCCTGACAGTCGTGCTGAATTCTGTAGGATTTGGTTTGACCTTCCTTCTGAGTTTTTGGTCAGTTGTGCTTGACTCTGGGTTGTTTATTTGATTTTCAATTGGTTTTTTGGGATTTTTTTGGCTACTATAGGCTTTCTATTCTCAGTTGTTTGTCTATTGTCTCATCAGTGAGTTTCATAGCCCTAGGGTTTCTAGGTGTGTTTTGCTCACTGTGCCTTCTGGTTGAAGTTCAAGTATTTTTTATTTTCGTCAGTTTGATTCCCTGATCGACTGTGTTGGTCCTTCTTGGTCCTTTGTGTTTTGGTTTGTTGAATGATTACCTTCATTTTTGTTTGACTCTCCATTTCGTCACTTCGAGCATAGATCACATTGATTGTTTGGGTCATTTTGAAAGCCTTCTGTTGTTTGAAAGAGTGCATCATTGATTTGAGTGCGTTTTATGTCTGTATTGCTTTTGAATTATTCATTTTAAGATCTCTACATTCACAATGCTCCAAAATAGTATTCTCTTTTCTTTTTAATGTAATAGTGCATCGTGTGCTTCGTTCATTCAAAAAACATTTTTTTTTTTTTTTGCATTCTTTCATTTGCATCGAAAATGAAAAGTTCTTTTGCATAACTAGCTCTTAGTGAACTAGGAAAGATTTTTTCATTTCTCTTTTGGTTGTATTAGATGCATTAGTGAAATTATTCTTGTGTTTTCATTGTTTGATACTTTGTGAAAGATCTCTATCCTTCTCTTAGTTAGCATTCATCGAACAAAAAATGGTGTTCTTTTGCATATAGCATGCATTCAGGAATTTGAGACTCTATTCGGTAGGGCCTTGAAACTAAAACATTAATTCAAGATCAACCTTAAAATTAATTCAATCAATATAAAGAAGCATTGGAACCTAACACAAACATTTTAGAGGTCTAGGCTAGTGGCATGTTCTGACGTTGTTAAACCTAGTAGCCATCGTTCACCACCTAGCTTTAGACAACACTAGTATGGACTTGTGCTCCCCGTACCGTTGCGTATATAAAGGAAGACCCTCATAGGTTCAAATCCTTTATTCATAGGAAGCTAAGTCTACCGCCCTGTAATTGTGATACACCGAACACAACATTCAAGGAGACTACTTGCACGTACGTTAAGTCCTTGGTCATTTCTCTTTCATTTGATCACCACGGTGTATATGGAAGTTCACAGAAACTTGGTACACCCTCTTGCTTAGATTACCTGAGTAGTCATTTTGATCTTTTCGTGACTCCGTAAAAAGTGAAGAGATCATCGAACATTTGTCCTTTCACGCTCGTTTAAATCTCAAAGTGACTAGAGTCATCTTTTGCCTGTTTCTCAACTCTTAAAACATGAAACATCAAAGTTCCATTTCAATGTCATAAAATTAACTGCCTACGATCACATACCCGTTAAAAGTTTTCTTCTTGGCTTTTTTTTTTTTCGTATTTCCTCAGAGTTTGATCTTGAAGCCTTGAATTGCCTATCTCATTTTCCTTCCTGTATTGAAATATTTTCATAGTGGCAGAACCACAAGTTTCATCGTATTCTTCACTGCCTCCTAGTGGTATTTCTTTTCCTAACGTTTCTTTCGAAACCCCTCGGTCCACTAGGTCTGCCGAGTTTTCACAGCCTATCCTCCTGACTGTCTTGCCTCTCACTACCCAGTCTCCTCCTGAAGGGTAGTTTGAGTTCAATTGGCCACCTCAGGGTGCTTGGTATGGTTTTCGGAGCAAGGAATAATTCCCTCCTCTTACCTCGGGATCACCATTTTTAGCCGCTTCTTTACCTCCCAGTCCTCGTCGTCTTTTTGACGATATTACAGGTTCGTCAGACATGGATTCTTCGAGTCCTATCAGTAGTGAAGAAATGTATGTTTCTACAAGGGAATATCATATTTTCCCAAAAGATCTCCTGCATGTATCCAATCAGCCTTCTCCTCAATCGATGTCTCATCCACCTGGTTATCGAACTTTGAGTCAGATTATTTCTGGTGTTGCGTCCATAGCACAATCCAGTACATTGACTCCTCCAAGGAGTTCGGTCGAGATATTTTGCTACTCGCAGGTCTATCTTTCTTAATCCCATGTGGCCTGTCAGACCTACCAAGAGTAGATCACAACCTCGCGCTGTGGAAGCCATGCCTGTTTCTAGTGTGGCTACATTTTTTACTTCTATTCTTGGCGGCCTTACTTTCGATGAGTATCTGTTGGATATCGAGCAACCGAACTCTCAGGGTTGTTAGCAGCCCCAAGCTCTTGTCAATCCTCCCCATCACTATGATGTATACGGTAATCCCGTATATTTACCTCCAATTGATCCTAATCAGGCTATTTATCTGCCTCCGGCCAATCCCTATCGGACCATTCCTCATCAAGGACCATTAATACAGGCACAACCCTTGGGCCTACAAGGAAAACCCTTACAGGGATAACCTTTGGTCTAGTAGGGACAAATATTTGGTCTTCAGGGACAACCTTATGGTCCGCAAGGATAACCCTTACAGGGTCAATCTTTGGTCCAACAAGGACAACCTTATGGTTCGTCTAGTCAACCTCAGTTTCAACTAGAAGCGTCTTATGTTCCTGGGGGGCAAATGTATCCACCACAGGGACAACCTTTTGTGCAACATTAGCAACCTTACGTTCCATAAGGCCAAGCTTTTGTACAGGAAGGAAAACCCTACGGTCCTGCTCTGGGTCAACTTGGTTTTCAGGGGAACCTTGGTCCATCACAACCATCGGGCCAAACTCTTCCGCAGGGGCAACCCAGTGGCCCTCAGTATCCAGGCCAACTTGCTCCGTAGGGATAACCTGCCCAACCTCAGCAGCTGATTCAAACTGCTCAACCCGCTCAGCAGCCGGTTCAACATGTTCAACCTACTCAGCAACCAGTTCAACCTGTTCAACCGGCTCAATAGCTCGTTAAACTTGCTCATCAGGTACCACCTACTCAACCCCAAGGCACTACTTACCTTCCTCAAGGTTAATTTCAGGTTGTATATAGTGCACCCAAAGGTTTTACTTATTACCCTCAAAATCAATCCCAGTTGGTGTATAATCCACCTCAAGGCAATGCTTACATTCCGCAGTAGAATCCGTATGTTGCTCTGTAAGGACCTCAATGGTATGAACAGAATCAGTATCTTGGTCCTCAACCCCAGTATAGGCAGAACTATCCAACTTATAACCCCTATGTACAGAATCCTCTGGGAAAAAACATACGGGGGCATAATTTCTCTTAGCTTGGGTAGAATGCTAACATAGGTCCTTATCAATGGCCTCCAATGCCTTTTAATCCTCAATTGTCATTTCTCGTGACGTTGGAACTGCTTGATGTGTTAAAGTTGATGAACGATCCAATTCTTCATAATCCATATTGGCCCCCAGTTCCAACCAAAATTCCTGGAGATTTTCCTAAGTTTGAGGGCAAGTCCAAAGAAGACCCCCAAGCACACGTTATGACATACCATCTTTGGTGTTCTTCTAACTCTTGGGTTGATGATTCCATCCGACTCCATCTTTTCCAACAGACTCTTACTGCTGCCACTGCAAAGTGGTACATTGAACTGTCTCGAGGCATCTTCCAAGATTTCAACTCTTTAGCCATGGCATTTCTCACACATTTTCAGTTACCGGTTTGGTATGAGACCGGGATGCACCTCCTCACATCCTTGAAACAAGATTGATCTACTCATATCTCAGATCATATTCATGAATGGAGGCGCCGCCGTCGCTTGATCAAATTTGATATTCATGATCGGCTTCTAACTGATTGGTTCACTACCTCGTTTGTCAATCAAATTGCTAAAGACATAGCTATGGGGGCATGTGTAATCGAAGAATAGGCCATTTCTCGTGCCTAGTACCTTGATCTTGTGTGCTCTTAGTCTGGCACGTTGTATGATATCTTTCCTAATGCTCCTCGACCTGGAACCTCCAAATCACCTACGACGCCATTCATTGACGACATTATCGGTTTCATATCTCAGACTTCTCGGAAGTCTTCTCCTTCGAACCCTGGGAAGAAAAAATCTAATCTTTCCAATGATACTGCTTCTCAACCAACCCCAAATTCTGGTAAAATCGTGGAAGTAAATGCTGTTCAGTCCAATCAAGCAGATAAATCTTCCAAGGGAAAAAATAAGGGTAAAGGTAAGGCCAAAGTCGATACCCCGAAACAGGATTCTCAGAAATGTCGTGGTAATGATGGTTCACAACGTAAAACAAATACCCTTGCTTTATATGTGACGGAGAGCACTACACCAAGGGACGTCCTCGACGGGCCGAAGTGAGTAGATTGCTCAAAGGCACCCAAGGAACTCCGACCATTCTCCTTTTCCATCACAACAGACCCAGATGGTAGAGAAACCTCAGTCCTTTGCCCCATTTGCGTCTCAGGTTTTTATGATGAATGGTTCTGCATCCGTTTCTATCGCTACCCGGTCGAAAGATTATACCGAACCACGTCAGGATGTAATGTATAGTTGCATATTTTCATTTTGTTGAATAAAAGTGGGTAAAGTGACCCATTCATGTAATAAACAGGAATAAAATCCTTTACCATGTGAAAAGGGATCATCATGGAGCTGGATTTCACACCCTCATGTGTGAAAGGGGTTAAAATGCAAATGGACAAGGCCTAATTGACCAAGTCAAATTGCTTTGGCATGAGTTGGAAAGCACCAAGTGGGACAACGTAGTTTTAGTGGAGGAATATTCCATGGGGGAGGAAAATTATAGAGGAAGGAAGGAGGAGACTTCGTAGTGTTTAAAAGAGGAGCAAAGCAGCCCATTGAGATTATCTTGGATCATTTGATTATTTGTCTATTCAGACAAATTGCTACCTCTTGTTGTTCAGTAGAGCTACAGTGCCCTCAGGCACGAGGGAGTCCTATTTAGGAATTCCTCTCCTTCTTGAGTAGCTCATGAAGGATTGCAATCATCCTCCATATTTCGACATTCAGGCCATTGCATCAACCATCTACATCAACGCAGTTTCTGTAGCAGATATTGTGCATTGTTGCTGCGTGTTGCTGGAGGTTTCCTACAACACCATTTCGAGCTGACCTTTCAGAGGAGGGAGGTTCACTACTTCCAGGAGGTTAGTGAGGATGGATCCAGAGCTTATTCCACTATCATTGGCAGGAGGCCAACCACTTCCATCAGTTATAGCGCAGGCCCTATCATAGACTGCGTTCTAGTTGGAGCACATTTGCAGTGAGGGTTTTGCAAGCATTTCAGAGGGTGAGATCTTTGGTGTAGGGATCAGCCTTGCACTTCAAATTTACAAAGGAGAAGGGCTCTTCATCAGCTTCAGCCATTCAGATTTCTCCATTCCATTCCATGTATTGAGTTGCTGCTGCTACCTAGCAACTCCGGCATTTTTGCAGTTTTTCATATTTCAGCCAATCCTTCTAGGATTGACTTGAGGTAGTGATTGGGAGCTTAGATATTCTCTCCCAATGATGTATGAGACATATCCATGCAGATCCTACGATGTTTTGCACTCAGTGTAGCAGTATCCCTCATGTGACTGCGCAGTTCCTACTCATGGTCATCCTGCTATGGAGCAACATTTTTATTATGGCATGTGTATTCATGGAAGGCTTCTTGCCTTATTCTTTTGATATTCATTGTATCATTTTGCTGCTGTTATTTCATAATAAAATGGCTCAAGGGTTTGCACACATTTTTGCATAATGTTTATTCATTGCTATTTCCAGTTTATGTCTTTATATTGTTGTAGCTGCATTTTTGGGTTATCTTGCAAGATTCCCAATCTTGTTGTATTTCCCTCTTGGGGATATTGTCCCTTGACAACACTCTATAGACAGAGTCTGATAGTGGGCTAGGAAGCCTCTGGAGCTCATCCTTCTTTATGAAGGCGAAAAATCCAGTAAATTCCCCTTCAGTCTATCTCTGGAATATATTTTCTTGTCGATTGACAATGTTTCTAAAAAAGGAACATTACTGTGGTATCAGAGCATAATCTTGGCTTAGCCTGTGGATATTCGCCAAGATGCCAGCTAAGAAGATGAGGAAGACTCCACTTTGTGGAGAAGAATAAGAAAGAAAAAGGAGATGAGCTAGCCAAGCTTCTCCCTAAATCCACCTAGGGCTTTCATGGGAGCCACAAGCAAAATAGAAGGGAGAGATTTGAAGAATCTCCACAAGGGTTTGAAGCAGAAACAAACTCTAGGTTTTCTGATGAGAAATGTGAACATGTAATCACATCCCTTGATGCACAACGCAATCATATGTGCAGATTGTCATGGAAGAGATGGGAAAAGAAGGAGAGTGATCAAGGGGAAAACTCTTGGAGGTTTTTCTGAGAGAGTATGAGTCTCAGACTCCGGAATTTAGAGATCATCTCACTTTCATGGATTTTGCAAGTCTAAGGTGGGGGAGCCAGCAGCAAGATAGATTTTTTCTATCTACTTTCGGGGGTTCACCTACATGTTTAGCCAAAGCATGGGTAAAGGAGCTGAAGACCATGTTGCAACAGCACAAAGTTTCCAAAGGAGATGCTATCAGATTTGCAGCGCTGCACTTTAGAGGTAAGACCTATGCATGGTGGATATTTGAGTCATGTTATTTAAAGGATGCAAATACTTCTTCCTATTTCAGATTCATTGGAACAATGATGGAAGGATTTGGTGGGAGAAAATCTGAAACACATGCAGAAAAACAAACCAAGGCTTTGCATATAAAGGGAGGAAACATAAACTCAATTCCACTTCATAACATTGATGAGAAGGCTGACATCTTGCATCATACCTTGTTGGAGGCAAGGTATCCATCTCACATTCTTGCATAGGAGAGCATGGAGGTCTCTTTTTCAAAAGGAGATCAGATTTTGGAGAAGTTGCCCCTACACATTGATGAGGAGGAGGGCAACTGTGCTGGTATAACTAGAGTTGATCCAGTGCCTCATGCAGAGGAAAGAGGAGCTCTTGCTCCACATAGAGGGATTCTTGTGTCTTTGAAAGAAATTCCCCAATATCTCCCATGTAGAGATCAAGGCACAACTCATGATACATCTGTGCCATTGTTGGTAGGGTGTAGAGCTATGGAGATAGAAGGAAGAGATAGGGAGGATGATCAACATCATGTGATGAGGAGCACACACCCTGTCTATTTTATGAGGTTGATGCACCTAAGATGATGATTGGATTGCGTAGTGGAAGCATGGAGGGTTTTCTCCATTCATACATTCAGTGATCTCTTAATGATGGTGTCTCACTGCATGGAGACATTGCACCAAGGAGATCACTAGATCAGCAGAGGAGGTTGGATGCTCCACATTTGGGGCCTCACACCTTGATTTTAGGAGGGTGGAAACCTTGGGAGAGTTCTGTAGGTTTTAACCCTGAACAGAAATTATCTACACATGAATCTTATAACAAAAAATAAACAATAGCGAGAGCATAAAACATAAAATAGATAAACACTGAGATTTTCCCCTGGATCCCAAATCGGGACGACCAGCTTGATTTTTCATTATATTCCTTTTAGTGTTACAACACATATATATACATGTCGGCTTCTCCTTCAAAATCCATGACACGGATTGGAGAACATAGTAGTTCCTTGACCAGATCTACAAAAACACCGGGGGCCGAAAACCATCGTGCCCCCAAAACCATGTTATTGATGTGAAATCATGCCTGGCTTCATTAACGCGGACTACACGGAAATTAAGGACCCCGAAATTTTCGCGGGAAATGGCCTTCTGCAAGGCTCCCAAACAGGGGGGATATCGCCTCCTTGTGACCCCCTTGCACCGGCGCAAGCGGGGAAGCTACAGCCCCCCCTCTTACCCCCCCGCACGTGCTTAGTCGTGGAAAGAATATAACACATACCCAACAAGTTCATCACAACGCAGAGATTTTGGGATAGACTCAAGGAGGAGGGAGACACTCTCTCATTTTCAGCATCACCTAATCTAATTAGTTATACTGCGCTAATATAGTTGCTGCAGAGATGGAAGATATCATCTTCATGATGCAGGATGGCTGCTCCATAGATTTGGTGAGAGAAATGGTACTTCCTTTGAGGAAGGACTCTTTCATGCATCGGAGTAAATGGAGGCCACTCATGCTTATACTGCCCAGGATTAGGAGATTCTGTGGAGGTGATGGTCTCTCATGGGAGGCTCAGTTTCAGAGAGCATAATTTCTATTTGAGCATGAGTAGCTAGATGATGGGCATGGAAGCAACTTGGAGGATGAATTTGGCATGAGGGGATGTCAAGGTAGCAGGCAGCAGCGTGATGGAGCACCATATTGCAGAACACCAGCGCTGTCCATATGGAGGGTTGATCCAGGATGGAGGACTCAACTTTGGTTGAGTATTCCCTAGGATCTTGATGCATGCATGATTTTTGGATGGCCTTGATGGAGATGGCAGATATTTAGTGGATGATATGATCATCTACCACCATGGCAGACTCTTCTTGGCTAGGGCTTCTAGTCGCAAGGAGAAATTTTTGCATGCAGCATATGAGGACTTCCTAGCTATGCATTTGGATGGATACTTGCCTTGCTAGAGGAGTTCACTTGGGAGGGAATTCAACATGATCTACATCAGCATATGGATAGATGCAGAGCCTAGTTATTTTTGGAGAGGTTGGCACAACCATTCCCTTACTCATTGGAGGAGAGGGAGAGAATTCAGATGAGCCATTTCAGCTCAAGATCTCAAGTACATGGTAGAGAAGGTATAATTTCACATTATGTACCTCTTTTATTTATATGAGAAACATATTGATCAAGGAGGATCATCCCTTCTTGCACTTGGTATAATGTACTTGCAGCTACTTGTAGCCTTGATTTTGGCTATTTTGTGATGGTTGTGGGGGAAGCCACATACTTCTTGGTGTGCACCATTGGCACCAAATTGTGATTTCATGTTTCATCTTATGAGGAGATGTGGTGGCAGCAAACAAGTGGCTAGTACAACACTTGTTGCTTTGATTTTGAGGCAGGCCAAGGAGGCACTGCGCAGGTTCCATGAGTGGGATTTGGAACCACTCTTCGGTTGTCATTTGACAACTTGTTTCTATTGCATATGTCTCCTTATGTATTTCTAATGTTGTATACCTATTGAGGAGTACTATTTGGAGAGAATTGTATGTACAGCCCATTGGGAGCATGATTCTCCCCATTATACATGTTTTATGTTGCAGGAGATACCATGGGCAAACCATGATTGCCACATTGCTACTTGTACCTTCTTGTGGGAGAGACAACTTGGAGAATTTGCAGAGGCATTTCATGGTTGATTTTATTGATGGGGTAGCTTGGGCCATTCTTGGATGCCATACTATTTCAGCCCAAGGATAGAGGCAGGCCCATGAACACTTCAAAGGGAGAGAGGACCATCTTGAGAAGCACAAGCACACTCTCCATTCAGCCCCAACACATTGTAGAAACTGGGGGTTGAGATTTTCATTTGGATGATAGCATGGATGAGAGGATCATCATTGAGAGCAGAATTATCCCATGCATATCATCACTCCTACCTTAAGGAGGCCACATTCCAGTGGGAAGGATTCCACTACACCTTCTATCTTTCCATGAGGAGCATCATTTTCAGTTTGCATACTTGGAAGAGAGCATTGGAGGGCAGATTTATTGCAGCATATTTGAGTAGTGGTGGGACCATGGTTGAGAAGGCCACAAGAGAAGAAGGAGGAGGAATTTTTTTCTCTCTATGCAGTTGCTTGGGGACAAGCAACATGTGGGAGGGGAGGACTGTAATGTTCCCAATTTTAGCTTCAAGCTAAAATGGAGCATTATAGTTGCATATTTTCATTTTGTTGAATAAAAGTGGGTAAAGTGACCCATTAATGTACTAAACAGGAATAAAATCCCTTACCATGTGAAAAGGGATCATCATGGAGCTGGATTTCACACCCTCACGTGTGAAAGGGGTTAAAATTCAAATGGACAAGGCCTAATTGACCAAGTCAAATTGCGTTGGCATGAGTTGGAAAGCACCAAGTGGGACAACACAATTTTAGTGGAGGAATATTCCATGGGGGAGGAAAATTCTAGAGGAAGGAAGGAGGAGGCTTCGTAGTGTTTAAAAGAGGAGCAAAGCAACCCATTGAGATTATCTTGGATCATTTGATTATTTGTCTGTTCAGACAAATTTCTGCCTCTTGCTGTTCAGCAGAGCTGCAGTGCCCTCGGGCACGAGGGAGTCCTGTTTAGGAATTCCTCTCCTTCTTGAGTAGCTCATGAAGGATTGAACTCATCCCGCATATTCCAACATTCAGGCCATAGCATCAGCCATCTACATCAGCGCAATTTCTGTAGCAGATATTGTGTAGTGTTGCTGGGTGTTGCTGGAGGTTTCCTACAACACCATTTCGTGCTGATATTTTAGAGGAGGGAGGTTCACTACTTTCGGGAGGTTAGTGAGGATGGATTCTGATCTTATTCTACTATCATTGGCAGGAGGCCAACCACTTCCATCAGTTACAGCGCAGGTACTCTCATAGACTGCGTTCTAGTTGGAGCACATTTGTAGTGAGGGTTTTGCAGGCATTTCAGAGGGTGAGATCTTTGGTGTAGGGATCAGCCTTGCACTTCAGATTTATAAAGGAGAAGGGATCTTCATAAGCTTTAGCCATTCAGTTTTTTCCATTCCAGTCCATGTATTGAGTTGCTGCTACTACCCAGCAACTCCAGCATTTTTGCAGTTTTGCATATTTTAACCAATCCTTCTAGGATTGACTTGAGGTAGTGATTGGCAGCTTAGATCTTCTCTCCCAATGATGTATGGGCCATATCTATGCAGATCCTATGATGTTTTTCACTCAGTGTAGCAGTCTCCCTCATGTGACTGCGCAGTTCCTACTCATGGGCATCCTGCTATGGAGCAACATTTTTATTATGGAATGTGTATTCATGGAAGGCTTCTTGCCTTATTCTTTTGATATTCATTGTATCATTTTTCTACTGTTATTTCATAATAAAATGGCTCAAGGGTTTGCACACATTTTTGCATAATGTTTATTCACTACTATTTCTAGTTTATGTCTTTATATTGCTGTAGCTGCATTTTTGGGTTATCTTGCAAGATTCCCAATCTTGTTGTATTTCCCTCTTGGGGATATTTTCCCTTGAAAACACTCTATAGACAGAGTCTGATAGTGGGCCAGGAAGCCTCTGGAGCTCATCCTTCTTTATGAAGGTGACAAATCTAGTAAATTCCCCTTCAGTCTATCTCTGGAATATATTTTCTTGTCAATTGACAATGTTTCTGAAAAAGGAACATTACAGAGGAAGTGGGGAAGGAGATTGCTGATGGTCCTCCTCCTCCACCTGCTTCTAGCCCTCTTCAGATTGAAATTCCCAGTACTGATCTTGTTGTACGACCACCTTCCAAAGGTGTACTCCACAAGTCTTCTAACAATCCCAACGCCCGTGCTGCTCAACATTACAATATTGTTTAGGATTTGGCTCAGGCGTCATTTGCAATGTCTGCATTAGAAGTACTTCAGAGTTGTCTGTCTTAGCGGAAGCTTTTGCTATCTCCGATCGGTGGGGTTGATCCTGCTGATTCAAGCCTTATCACTTTCGACTTGGAGAATTTCGTCCCACGTCTCCCGCACCAGCTTGCGCTCATTATCCAAGTTGGCATTAATGGACTGAATATCCATCGAGCAGTTGTGGACGAGGGTGCGTCTACATGCGTCATGTCATCTGCCTGCTGGAAAGCCATTGGTTCTCCAACTTTGAATTCATCTTTGAATGCTCTTGAAGCGTTTTATGGAACGGAATCTAAACCTCTTGGTGTTCTCGCTAGTTTACCGATTACTCTAGAAGGGAAGACGGTCAATGTTGAGGTTGATGTAGTTGACGCTAAACTCAATTACAATCTTATCCTTGAGTACAGTTGGAATCATGCCATGTTGTGCGTTCCGTCCACTCTCTTTCGTGTTTTTAAATTTCCGCACGAAGGAAATATCATTACTGTTGATTAGTTGTCTTTCTTCACTTCTTCTTCCGAGAACAACGTTCCGTACGTAGATCAAATCCCTACATCTTACGAGAGCGTAGGGATAGGTATTTTCAAATATCCTGCCCTCATCGGTAGTTTTTCTCTTCCTCCACCCAACACTATTGAGATTAATATGATCTCTCAGTCTGACGACCTGTGGATCATCCCTTCATCTGAGTAGATCGATTCTTTTGGAGATTCGATGCCGTTAAGTTAGATCGAGATTGACTATTGTGAACTCATTTCAGCTTCGGAGCCTCCGCCTCCTGATCATGCTCCTTTGGGCATTTCTCTTGACACTTATTCTCAATCCCCTTGGCTCAGTGATTTGGATTCGCCTGATCCCTTGAAAGAGATATTTCCCTCTGATGAAGCCATCGTGGAAACTTTGTCTCTCGAGGATCCTTCATGGGACGATAGTCAACTTTGTTCCTCGTTCATGCCTGGCCTCAGGGCCATGTCTACGTGTCTTGAGAGGTTGGCTTCTCAGGTTCCTTCTCCTCTGCTTCAAATGCTGATTCTAACACACGAAGTTTTTACGGAGGGTAACTTGAGTAATATCATGCAAACGATGCCTATCGACATTTCTGTGAAATCAAGAATTGTTGAGAACATCCATATTGGGGTCACCTGTTCTTTAGATGAAGTCCAGGTTTATACTAGCCTTTTCTGCGAGTTTTGCGATGTCTTTGCATGGTATTATGAAGAGATTCCCGACATCGATCCCAGTATAGTTGTGCATGAGATTCCTACGTATCCTGGTGTGAAGCCTGTTCATCAGTGTCTTCGTCCTGTGCACCCTAGAAAGGCTGCCGCTATTAAGGGTGAAGTTGAAAAACTTCTAAAAGATGGTTTTATCTATCTGATTCCCTTGACAGAATGGGTGTCCAATATTTTTCCTGTAGATATGATAAGCTGGGGGTAGGCAAATTTCAACCCATGTGGCATAGGCCCTACATTGTTAAATGTGTTTTGCGGAATGGGGCCGATGAGCTTATTGATTACGAAGGTCATCCTCTGGATTAGACCAGAAATGGGTTGTATCTAAAAAAATATTATGCATGTTTTGTGTATATATGTGTTCTTTTCATTTTTGAACATTTTTGGCTTGGTGTGCTTTGCGAACGTTATTGTGCAAATGTCTATTACCCCTTTTGTAGGTTTCGCGGATGGTGCTTCTCGCAGTACCCGAAACCTGTCTTCAGCAACCTGGGTGATTTATGATCCTACTGGTGAGTTGATAGATATTCAAGGTATATGTCTAGGACAAAATACAAACAATGTCGCTGAGTATAGTGCTGTTATTGAACTATTAACCGAGGCGATTACCCTCGGCATTCGTGCATTGGTTGTAAATCTAGACTCATAACTTGTTGTTCTTCAACTTAATGGACATTATTCAGTTCGAAACCCTCACATCTTAAGGTTGTATTTGCATGTTTGTTTTCTGGAAAGACATTTTGATTACATTACATATCAACATATTCCTAGGCGAATGAATGAATTAACTGATACAGTGGCTAACATTGTATTAGATAGACATTTGTGCAATTTATATATATCAAATGTTTGCATCGATGTGCATCATAAGTTCAAAAAATATGTGTGTTTCAGTTACATCCTGAGACATCATGCCTCTAATAAATATGTGGAAATAAAACCTAGGTGTCTACTCGGCGTGACGCTCACGATAGCATGTCATTTCCTGCACAAGCCGCCTCAGTAAGTGGTGAACTTGGTTTGATACCCCTGTAGTGTGTCTCTGGTATGAATGAGGAATATCATCGAATCGTGCATAGTCCAGGATTCCACGGGAGAGTCCCTCCAAATTGCGTATGATTTCCTCCTCCTCGCCTCCCTCACCATGAGGGGCAACATCAAAGTCGCGAGGGATCCTCCTCACTATTGGGGACATAGCTGCAGGTCTTTCTGGGCCAACATCTGCATACATGGATTCAATGTAAGAACATGCATAACAAAAAAAAAATCATAATACTCACGAAAATAAAATATGAGTCTTACCAAGTACTTCATCCCAATCCTCTCCATTTGGGAGTGGGAGATCTGCATCACCGGTGAAACCTGTGCCAGAGTAGGGCCAATCCTCTACGAAGATCAGCTGTCGGCGGAGCCACTCGAAAAACTCCGGTCTCCAGGACATCTGTTGACCGCCCCCTGACCTTGGAATCATAGCTGCCCAACGAGCCATCCATGGCTCCTGTGCTGGTGGTGTCGGGACTATCACCTCCTGAGGCTGAAATATTGGTAGTTATTTCAAGATGAACGATACTAGAATGGACCCCTAACCGAACTGTGTCATTTTTGTTTTCTTGCACTTTGTCAGTTGACGTTTCATGTTGATTGTCACTGCCTCTACCTAATTGTATAGGGTCGGTGTCATGCAATCTACAACAAGAAGTAATTGTGTCTTCACTGATCAAGTACTACATCAGCTCCGATTGAGCTTTGAGGCATGGTGTCATGAAGAATTTCTTGAGCCCACAATCTCTAAGAGCTTCCATGCATCTTTCGTTTTCCATGGAAAGTTCGTCTTCTTCACTGTGTTCTCACTCTTTCCATTCAATAACCATTTTTCTGCTTTATACTTGCAAAAACATTCATATGATTCTTATTAGATGAATTCAAAGCTTTTTTTTGGTTAAAATGGGTGTGGTTATCTGCATTTACAAGCTAAAATTGTGTGCTGCAATTGGCGCGACTATTTTAGAAACAGTCGCGCCAATGGGCGTGCTCCAGTTTAGAATTTTGGTCAGTTGGTGCGAGTCCGTGCCTCATACCTATGCCAACCGCCGCTTCCTAAATTTTGCCAAATCCCACCACAGGCACATAAAATTGGATTGCACGTAATAAAAAGGAATCAAAATGCAGGGAAGGATGTTGGCTCTTACCTGGAACTGACGTATTCGAGATTGGTCTTCTGGATCGCTCGATATCGCCATTGCAAAATCACAATGTAAAAAGGGTAACTATTGCTCCACAAGAGGTAAAAGTGAAAAGTGATTATTTTTTACCATTTTTGGCATTTTATAACTTTTCAAAACTCTAATTAGGTTTTAAGACATATTTTTTTATTATTTCACTATGTTCTTTCGAGAAATATGTTTTACGTGCGTCTCTTGTGTAGTGATAGGTTTTTTTTAACGTAACGACGATGAAGTAATGAGTTGTATTTTATACTTTTTCAGACTCGGTAAAAACACGAAAAATTCACTATTGTAGTCATATTTTACCTCTTTTTTGACTCTCTAAAACTAAAAATATTGTCGAGACCCTTGTCATTTTGAACTCGTTAAATGGCTGCGAAACGATATCTGCCCAGTATACGTTTATCCCTTTTTCGGGTTGGGATGGATTATTTATGAAAAAGGAATACCTTAGCCTATCACGACTAAGAGGTTCTCTCAGACATCGTTTTCTACCTTTTTGGATCTGAGGAACTATTTACGAAAAGGGACCTGCTGGAGTTTTTTTTCCTCTTCTTTTCAAAATCTTTAAATATGAAAAGATGTTGAGTTCTTACTTTGTCAGAATCATTAAACCCTAATGACATCGGACATCATCACTATGACAGTAACTGAGTTACTCCTTCCTAAGGCTCGTAAAATGTACTAGGATGGATTTTTCCTAAGGAAAAACTTACATGACAAGCATATGTTATCCCCTTCAAGCTTGTTTTTCAAAAATAATTGGGGTACTCGCCAGAAATGGTGGGGGAAAATGGAACCAGTCCTCAGTCGTGTCGGAAGTATGTCACTCTTGAACATGACACTCATCTGCATTCGTGTCAAGTTGGGGACATCTCATTTCATCATTTTTTCCTGCATGGGTTTGGGTAATCTCTTTTGACCTCTCATCTTCTCTTTGCCATGTCATCATGACCTCAAATCCCTTGATGTCAAATATTTCCAAATCCAGAGTCGTGTTGCTGATATGTTCAAGATAATTTTCCGATTGCAGTTTTTAACCTCCCCATGATCCTCTGTTTAGTCCTGATTCACTATCATCATGTTCTTATGTCTCATGTCGATGATGAGGGAAACATTATGGCCCTCCTTCGACCGGTTCAATTCCTATCGACTTCAGCTCATTATCCAAGAAGTTGACCTAGAGACTCCTTTCTGGTACCTTGGAGCATTCATGCCTCAATGGAATGTTCTTCCCATTCAACGACAGGTCCACATGATTGGCCTTTGATCGAGTGATTCTGCGGGTGTTCGACGCCAAATCACTGTTCACATTCCGTGGATTGTACTTGTTGTACCTTGAGAACCATTGCCATTATTAGTGGTATCTCTCGTGCCTGTTAACAACTTTCATCATGGGTTGATAACCAAGTGACTTTCTTGCATGTTCAACTTCAACTCACATATTCACATGCTTGAATTTGTACTTGTTCGGGTTGAGATGGAGTGCAAGACCCTAGGTTTTGTCTAATAAGATCTAGGATACGGGATATTGTGGTTTATCATGACTTATTGGATGCCTCTTTTGATTAGATGGCTGCGACCATACTTGAGTCTATTTGTTGATCCTTACTACTAGATGGATGTGTCCATACCTCAGATATCAGTTTTTATGTACTCTATTATGGATGGCTACACCTATGCCACATGTTCATGTATCAGATATATCAGCTGTATTTTGTACTTGCAGGTCTTCCAACATCGGTGTTTGGTTCGAATGCATTCTCGTAACGCATTTCACCCCTCCCTCTCTCTCGGACCTCATGCCTTAGGGGGAATTTGTTACAAAGAATTTTGTCACCATCCCTACAATCCCCATATCACACATTGGAGGACCATTTATGTGACTAATAAGAAGTTTCATGCCTTGCAAAGACCATGATTGCATCCCTTGCCATGAGGAAAACATTCCTTCTGTTGACAATTCCTTGAGCAGACCATCAGAAACACATGTTTTTGGGTTGGCGCTGGTAGGCCGTTATGCCCTTGCGCCAATGAGGAAGATTAACACTGAGCCCCATGCCCATTGGCGCCCTGTCCCAGTTATCTACCCATGCCAAGCTGTTTTTGGAATTTTTTTTAAATATAGAGGTGAAGTTTCCATGCTAACAACTTCGTGGGCGAGTCAGCTTGGGTGGTTCGACTGAATAACCACGAACACCCTCCTTTGGCCTCTTGTTTCAACCTTTCGGGGGAACCTACCAAAGGATAAGGCCCCCCTTCCATCATTGTAGGGATCCCAACCTCCTCCTCTCCCTCTATAAATAAAGCTATCTCCCATTGATACACTAGCTGAACAATTGAATAACGGAAGAGGAATTATTGAACATTTTGTTGGTGAGATAGAGCAGAGAAATAGACCTTTTTTGAGAGAGAGCTTAGGCTTAAGTCCTCGCCTCATCCCAATTACCCGAAGATCCTTCGAGACGCGCTTCGACTGAACCCGCTGAAGGAGGCTGCAATGTCAAGGCTCCGGTTGTAATCTCTTTCTTTCTATTTATATATACATGACTAATGTCTGGTTCCCATCTTGTGTTAACATGGTTTATTTTACGCAATATGTTTAATATTCCTTGACTAATTAGCTAGTTATGAATGCAATTATTGTCTTGTATTATGATTTTTGTCCTTTTATCTTTGTGCAGGAATCCGAGTACCATTGTTGAAGGACCGCGACCTATCGGGATAGAGATCAAGAGGCCACCACTGCTACAGTTGTGACAATCACGTTGGAATACAAGTAGGACAATCTATCCCAACCTATTTCATTCGTTAACTAGGAACCTACACATTAGCTTGTTCCCTTGTTGCTAGACCCACTCTAGGGCTAGAGGGATCGTCTCTGTCCGTAGAGAGGATTTACCTACTCAATAGCAGCATATTAGAAATTACAAAATGAGAAATCTGCCAAAGTAAATTCTAGGCACTGATCTACATAATTCCAGAGATTTGAACTCTGAGGCTCTTGACACCTCCCAAAGGAGCTGCCCTCCCCAGCTGGAGCCACTATTATCCTCCTGTCTTCTACAGTTTCACTAGGTGACTATGGATTTTCTACAAGCATCTGAAGATGGCATTTCTTGACTATCAAATATCTTCAGAAATATCACTGCCTTCATTATCCTCATGAAACCTTTTTCACTATACCTTAGTTTGCCTTCTCAAAATCACCCTGCTTCTCTTAAGAACTCATTTTGGGGCTTTAAATCCTCTCATTTTCATCCTTCTTTCCTACCTAAAGCCTCATTTCCTCATTTTCCCCACTAAAAATCCAATTTCATTCCTAAAAACTCCACTTAACCTCCTCACCTCATAAACTTCCCTTATTTCATTAAAATAATGTAAAAAATTCCTTTTTACATTGTTTTAATTATAAATTTAAACCTTTGGGGACCCCTTTTTTTATATTTAAACTCTGTTTTATTAATATAAAACCTGATTCCTTTTTGTTTTTATGAACCCGACCCTTCATGAATATTAATGCCCCACCTTTAATGTGTTTAAACCCCCACCTTTGTTAAAAAACCCCATATAACAGTTCCCTCCTTCTTTATAAATAAGTGCCCTCACTTATTCTATTAACCCCTGGAACCCTATCTTTAACAAACCCCGCACTGCAATAAAAATTTCTCCACCTGTCCACCTAGACCCCGCTCCCTTTGACTTTCCTATCGCTCCCAAAACTCCTGACCACCATTGATCTCATCCCCCAAGATCCAACGGTCGACGATGCATATCGCACCGATTCCTGCGCGGGGATTAAACAACCCCTAACCATGCAAAATGGGTGGTATTCTCCTGTGTCCCATCTGCCACGCATCATCTGTGTTGGCCGGATAAATCGTTCTTGTTGACAAGACCGATCTCCCTAGTGTTAGAAGAAAATCTAGCAACAAACGAATAACTAAGCTTGTCTTTCTCTAGATATATTCATTTTACAAATAAATGCTATGAAGGTGCCGATCCTACCTTAGATCCAAATGCTTATTTGCGGTCATAGTGCTTCCATCGCATCAATAATCCTTCGTCGCAACAAGAGTCCTTTCGTCACAACGATAATCCTTCTGTCGCAACAAGAGTTCTTTCGTCACAAGAAAGTGTCGTCTTTTATCGATCTGCAATCACAAACAAGAAAATATCAATAGCACCTGTATAAAAAATAATCATAAAACATACCTATCATAGTGATCAAGGAATCTATGAAATAAATGATCAAACGAAAACTTATTGAATTAAACAATCGAACGACAATTTATTGAGAAAAACAAAACTTGATTGTATTAATTTAAAAAATATACAGAAGAACCTTACAACCTGAGCCTTGATGTTCGAAAGGCCTTCCCGGGGTCCGAAGCAAGAGTCTCCTCTACTTTGATAAGTCTTGCACTCTTCCTCCAGGAGCACAAAGAGGTATGTGATCTGTCCTCTCAAAATCTCAGCAGAAAGAAGTCTAAATGTCAACAGCACTTCAACTCAATCACACATAAAGCTTGAAACTCTAATCCTCAATCTCCAAAATCTCAATCTCCAAAAACTTCTTAACCCAAAAACTTAACCATTTGAGGCTACCCAATGCCTCCTTTTATAGAGCAGACGAGGAGGTTAGGATTCCACCTTTGAAGGGATAGAATCCTACTTCAAAGGGATAGACTCCTCACATCAAGGGATTAGTTCCTTAAGGTCAGGGATACATGTACCTTATCAAAGCGTACTCATCCCCAAAAATTCTCATCTAGAACCTTCTAGAATTGACCTCAAACCAACTTTTTAACTTTACTTTCTCGCCTTTTTGACTTTGAGGAGGGTACGCAGGCATTCCAAAGGAAAACTGCGTTCTAAAACGCAGGTAAGCCATGCATTACCTGTGTACCCAAGCCAGGAACGCAGGCAGGCTTCATGTTACATGCGTACCCATTCTTTCAGAGGTTTTTAGGGCTTTTATTCTTGTTTCAGGGCTTGACCTGAGGAGTAAAGGTTGTAAGACTTGCATAGGAGGTATGTATGAGTGTTAATGAGCTCATACAGTTAGCATAATTTCAAGGTGATAGTTTTTAGTGTAACAGATTTCCCCCTAAAGTGCGAAGTCTGAAATAGATGAAGATGAAGTCTGTCATATTTGAAGAGTGAAGTACTTTATCATTTCAAGGATCATCCTGTGGACACCCCAGTCGGAACCTGTAAAAAAATTCAATGCAAAATATATATATGTATACATATCATCGCTGAGGTAGGCATTCCCATACTCAGATAAAAAACTAACTAAACATGTTCTGATACAGAAATGATTTTAATATTACATCACTAGTGTAGACACAGCATGGGCGTAGCCATCTGTAATGAATATTCTATTGTATAATAATAAAACTCCTCGCAGCCTGGATGGTGGAAACTAGATCCAGGGTCTTGATTTCCATTTCTCGAACCAGTACGATTCTATCCATGTGAAAAAATGTGTTGAAGTCGAACATGGTAGAAACCACTTGATTACCAGTCAATGATGCGAACTGTTAACAAGTGTGAGAGAAACCACTAGTAATGTCAATGGCTCTCAAAGTACTCAGTACAATCCATGAAATGTGAATGAATGAGCTGAAGTCGAACATGTCACGGAATCATTCGATCGAAGGTCAATGATGCAACCTGTTGTCGAAGGCGAGAAACCTACCATTGAGGCATGCAGATTTCAAGGTACTGACGATTTCTAGATCAACTTCCTAGACAATGAACTATCGTCGATAGAAAGTGATCCGTCGTAGGCAAGCCCACAACATGAAATCATAGATCAAGTTTTGAAGAAATATATTGGCAAGGATTGACTCAGGGATGGTCAAAATGAATGACATATATTTTGCAGATGAATGGTTTGTTTGAACTGTCCTCTTGAACACATAACGACACTGCAGATGGCTTGGTGACAATTGACCCAAAGCTAATATTTAGAAACCGGCAGAAGACTTACAATATGGTTTGATTAACTATTAGGCAAAGGATTTCCCAACCCAGGTGAACAAAAAGTGTCGTGTTCAAGAGTGGTTAACGGTTTTCCGAATAATAAAAATACAACAAACAGGTTTGTTTTTCTCTCTTTTCCCCCACCATTTCTAGCAAGTACCTCTTTATTTTTAACAAGCTTGAGGAGGATAACATTTGCTTGTTTATAAGCTCATCCTTTGGATGAGTCCAACTTAGTTTAAGATTTGAACCCTAAGAAGGAGTGGTTCGTTCCTGTTTAAAAATTGAACAGGTCCTTTACTGTTAAATTTTAACGAGTCCAGTATAGGAGAAACTCGGTGTTTTTCAATTTTAGGGAGTCAGAAGAAAAAACTTAAGAAAACTCCATGGGTGTACTTTTTCGTAAATTTAGTCTCTCGAGCCTGAAAAAGGATAAAATAATGCGAGAGAGAACTCTATTGACCATAATTAGTCAACGTATACCTTTTTCGTAAATAGTCCATTTCAGTCCGTAAAAGGGGTAAACTTATACTGAAGGGACGATCATTCATTTACTTTAACGAGTTCGAATAATCAAGTGCTCGGCAATATTTTCATGTGTAGAGAGTCTGAAAAGGGCTTAAAAGAGGACTCCAGGGTTTCGCTTTTTCGTAAGTTTTAACGAGTTCGAAAAAGGGATAAAAATGTACTCATGGTTTTCTCTTTTTCATAAGTTTTAACGAGTTCGAAAAAGGGATAAAAATGTACTCCTGTGGCCGACTTTCAATTTAATTTACGAGCAGGAAAAGACGGAAAGAACTCGGTATTTTCATGTGTTTTACGAGAATGAAAGATAACAAAATAATCTCTGGATTTTCATGAGTTTAACAAGTCTTGAAAATCATAACCGAAAATTGACTCAAGATAGGTTTCATTTTTACAAAATCTTGAAACAGAGAAAAAATATGCTTCAGAGTGGTTTCATTTTTGCACAAGATTGAAACAGAGAGAAAACTGTGCTTGATGCCCCCTAAGCGTAACTGCTAGAGCGCATGCCCCCCCAGCTTCATTTCATTCAACTAAGTACACTGCTGGTAATTAATAGCTGGATGAAATGAAGGTTCAATTACGAGATCATATGAAAGACTCGACCTAAAACTGTAAGCAAATTATGCAAAAACTGAAATAACTAACCTAAAAATATGACTTAACATTTACGAGATCTAGTCAAAGACTCGACTCAATTAGGGGAGGATTTGTTTCATTTTTTAACGAGCTTGACACAGGAAAAGAACTATGCTCATGGAAACGTGTTTCATTTTTTAACGAGGTTGACACAGTAAAAGGAACTTTCCTCTCCTACATGTTTCATTTTTTAAAGAGGTTGACACAGTAAAAGAAACTATCCTCGTATCTACTTTCTACAATCTACCTATATAACCTTCTGATTCATTTTTTAATGAGGTTGACACAGGAAAAGAATTGTCCTCATACCTGATTCATTTTTTAATGAGGTTGAATCAGTAATGGGAACTATCCTCTGACCAACTGATTCATTTTTTAACGAGGTTGACACAGGAAAAGAACGGTCCTCATACTTGATTCATTTTTTAACGAGGTTGACTCAGTAAACGAAACTATCCTCAGAAACTACTTATGTCTATTCTATCAATCTACTCTCTACAATCTACCTACTGATTCATTTTTTAACGAGGTAGACACAGGAAAAGAACTGTCCTCATAGAAGCTTGTTTCATTTTTTAACAAGCTTGACACAAGAAAAGGAATTATGCTCTTGACTAGTTGATTCATTTTTTAATGAGGTTGACACAGTAAAAGGAACTATCCTCACTCTCACTGATTCATTTTTTAATGAGGCTGACACAGTAAAAGGAACTATCCTCGGCTACTTAATCATGGCTTCCAGCTGGAAGAAACACATGTCAATGGACACACCTTGATCATGGCTTCCATGAGGTCTTCATCAGAAGGAAGAATAGTTCTTTGGAAGGAACACATGTCAAGGGACTCAAAAGGGATAATAACATCGCGTTCAAATAATCCCATAGAGTTTTCCATGTCAATTACCAAATCTAAGTCAAAGGAAGACGAGAAAACAGTGAGAAGCTCTTTTACATCGGTAACTGAAAACATGGGACTAGTTGCCACATAATTAACCCGTGGCGGGGTAGATACCACTTGTGTATGAGGAACATTCAGGGGTGTCGGATAATTGGTAGTCGAATCAAGACTAGTGAATGAAAGCTGGTCTACAGTCATAAGGTTTCCATTGTGAGGGAAAGACATCACGCGAAAGAGTGTCGATACGACAACTTTCATTACATAAACATAGTATCGCCCAAGGATTAAATTGAAATCCAAGGGACCTCAAACTACCATAAGATCAATACAGACAGTTTTACCTTCCAAAGTAATAGAAAACTTAGGAAGGATCCCTAAAGGTTCAGTAATGGTTATGTTAAAATCTTTCAGATTCTGCGTAATAGGCACAAGCTGAGGGGAACCCAAAGCTTTCCAAGTAGTTGAGGATAAAATACTAACAGAAGCACCTTCATCTACTTGTGTGCGGTGTATGTCCCTATCACCAAACTTCACAATGATTTGGAAAGGGATGGATGAAGGAAGACGAGGTTCTGTCAGTCTATTCCAATCAAAGGAAAATACCTCACTACTTGGAGGGGGTTTTGTAGAAACAGGTGAAATGCCCCCTGGCATAGAAGAATCTGATGTAACAAGAAGAACCTGAGCGGTATGAAGTTCACTCTCTAAAGGGTGAGTGGGATCGACCGAATGTGAAATTGAATTGACCACTTGATCAACTAATGGATCATCAACCTGAGTGATATGAGTTTCAATCTCCAATTGAAGAGTGGGATCGACTGTACTTGAAATTAGATCAATCACTCCGTCAGTTGACGGTAGGTTGGGAGAAAGTTTACGGTAACTAGTTGGAAATTCTTGCTGTGGAACAATATGTTTTTCCAACAATTTTGAGGCTTCATCCATGTGAGGGAAAATGTGAGTTTGATGACTCCCTTTGCATAACTTACAAGGAAACCTAACTTTACCCTTTTTCCCAGGAATCTGACTATCACTGGTTGATGGATCAACGGAAATTTGATGAGATTTTTCTGACCATACTTCCAAGACCTTTGGAATACCAGGACAATTGATAAGGAAGTGGTCACCCTTACAAAGCTTTCAAGCGTATTTGGGTTTACGATGCATGTTGGAGGTTTTCTCAACACAACTAACACTTACAACCATGGTTGGTTGGTTGACTTCTTTCTTATCTTGCTTCTTCTTCTTCTTCTTCCCTTTCTTCTTCTTCTTAGCCGCCTGGTTACTAGCATCAAGGCTTTTACTAAGTGAAGAGGAAGAAATGGAGGAAGAAATATTAGGCAAAGAAGGTAAAGGGTTAACAAAAGGTTGGTGATGTTGAGATGGTGAACTCTGTTGAGGTGAAGCATCCAGTTGAGGTGGAACAATTGGAGTATTCGGGGCCAACGAAGTTGAAAATAACCATATCGGTAAACCTATTGTAAATCCAGGTAATGAAAAAGTAGCCATATAAGGAGGACCAACATTTCCAAAGCAAGGAAAAGTAATATTATTCTCTTAAGAGGGGTTCCTTGGTTGGTAAATTCCAGAACAGTTGCCATTATATTCAACTTTAGTGAATTTTATTAACAATTTAAAACTAAAATTAACAATTCACAATTCACACTTAACAATTAAAATTCACAATTCACACCTATGGTCTCTAAAAGTAAAAACAAACAAATTAACACGCGCTATCAAATCTAGGAGTCAAACCACACACAAACAGTAACTTCCCGTACTAAAACACTAGTTGGTGATGAAATCCAACATCGTAGAATTTAATACAGAAAGGGCGGTTGGAACAGTTACCCCGACAACCTGCTTAATGAAACAGACTGGCACAAGTTTCTTCACAAAACCATCTTGAGTGAAGAGAACCCCCCAGAGAGTCCAAGTGAGTCTAGTCGACGTCTGCTCCAGGTACAGTGAGATCTTTCCTTCACCGTCACCTTAGGAAATAATATTAAGCTAATGGACACTAAGGTTACCAATAGTAACAAATATAACTGGGGGAACAGTCTATGATCCGATCCCACGCGCAAGGGCAGAGTAACAAAGCTCAATCCCCTTAAAGGTTCCTCGACATGGTCAATCCGAGGTTTACCGACAAGTGACCCCAGGCTCCTCGACAATGGTTAATCCGAGGTTTACCATTTGTAATGCACGAAAAATCTTCTATCTTCCCCAATGAAACAGAATTGATTGTCTCAAAGGTTTGGACATGATCTCGTGATTGACTTCTTTAAGAGAAGCGTCCCAGATTATACAAATTACAATTGGATTTATTTCCTACCGCAAGATTTATCTACTTGTTTGTTTTAGTTGCTTTGGAAAGTTAACTACAACCTGTTCCAAAGCACTAATCCTGAGCTAGATTGGTGGAAAGAGCCCTAAAAATGTAAAAAACTACTAAATGAATTTTAATTAAGTGCTATGTTATTTAAGCTGTTATTACTCAAAAGGGTAAATGGATATGAAACCAATGGTGTTATGACCCGACCCAAAACTGAATGCAATCGAATATGATAATGTAATCTTTTCAATTCGATGAATCCTAACTAAAGTAAGGAGAGAGTTTCCATACACTTCCAACAATGCGAAGAATTGATCACTAAGAGAAAATATAACAAATTTTCTAATGCACTAACTAATTTCATCAAGAAAAACTAATACAATCAATCCCAAAACAATTTTTGTATTTTTGTGTTTTAAAACAAACATAAAAACATCTAAATTCAAATCAAAGAAAAATTGATCTAAATCTACAGAAGATTTTGCCAAAGATGTAAAATATGCGATTTGTAATCTATATGCACAAATTCATGAAAAGTATGCAATGTAATCTATGCATTTTTCATTCATATTAGAAAATGAGAATTCTAATTATGCAAATGTGATCTATGCAAGAGAATTCTCAAACACCAAAATGATTCTAATGTAATCCTAAGAACCGATCAAGTGCAAGTCAAGAAAATTGGGTGGGGTTCAAGATCAAAAAACACTCAAAGGCGATTAACACTCATACAAAAGCAAAAAGATGCAAAATTGTGAAAAGAATGAGACAAACCTCCAAGTAATGACCAAAGGAAATCAAATTAAGAATTTCTCAAAAAAGAGACTCAAAACACCCAGTTAACTTAATGGAGATTGATGAGATGAAGAATTGGCTAAAAGAAACTCAGAAACAAAATATTTTTGACAGAAAAATATAGATCTGGGTAGATGCTAAGAATCCTAAATTAAATCTAAACTAAACTGGAAAAGAGAAATCTAAAGTTTTTCAAAAAATTAAACAGGGTCCGCAGGCTTCCAGAAGTAACAGGTGCGGTCCCGCACTGTTTACTCAAGGAAAGTGCAAAACTGCCCGCACTGTGCAAAAGAACAAAGTGCGGTCCCCATAAAAGTTCAAGAAAAACTTAAAAGATTTCAAAATTTTCAAAAACAGAGAAAACCTAAGCTAACCAGGCAGATATCCATCAATCAAAAACCAGGAAAAACTTTTCCTCAAAGAAAAATAAAAGAGAACCAAAAACAACAAGTTCTTTCCCCAGCGGAGTCGCCAATTTGTTGGCCGGATAAATCGTTCTTGCAGACAAGACCGATCTCCCTAGTGTTAGAAGACAATCTAGCAACAAACGAAAAACTAAGCTTGTCTTTCTCTAGATATATTCATTTTACAAATAAATGCTATGAAGGTGTCGATCCTACCTTAGATCCAAATGCTTATTTGCAGTCGTAGTGCTTCCATCGCATCAATAATCCTTCGTCGCAACAAGAGTCCTTTTGTCAGAATGATAATCCTTCTGTCGCAACAAGAGTTCTTTCGTCACAAGAAAGTGTCATCTTTTATCGATCTGCAATCACAAACAAGAAAATATCAATAGCACCTGTATAAAAAATAATCATAAAACATACCTATCATAGTGATCAAGGAATCTATGAAATAAATGATCAAACGACAGCTTATTGAATTAAATAATCGAACGACAGTTTATTGAGAAAAACAAAACTTGATTGTATTAATCTTAAAAATATATAGAAGAACCTTACAACCTAAGCCTTGATGTTCGAAAGGCCTTCCCGGGGTCCGAAGCAGGAGTCTCCTCTACTTTGACAAGTCTTGCACTCTTCCTCCAGGAGCACAAAGAGGTATGTGATCTTTCCTCTCAAAATCTTAGCAGAAATAAGTCTAAATCCCAACAGTACTTCAATTCAATCACACATAAAGCTTGAAACTCTAATCCTCAATCTCCAAAATCTCAATCTCCAAAAACTTCTTAACCCAAAAACTTAACCATTTGAGGCTACCCAATGCCTCCTTTTATAGAGCAGATGAGGAGGTTAGGATTCCACCTTTGAAGGGATAGAATCCTCCTTCAAAGGGATAGACTCCTCACATCAAGGGATTAGTTCCTTAATGTTAGGGATACATGCACCTTATCAAAGCGTACTCATCCCCAAAAATTCTCATCTAGAACCTTCTAGAATTGACCTCAAACCAACTTTTTAACTTTACTTTCTCGCCTTTTTTACTTTGAGGAGGGTACTCAGGCATTCCAAAGGAAAACTGCGTTCTAAAATGCATGTAAGCCATGCATTACCTGCGTACCCAACCCAGGAATGCAGGCAGGCTTCATGTTACATGCGTACCCATTCTTTCAGAGGTTTTTAGGGTTTTTCTTCTTGTTTCAGGGCTTGACCTGAGGAGTAAAGGTTGTAAGACTTGCATAGGAGGTATGTATGAGTGTTAATGAGCTCATACAATTAGCAGAATGTCAAGGTGACAATTTTTAGTGTAACAATCCGATAAGTGGAATCGAACCCAATTTCCCAAAACCATTTACCACCCCTCATCCCATGCGAGTACCACTCCTCCTCCTTCACACCAAATCCTGATACTGCCATCCAATTCAAATTGTCCAGAGCCCTGTGGCTTTGCGATAAATCCCTCCTCCTCTATCACCACCTCTGTAACGCTCCAAAGCCCGAAAAACCCCAAACAAACACAAAAAATCCCCCCACGCATGTTTTCAAACTAATTTGTTGTTTTACTGTGTAGATATCATGGAAGAAACACTATAAATGCATTTAGAGGGTCCAAAATTATTTAAACAAGTGTTCTGGGTGATGATCTAGAAAACTCGTCTCAATAAAAGGACTAGAGGCGTAATATCAAGCATAATCACCAATGAATCATGATCATTGGTGGCCATTGACACACACAAAACCAAATGATTGCTCCACCGCACAAGAAATTGAAGATAGAGGGACAATAAAAGGAAAAACACAGTCAATAGACCGTAGCGGTGAAGGTTAATCAAAGAGTTAAGGAGGTTAAACATAAATTAAAGGACGAGATTCGAGGTAAAGGAAAAAACATAGGAAGATCAAGGTCAAATCAAGAAATAAAGATGAATATAAAGGAATAAAAACAATTAAAAGACTATGCATAGACTCTTTACTCATATTTCTACAACAGTTTTAGACTATGCATAGACTCTTGGCTCGGATTTCTTTGTTAGACAGTCTAGACTTTTCATTTCTCTGAAGCTTTCGGTGGAGAAGATAACAAGACACTCTCTTTGTATTTCGAACGTGTAACAAAAAATTCCATACTTTCGGACCTGTAAGAGGAAGCTACAAAACCCTTGGACTAGTGGAAACCGAAGTTGTGGACAAAGCTAGACCATTGTTGCGAATTGCAGCCCTCAAAAAACTTTAGTCCTGAGGATATTTTTTGGATACTTGAACCTCCATCTAACAAGCTAATTGGCAACTTGGTTCTGTGAGGGGGCTCATCGTATATATTCCTCAGATCTATAACTTGTATCTCATATTTACTCAAGAGTTCAGACTTGTGTGTGGACAGAAGGCTATTCAGGCCTGTCGGAAAAAAATTTGAGCTTGGTGAGAAGGTCTATTTGAGAATTTAGACTTGAACCTATTCTTTACCTCTACACATGAATCTGGCACTTGATCATTTCTCTATTGGGACACATTCTAGGCTAAGAGCATTTAATTAAGACTATGTGTACTCAGTCCAAGCCTCTTTCACATAATTTAGATTCCTTTTGAAGATGATCTTGGCAAACATTTTTGAGTAGGCTTGAAGAAAACTTGTTTTATCTTTAGGAAAGTGGTTAGCAGCTTTAAAATAGGCTTTGGGCATTATTTGAAGTGAAATAATAATGGACCTGAAGGGATTGTTTGATGAATTTATTTGAAGGTATTTTTGAAGGCCTATAACTGCTTGTTCTGTGCAATATTGGAGACATTTTTGGAGCAGGTTGTTGAAGAAGAGTTAAGGCCTACAGACTTAGAGCACCTTGAAAAGAATTAGAAGATATCATGTTGAAGATCTGTTTGGAGCACCTTGATGACATCTTGGAGCATCTTGTGAAGACACTTTGAAACTAAACTTGGAGATATTATTATCATGATGCATCGTTGATGACATCATGAGGTGACTTGGAGAATTTTCTTGGGTACGATGAAGAGAAATGGTGACAAATTTTAAGAGATCAAGGTTGTCATTGATTACGTGATCTGGAGACTAAGTGAGGGGATAGCTGAAGATTGACAGGGCTTGTTTAAGAAGAAATTGGGAGCTGTGAAGTATAACCAAATATATCTTGACGAAGTAAAGCAAGGATTGGATCCCAAGAGGTTGGGGCCTTGAGAAGACAAGTTTGGTGCCTTAGAGAATAGGGTTTGAGCCCTAGAGGATAAAAGTCCTGAAGAAACTAGGTCGAAGCTTGAACCAGGTACAGGGTTGGAGCCCTTGAGGTTGGTGCCTCAAAATTGACAAGGTTGGAGCCTTAAGCCGGTGCTTGGAAAATATAGGTTGGAGCTTGGGAGATTGAAGATCAGTGTATTCATCTAGGTTTGGAGCCCTACATATATTTTACTTGATATTTAAAGAATAAATTAATAAAATAATTTATTCTTATTGTTCATTTGGTGTTCTAAATATAAGTGATCTAACTAGTAAACATAATAATCGAAAAGAAGTACTGATTCACCACCCCCTCTCAGTATTTCCAACAATTCAAATCAAATCTAGTACCTTCTCTCAAAGCCTAACAGCTTGAAGGTTGATCCTTAAAACACAAATGGCAAAGCCAAGGAAGAAAGCCTCCAATCCTTCTAAAGATATCTCTTCCTCATCCGTAAAAACTGAAGACAATCATATTGAGAAAGTTCCATTTTTCAATGGAAACTTTGATGTATGGAAGGCAAGAATGATGAATTTCTTAATGAATCAAGGTTTTGAAGTCTGGGAATTAGTGATTACTGATAGCACTATGGATGGAGAATCCAAGGAGTACAATACAAGAGCGGTGAAGGAAATTTTGAATGGGCTACCAAATTCTATAAAGGCCAATTTGGAGAAATGTTCGTCAGCAAAAGATATATGGGACAAACTTCATGATCTTCACTCAAAAGGGGCATTGACCATAATCTCTAGTCAAGAATATGATGGAAAACAAGAATTAAATCCAAAGCCCATCAAGGAAGTTGAAAAGAAGAGTGATGAAGACCTAAGAGATGAAGAGAATTGTTATCACTAAGTTGGTACAGATGGGCTGCTCCACAAGACAACCTAGAGTAACTCTTTCAAACCAAATTCTGATTGAAAGTTAACCTCTTCAGCCTGAGAGGGATCTCTCAAAAAGTAAATATGATTTGTTTAAATATGATTCAATCAGATGGCTAACTCTGTAATAGTGTCTTGAATGTGTTTGTATGTAGGTGATAAATGTATAGGGTTTACTACCATTGGGCTTATGGAGTCAGTGCTAAAAAATTTAGTGACATTGTTCTCCTTATGGAAGTTGAGGCATGTAGATGTTTTAATGAAAGGAAAACACACATAGATATACAATAGCTTAATGCTCAAAGGAATTCAGAGCATGATTTACATGAATTCTTAGTAATCAAATACTGAAAGCAAAATAGCAAGAAACATAGGAAAAATGATCATGAAAACACCAAATGAATCTCAGGTAAAGAAGAAACCCAGAAATCACTATATATCACTGATCAGAAAAAGTGTACAATAGTAGTAGTGTAAAATAACATCCTCAAACCCTGTATTCTTCGAAATTTTGCCTATTAATAAGCCTTAGTCACCTTACATTGGATCTTCCTACATTGTTGGAAATACCGAGAGGGTGGGTGAATCGGTATTTCTTTTCAATTGTTAATTTTTTCCAGTTAGATTCTTCATAATTAAAAATAGAGAGGTGTATAATAATATTATTATTAAGGATCAATAAGAACTTCAATCCTTTTTCAAATAATTGAGTACAACAGATGTGTGAGGGCACAAACCCTTCAATGAATCAGGCACCAACCTGTTGCCAAGCACCAACTTGGACTTTGATGAGGCTCTGAACTCTAGGGCTTCGACCCTATCTTCTCAAGGCACCAACCTTATGTTTAGGGGCTCCTAATCCAAGGACACCAATCCTTCTTTGCTTCTTTATGGAATTATTGATTAAAAAATGCTCTAATACAACAATCTGCACGATCAATTATGTATCACACCTTTTTATCAATTTTGCAACATACTGCACCATAAATTATGTATCACACTTCTTTATCAATTCCGCACCAATATTTCTCCGCCACACATCACTAATACTTCTGCACTATTCAATGCTTTAATTAGCTCACAAAAAACATGTGCTTGATTGTCTCCAAGCCTTCACAGATCGAGTGACTACAAGACCAAAACACCACATAAAGTTTAATTGACTTTTAACACAGGTCTGTACAATATTTTAATCCTTATTTGATCTAACAGAAATAAGAATTATGTTTTGTCCGTCCAATCTGAGCCAAAAACAATTGTCTGAAGCTCTAATGATGTCCAAATTTGCAAAGATAAAGGTATGAAATATATATTCCGCAAGTTCGAGCCTCTGAGCCTCTAATTGAGGTTGTAATGAAAATAGGTCCGAGCTATTTTAACTGAGACAGAGATTCTGAGTTACAGTCATGTCTGAGGGTATGATTGTGGCTTAGTTTGATCCTGTAGCTGCTTTATCTTGTGTTGGTCAGAGCCCTTAAAGTTGTCACCAATCTGAGGATATATGTCTTAGAAGGAAGAGACAAATTCCTAAAACAGATCCGAAGGCATGACACTTCTTGTCACAGGTTCAAATGATAGCCAGATATTTCTTTAACCCAAAAAAAATGCCTTCGCAAATCTTCTTCGATGCTTCTAAATTCACGAGTTGTGAACTTTATTTGTGCTTCTCTATTTGTTGACCGAATTGGATGATCAGAAAATGAGGTCTATGGTCATATTTATATACATTACGTGATCCTTGAAAGGAGGCTGACATGAGGGAGGCTAGCACAGGTCAGCTCTGATCAGAACTGGATCATGGACCAGAATGATAGCTTAAAATTAAAATTTTTCAGAATTATGTCAAACCTGAGTGACCAGATATATCTCGTCTTCCTGATTCCGGCGCCGTGAACGGTTCGAAAAACTGACATCGTATGAAGAAGTTATCGTAGTTTGAAAAGTCCAGTAAACTGTAAAAACTGGACATTGACCAAGTTTGACTTTGAATTTTGGGAAATTAAAAAAATAATATTCTAGGGAATAATCCTAGAATATTCCCCAAAATATTCCTTTCGGTCCAATTAGGTTATGACATGTGGCATGGTTTCATTGGTCCACTGGTTGAATTTTGATTTAACAGGCCAATAGGAGGCCACCACGTGGCCTTAGAACAATTTGTTAAAAGTTTGTTGGAGTTCCAGAGGATTGAACTCGAGACCTTTTGCACAACACGCGGGCAGTTTTACCAACCCGCCTAACGGTGTTTCTTGACACTATGGTGGCGACAATTTATGTTATCGTGAACAGAGTTATAAGTTGGGGGCCTGGGGGGCTAGCCCCCACCATATGGCCTTGCGCCAAGAACCATGGGATTAACCCATAAACCACATACACTGACGGCCAGTCAACGAAAGCTGTCACATGTCGCTTTGAGTGCAAATAATTTTTATGGTTTGGTTAGATTGTTTAAAAAAACCTCTGACGGTTATGGCTATTTAACTGCGGGATTTCTGATCACATGCCCATCCACCAGCATTTAATATTACTGTTAGACCTGGTGGTCTATTTGGAACGGGTGTTCCAATTTTGGCATAAGATCCACTTTTAGCTATAGTTTACTCAAGTCCTCCACATTTGGTGGAGTTGATGTAGGGAACACTGGGCAAAAGTTGTTTTGGCTCTATCTTGAGCTAGATTCGCCCAATTTTGGAGTGCCAATAGTAAATTTCAACTATCTCCAAGTTCGGGGATGAAGTTTTCATTTTGAGAAAATTATCAGTCGATATTTGGTGTCTGATATATGTTGCAGACAATAGGTGTGGTTTTAGGGACAAAAGAATAATTCTGAAGGAGTTAGTGCCATAGTTTAGCTCAATGTAGCTCAGTGCACTGTCTGAAGGAATCGAGTCTAAGGGAGCCTAAAGCTATTTTCAGAGTGATGAAAGGCATGACAGGGATATAGATGGTATTCTAAGCCATTTGGATAAGTTTAGTATCCATTGGAGTTAAGTGTGGAACTTGTAAAAGAAACTTTACCATAATCCCAAAGAGCCAAGTCATGATGACAAAGCTCAAAGGAGACGTAGCCCACAATATTTGGGTGAAATCCTAGAGTAATTTTGATGTTATGTGTGGATGTTTTATTGCTGCATTATATTGATGTTATACATGTTAAATTTCAGCAAGAACAAATGGACTTAAGACACTTAAACAATTAAAAATCATACACCACTTTCAAGCATAAATTCCGCAAATTGTCAAGTATAAGCTAGATATTTTATTTGTTTAACTGAGTGGGAGGTTCTTGAAAATAATAACAAGTTATCCAACCCATTTTCAGATCAGGTTGGTATCAGAGCACTTGGTTGCTTGATTGACAGAGGAATAGTTTGCTTGTTTGACTTGAAAGGTATTTAAACAGTGCAAAAGATTGACTGTTTTACTGTTTACAAACTGAATGTTGCTTGATTTTGCTAGAGGCGAAGGGATAGAAACTGATAGCTAAGTCCAGGAGAGGACAAGAAGGAAGAAAGGGCTGAAGGAATATTCCCTACCCAAAGGACCTCAAGGTCACCCTAGAAGCACAGACCCTCTTGACGATTGTTTATTTTCAAAGGCTACTTGAATAAGAGCGTGTCTCTACAACAATTTTGTTTGAAATCTTTGTCATTTGTTTTGAAAGCTTTGTGAACTTTGTTGAAGTTATTTTTGTTCATTTTCATGATGAAATTTTTTTCAAGTGAGGTTTCAAAATCCTCCTCCTTCACAAGATTCTTCGATGAAGACATAAAGCGTGACTTCTACATCTTGAAGGACATGGTGCAGATTCTGTTTGAAGATGGAAGAAGAAGCACTGAACTTCGTGAGAAATTGTTTGCGATGAAGCAAGAGAAGGAATAAATTCTTCAAATATTGCATGATATGGAGATGCAACTCCATCAAGCCCAAGAGGCTTTAACCAAGAACATGCATGAAGCAGAGGTAATTCACTCTAATTTGTCTTCAGTTTCCTCTTCAAAAAGATGTGTTGGTTCATTTGAAAAGAACACTAGATGTATAGGGTCCAAGTTAATATTTAAAATGGACTATGAAGGCAAGGGTTTAGGAAAACATACAAAAGGCATGGTTGATCCTATTTTGGTTGAGGAAAAACCCAAGAATTTTGGTCTTGGTTATGTGAAATCTAATGGCGAAGATTCCGAAGCCTTGAAGGCATGTGAGGCAACTTCAAAGAGAACTTTTGTTCCAAGTTCTAAATCACAAACATGTCAAGTTTTTTTTCAATTTTATTGCCATTTCTTTAAGCCTTTGTTGCAGCAAGAAGATTATATACATGTAGCTTATGGCGAGCATGCGAGTTCAGACAGTTTTCAAGACAAGAATGATGATTTTAGTCTGCAAGAGAAAGCTGGAACCTCTACTAGTTTATCTCCTCAAGAAGGAAAAAAGGATGGACATTCAAAGCAGCACATGGGGTATAATTCTTCCCATAGTCAAGTTGATTATGTTTCTGCAAGGCATGACAATTTTGCATGCTTAAATGGAAGAAAGAGTTGCTGTGTATATTGTGGTCAGTTTAACCATGATGTTTTGAGATGTTGGATGAGGAAGAAGGCATACAAGAAGCAGAAGAAGCAAAGGCAACTTGCAAAGAAGGTGCATGAGATTTTCACATATTTCCAGAAGAGGGGACATGTTGTCTCCCAATGTTGGACATTGCATGCAACTAGTCATCCCAAGCACATGAGGCAAGAGGACAGAAAGACTGGCGAAAGTGGAAATAAGGATTCCATTATTGATGTGAGAACGAAAGTTTCACATGAAGAAGATTTGCTGCAGCAAAATTCGCCGTGGAAATGGCTTGGTAAGAAGTGGTTGGACTTCTTAACACAGTAAGACATACTCATTTGTACATATGAAAATTTCAGTTGTATTCATGTATTTTATGCTGTAATCTATCATTTTTTTGAGCCACCTTGGATCAATGATCAAGGTAGCGATGTTCAACTAACTTCTGTAAATTTCTCGCCAAAAATTTATGAGTGAGTGTAAGGAAGACAGTTCTTAACAGGATGTCAAGCGCATCTAGGAAGGGAAGTGTCAACTACCTTCTAGTTGTGGTTCAAAGGCACTAGCTATGGAAGACAAGTGTATGGAGGCTGTAAATAAGAGGGTGTTTTACTCTCTTCTATTGTACGAATCAATATATTAGTCTTTTGGAGTCCAAAATATTCCTAATGGGGAGGTGTGATCAGAACAGGATCATGGACCAGAATGATAGCTCAAAATTCAGATTGTTCGGAAGTGTGCTGAACCTGAGCGATCAGATAGACCTCGTCTTCCTGATTCCGGTGCCATGAATGGTTCGAAAAACTGACATCGTATGAAGAAGTTATCGCAGTTTGAAAAGTCCAGTAAACTGCAAAAAATCGACTTTGAACAAGATTGACTTGGCATTTTGGGAAATTAAAAAAAAAATTCTAGGGAATATTCTTGGAATATTCCTCAAAATATTCCTAGAATATTCCCTTTGGTCCAATCAAGTTATGACATGTGGCATGGTTTCATTGGTCCACTAGTTGAATTTTGAATTAATGGGCCAATAGGAGGCCGCCACGTGGCAGGCCCGGAGGCTGCTACATGGCCCTGTAACAGTTTATTAATTTTTTTTTGGAGTTTCAGAGGATTGAACCCGAGACCTCCTGCACAACACGCGGGCCGTTTTACCAACCCGCCTAACGGTGTTCCCTAACACTATTGTGGTGGCAATTTGTGTTATCATGAATGGAGTTATACGTTGGCAGTTTTGGGGGCCAGCCCCCACCATATGGCCTTGCACCAAGAACGATGGGCTTAACCCATAAACTGCATACACCAATGGCTAGTCAACGAAACTTGTCACATGTCGCTTTGAGCGCAAATAATGTTTACGGTTTGGTTAGACTATTTAAAAAAACCTCCGACGGTTGTGGCTATTTAACTGTGGTATTTCCGATCACATGCCCATCGACTAGAATTTAATATTATCGTTAGAATTTGTGTTCTATTTGGAGTGAGCGCACCAATTTTGGCATAAGCTCCAATTTTAACTACAGTTTACTCAAGTCCTCCACATTTGGTGGAGCTGATGTAGGGGACACTAGGCAAAAGTTGTTTTGGCTTTATCTTGAGCTAGATTCACCCAATTTTGGAGTGCCAATAGTCAATTTCAATTATCTCCAACATTCCAGACTCAATGGAGTAGGTTGTAGATCCATCAGAGAGCTTATAATTAGGTTTTTGCATCAGTGAAGTTCAAGGGGCCACTAGGGCCACTAGGGGGCAGCAAGAGTTTGAGGCCTAGCCAGGGGAGCTAGAGGCCTTATCCAAAGATCCAATAGTCAAATTTGGATATTTCGAATGTTATAAAACTAATGATATTTTTTTCAGAGCCTATAGAGGACATTTGAAGGCCGAGAAGCTTCAGTAAATTTCTGGGGGCCATCCGTGCCAACATTTGCCAACAGTAGTTCAAGGCCTAGCCAGGGCAACCAGAGACCATATGTAGCAAACCAATAGTCATTTCTGACTATAAACAACATTATGAATCCATTTAAGGAGGTTTCATAATATTTTGAGGACTTATATAGGTATATAAACCATCAGAGAAGTTTTCAGTGACCTTAGTGCCAGGGGGTGCCGATAAGCGTTGGAGGCGAAACCGGAGTAGCCGGAGGCCATTTTTGATGAAAAAATAGTCTATCCTGACTAATTTTGGCATTATGAATCCAATGAAGATATTTTCAAATCCATTTGATGAATTATAGAGCTCTATAAGCTGAAGGGAAGTTTTGGGTAGCCCTGGGAAAACCGTGGAGGAAGGCCTAGTTTGGGGAGGCAATGCTCGTTTTGAGCAAATGATCTGTCGATATTTGGTGTCTGATATATGCTAGAGACAATAGGTGTGGTTTTAGGGAAAAAAGAAGAATTATGAAGGAGTTAGTTCCATAGTTTAGCTCAATGTAGCTCAGTGCACCGACTAAAGGAATGGAGTCTAAGGGAGCCTAAAGCTGTTTGCAGAGTGATGACAACCATGACAGGGATATAGATGGTATTCTAAGCCCTTTGGATCTATTCAATATCCATTGGAGTTTAGTGTGGAACTTGTAAAAGAAAATTTACCATAATCCCAAAGAGCCAAGTCAAGATTAAAAATCTCAAAGGAGACGTACCCACGATATTCGGGTGAACTCCTAGATTAATTTTGCTGTTATGTGTGGATGATTTATTGCTACATTATATTGCTGTTATACATGTTAATTTCAACAAGAACAAATGGACTTAAGACACTTAAACAATTAAAAATCTTACACCACTTTCAAGCATAAATTCCTCAAATTTTCAAGTATAAGCTAGATCTTTTATTTGTTTAACTGAGTGGGAGTTTCTTGAAAAGCACAACAAGTTATCCAACCCATTTTCAGATCAGGCTCATAGACCAGAAAAATTATTCTAAACTTAAAAATTGATAACTTTCAAACTACTTGGAGATTTTGGCTGAGTAATAGCTCGTTGGAAAGCTAAAATTATGCTTTATAATATGGTATAGGTTTCATGTTCAGATCCATCCTCTCAAAAGTATAAATATGTTTTTTAAGTGATTGGTCAATAGATGGTTGCAGAAAAAATATAGGACATCAGATGGGATTCTTGGTGGATGGCTTCTTCATTGTTTGTCTTCTTTATCATAGGATCAACATGTCATCATCTAGCATATTTACATCAATGACAGCTTAGATTAACAATACCCCCCTTTATCATTGGATGGAAATATTAATTTTCTTCTGCCCCTTAGACATCAATGGAAACGGGGTGTCAATGTGCTCCCCCTATCATGTTGCTCCCCCTATCATGTTGCTCTCCCTGACATGCTGCTTGTTTTAATGTGATGCAAGAGCAATGACCCACATCTTTTAGCGAAGATACTCAAATGCTTCTCGTGGAAGGGGTTTTGTAAAGATATCTGCAATTTTCTCTTTTGTATTGACGTATTCCAACTTGATATTTTTTTCAACAACTTGTTCACGGAGAAAGTGGTATTTTATTGGAATATGTTTGGTCTTTGAGTGCATCACTGGATTCTTTGAAATACTGATGGAGCTAGTGTTGTCACAAAAAATAGTGATTGGTTGCTTATTTTCTATGTTGACGTCTTTCAAGGATTCCTTTATCCATAGTATTTGTGTACAACTATCAGCAACAGCTATATATTCAGCTTCAACTGTAGAAAGGGATATAGATGATTGCTTTTTGCTAATCCAAGATACAAGACAATCTCCCATAAATAATGCATTCCCACTGGTGCTTTTTCGATCATCCACACCTCCAACCCAATCAACATTGGAGTAAGATGTTACAATAAGAGTTGAGCTCTTGGGATACCAAAGAACAAAATCAGTAGTTCCTTTTAAATATCTAAGTATTCTCTTCACAGCTGCTAGATGAGATTGTTTAGGACTTGATTGAAATCTTGCCACCATTCCAATTGCTTGCATAATGTCTGGTCTTGTGGTAGTTAAGTATAGAAGAGCTCCAATAATTTACCTATAAAGAGTTGCGTCGATGAGAGGGGAATCATCATCTTTGCTTACTTTACAATCCGTGGTCATTGGTGTGCTCATAGGAGCAAAATCTTGCATCCCATTTATTTTGATCACGTCTTTAAGATATTTTGTTTCAAATATAAACATGAATGCAGTTGTTTGAGATATTTGTAGTCCAAGAAAGTAAGATAGCTCACCAATCATTGAAATTTCGAACCTTTTGGACATATTTAGAGCAAATTCATGGCTCATCTTATCATCATTGGTAGAAAAGATTAGATCATCAACGTATACAGGAGTGATCAAAAGTTTTTCCTTGTCTATTTTCATGTAGAGATTGCTACTTGCTACTCCCTTTTTGAAACCTTCTTGTTGCAGATTGTGACCCAACTTTGAATACCATGCTCTAGGGGCTTGTTTTAACCCATACAAGGCCTTTTTTAGCTTGCTACAAAGTCCTTCCCTTCGGCAAGATCAAATCCTTCTGGTTGCTCAATATAAACTTCTTCCTTGAGATCTCCATTCAAGAATGCTGATTTTACATACATTTGATAAACCTTGAATCCTTTTGAGCAAGTAAATGCCAAAAAAATTCTTATTTCTTCCAATCGAGCTACTGGTGCAAAGGTTTCTTCGAATTCAATTCCTTCAATTTACAAGTATCCCTTGCAGACAATTATAGATTTATTTCTGATGATTTGTCCATCCTCATTCATCGTGTTTTTGAATTCCGGTTTTGTTCCAACTATATTTTTATATTTTTGGCGAGGTACCAGCTCCCAAGTCTCATTATTTTCGATTTGACATATTTCTTCTTCCATATCCTTTATCCAATAAGGATCTTTATTTGCTTGAGAAAAATTTTCAGGTTCCATTAAAGATAATAGACCAACATCATCTTTTCTTGGAGAGTTTTTCATCCTTCTTTGAGTTTGAATTCCTTCATCTATATTCTCGATAACCTGTTCTTTTGGATAATTTTTTTGAATGAATTTGATCTTAGAAGGAGTTTGTGAAGGTTCACTTTGAGGTTCTCCATCCTCCTCTTCTTTTTCAGGTTCTTCTTCAATTTCTTCAAGGAAAGGCTCAACTTCATGATCTTGAATTCCCTTTTCTGGAAGATATTCATTAATCTTCACATCAATGATTTTCACTATCTTCCGTAGACAATTGTTGTACAATTTGTAAGCTTTTCTCCTTGTGGAGTATCCAAGAAATATTCCTTTGTCAACCCTAGAATCAAATTTTCCTAGTGAGTCATCATTTATTTTTATAAAGCATTTGCTTCCAAAAATCCTGAAATATTTTACTGAAGCAGGTCTTCCTTTCCATAATTCATAAGGAGTTTTTTCATTATTTTTTCTTAGTTGAGTTCGATTTAAGGTATAAACTGCCGTCCCAACCGCTTCTCTCCAAAATTTTGGTTGCAAATCAGCTGCTAGTAGCATTGTCCTTGCCATTTCTTGAATGGTTCGGTTCCTTCTTTAAAATACTCCATTTTTATTGGGTGTCCTAGCAGCAGAGAGTTCCCTTTCGATTCCATGCTCTTTACAAAATTCATCAAATTATTTTGAGGTGAATTCTCCTCCTCTATCTGTTCTAGGACATTTAATCTTAGAATCTTTCTCATTTTCAATGAGAGCTTAGAGATTCTTAAAACATTCAAATGCTTCGGATTTATATTTTATGATATATACCCACATCATTCTAGTATATTCATCAAAAAATAGAGCAAAGTACCTTTCACCTTGAAGAGTTGGAGTTCTAGTTGGCCCACATAGATCTGCATGAATGATTTCCAGAGATTTTGATGTTGAGAACTCAGTTTTGTGGCTAGTTCTGGTTTGCTTTCCATGTTGGCATGGGCCACATACAACTTGATTTGGCTTGCACATTTTTGGAATGTCCCTTACTGCATTAATTTTGCTGATGTTGAACAGGTTATCAAAACTTTTATGCCCCAATCTCTTGTGCCATAACCAAATTTCATCTGTTTGACTTATGTAACATTTATCTCCTTGGATTTTACTGAGAATGTAAAAATTATTTGGTGTTCTTACTCCTTTCGCTACAAGTTCTCCTGAGGATGAGTCTCTTATTTCACAAATTTTAGTACTGAAGACAACATTATGTCCTTGGTCACAAATTTGGCTAACACTTAAGAGATTGTGTTTAAGCCCTTCTACCAGCAAGGTATTTTGAGCCTTTCCCTGTCCATTAACAAGGGTAGCAGTTCCTTTTTGAGTGATTTTAGCGGATCCACTTCCAAAAGATACTTTTCCATTTTTCTTGTTCAATGAGATAAATTTTTTTTGTTCACCTGTCATATGTCTTGAGCATCCAATATCCACAAACCAATGATTTTCTTCACTATGAGCACATAGAGCTAGGCCACATTTATCTATTTTGAGATTTATGCTTTTAGCTTCCTCCCCTTTGAGAGGGAAATTTTGTTCATTATGATCATAATTATTACATAATGAGCAAGACAGATCAAACTTAGCCCAAAGATCAAAGGAATTGTAAGTTTTTATTTTTCCTTGCTCTTTATGACCATGTAGTTTCTTTGTTTGATCTTTCAATCTTGGTGCTTCATTCTTATGATCCTTGCAATGCTTAGCTTGATGCCCAAATTTTTTACAATAGCAACAATACCCAAGAAAAATAGTTTGGTACCTGTTGTAATAGTCATAGCTTGAACCAACATTCTTCCTTGGAGTTTCTCTTTATTCAATTCTTGGTTTTGAGATGGGGCTTTGTTCCTGACGAGATGACTTTTCTTCTTTTGGATGGAAAGAGAGTATGTCGGCATAACTCCTTGCATTATTCTTTGTGCTTGATGATTCTCCTTTGAAACCAATTCCAGATTTGTAATGTTGAGGTTTTTGAGTATTAAGAATGTTATCAAGTGCTAGAGAGTTTTGCCAACTCCTTTTGACTTGTTCCAATTCCTTTCTTAGAGATATTATTTTAGCTTCACGTTTTTTCACAGATATCATCCTTCTCTTTTAGCTTATTGTTCAAGAAGTATTCCCTTATTTTTTCTTCCTCCTTTTCTACTTTGAGAGAAATTATCTTTTTCCGTAGGTTCTCATTTTATTCAATGTCACTCATTAGTAATTTATCCATGTTTCCTTCATCTTCCAGTTCTGAATCATCATCATTTGTAAATTCCATGAATAACACTTCTTTGCTTCCAACATAGTTACTTTCCTCATCTGATTCATCATCACTTTCTTTGTGACGAGGCATATTTCTAGTTGATTTATTTTTGATGACTACAAATTCATATTCATCAGACTCATCTTGTTTGGAGAAGAAGTTATTCTTATTAAACCATTTCTTTTTGTATATCATCCTTTTAGAGTCACTTCATCATCACTATCATGTTTAAGAGGGAATTTTGCAGCGTAATTACATATTATTCCACATTTGAAACAAATAAGAGGGTACTTACCTTTTAGCTTAGATCCCTTCTTGAGTATTTGTACAAATTGAGCTAATTCGGTTTTGGCATCAGAGTCATCGCTATTGCTATTCCATCCTTTTCCTCTTTTTGTTGATTTTGAGGCTTTGAATGCTACTTCTTTGAAATTTGGAATTTCTTTCCTCATCTCATAGGCAATGAAAATTCCATGAAGTTCATCCATATTGAGACTATATAGGTCCTTCATTTCTTCTATGGCACTTACTTTGGAGTCAAATCTGTCAGGAAGAGATCTCAGGATTTTTTGAACAGTAGTGCTTTCTTCAATATTTTCTCCTAGCCCATTAAGAGAGTTAACCACTTCAGATACTCGGAGGAAGTATGATGAAATATATTCTTCATCATCCCTTTTTAGACTCTCAAATTATCTTCTATAGGTTTGAAGCTTTGCCTTCTTAACTTTGGAGTCCCCATCATACAGGGAAACCAAGTTATCCCATACTTCTTTGGCTGAGTCACAATTCATGGCTTTCGTGAATTCAGAATCGGTAATTTCACTAGTGATGGAATTTAAAGCTTTGGTATTAGCAATGTAGGCTTTTATTTCTTCTGGATAAGTTGGAAGACTGGAGGGATCTTTTTACCCATCCAAAACAGAGTGCCATACTTCAGGACCAAGATACATTAGATATTAGGACATCCTCTTCTTACAATAACCAAATTTGTTTTCCATCAAAGATAAGAAACTTCCCTATTGCTTCTATGTTCTTCATTGTGCCTAAGAATCCTTCTTCCAGCTGTTAGGTTGATATTGAAGAAGTTGGATCTGATTCCAATTGTTGGAAATACTGAGAGGGGGGGTGAATCAATATTTCTTTTCAATTGTTAATTTTTTCCAGTTAGATTCTTCATAATTAAAAATAGAGAGGTGTATAATAATAATATTATTAAGGATCAATAAGAAATTCAATCCTTTTTCAAATAATTGAGTACAATAGATGTGTGAGGGCACAAACCCTTCAATGAGTTAGACACCAAACTAGTGCCAAGCACCAACTTGTACTTTGATGAAGCTACGACCTCTAGGGCTTCGACCCTATCTTCTCAAGGCACCAACTTTGTGTTTAGGAGCTCCTACTCCAAGGACACCAATCCTTATTTTCTTCTTTATGGGATTATTGATTCAAAAATGCTCCAATACACTAATGTGCATCACACCTTTTTATCAATTTTTCACGATACTGCACCATCAATTATGTATTACACTTCTTTATCAATTATGCACCAAGAGTTCTCCACCACACAACACTAATACTTCTGGACTATTCAATGCTTTAATTAGCTCACAAACAATTTGTGCTTGGTTGTCTCCAATCCTTCACAGATCGAGTGACTACAAGACCAAGACACCACATAAAGTTTCTTTGACGTTTAACAGAGGTTTGTACAGTAGTTTAATCCTTGTATGATCTGACAGAAATAAGAATTATGTTTTGTCCCTCCAATATGAGCCAACAACACTTGTATGAAGCTGTAATGAAGTTCGAAGATGCAAAGATAAAGGTCTAAAATATATATTCTGCAAGTCCAAGCCTCTGAGCCTCTAACTAAGGCTGTAATGAAAATAGGTTCGAGCTATTTTAACCAAGACAGAGATTCCGAGTTACAATCATGTCCGAGGGTATGATGGTGGCATATTCCGAGCCTGCAGCTGCTTTATCCTGTGTTGTTCTGAACCCTTAAACTTGTCACCTGTCCAAGGATATATGTCTTATAAGGAAGAGACAGATTCTTGAAATAGATCCGAAGGCATGACACTTCTTGTCATAGGTTCAAATGATAACTAGATATTTCTTTAACCCAAAAAAAATGCCTTCACAAATATTCTTCGGTGCTTTTGAGTTCACTAGTTGTGAACTGTATTTGTGCTTCTCTATTTGTTGACTGAATTGGATGATCAGAAAATGAGGTCTGTGGTCATATTTATATAAATTACGTGATCCTTGAAAGGAGTCCGACATGAGGGAGGTTAGCACAAGTCGGCTCACAGACCAGAAAAATTATTCTAAACTTAAAAAATTGATAAATTTCGAACCGCTTGGAGATTTTGGCTGAGTAATAGCTCGTCGGAAAGCTAAAATTATGCTTTATAATATGGTATAGGTTTCATGTTCATATTTCTCCTTTCAAAAGTAGAAATAGGTCTTTTTAATTAATTGGTCAATAGATGGTGCATAAAAAATAGAGGATAGCGGATGGGCTTCTTGGTGGATGGGCTTCTTCATTGTTTGTCTTCTTCATCATTGGATCAACATGTCATCATCTAGAATATTGACATCAATGTCAACTTAGATTAACATACATGACTATATCATCGAACTAATTTTTCTGACACCCTTCTTAACAAGAAGAAAAATACATGGGAATGAAAATGACACCTACTAACTTTATGACTTGGAGACCTACTAGGACTCTTCCACTTATTTATTACATTCAATAACTGAAAATACTGCATAATTACATCAAAAATAGTTAAGTTCTTGAGTGGCACTAACCATAATCAAGGCATAAATACCCCCACTAAGTTAAGAAACTAATCATCCTATTTTTAAGGAAATGGTGTCATGATATTTGTTGACTGTCTTCATGTTGAGCTAGTGAATTAGACAACCTTGTTGAAGACCAAAACTCCACCAGAATATTCCAATGATCCTATTTAAACTCCTCATGTGGCTAGTTGACCTCCAATGAACCCTAAAAACACAAAATTGCTAAAAAATGTTGCAAGCTACATAAAACAAGGGAATTAAGGCAATTTCATAGTGAGATTTTGTAGCAAATTTACTTCACCCACCTATGCCACATGTTATCCCTCTTTTCTGATTTGGAGATGTTTGTTGAACCAAATGAGCTAAATACAAAATTTTTCCCACCTTACTTTTGACGGTATCCATAATTTTAAGCAAAAAGTCACGTACAATGATTTCGTAGCGAAATATGGGCTTCAAGCCTGGGATTCACTACGAAATTGCCTAATTGGTAGAAAACTCAAAATTGCCCCTTTTCTTCAAAATTTTGGCTTTAGCTCTGGAAATGATGATTTCTGAATGCTGTAAAAATTTCAAAAAGGTATTAGGTTTATTCTTTAGGCTTTGGGAGCCTCACCTTTAGTAGTAGGAGGCTGAATCTCTTTAAGTTCATTTATAACTGTGATTTTGAGGCCTCTTTTCTTTAAATTTGACTGTATCATCTCCATTTGATCCTCTAGCTCTTTGACTTGGCCTTTGAGCTTCTTTATTTTAGGTTGTAACCATAAATGTCTGTTTTTGGTGTGTTTCATTACCCTTCTCAAAGGAAGTGTCCTTTTAAGAAGCTTCTTGGCATTGGTTAATGATTCATCATATTGATTTAGCTGCTCATTTACTTTTTCTTTGAAATCTTCCATCATCTTTCTTTCTTCCTCGACTTCCTGCAACTCTAATTTGGTCTCAATGACCTCTTCTCTAGCCTCTCTCAATTTCTCTTTCAACACTTGCACTTCAGTTTTCTCAACCATTTTTTCTTTACCTTTCCTTTTCACAATGATCTCCTTTGCAGCTAGAGACAAATCAATGATATCTTCTGTAATAGGTTGCTTGCCTTTTTCAGTCACCTATGTCTTCTTATTTTCCATGACTCCCTTGGAAAGTTGTAGTCTAGTGAGTGGTTTCCTTGGCTGAAATATTAAACCTGCATCTTCTCCTGCAAAATCAAGCTTTTTAGCAGTCATACCTTTCTTTTTATTCTTTTCACCTTCAATATTTTCAACTCTAACTACTGGAGTCTCCTCAATGTCTATAGCTTGAAGAATGTCTTCAAGGTTTCCCTTCCCTCTTGTTTGAATTCTGGTTATCCTTCTGTGGCCTTTCTTACTGATCTTTTGTTTGCTGCTTGTAGGTGAAGGTTGTGGAATTTTTGCCTCTTGTACAAGATCTATAATGGGCTCTATCTCTTCTTCATTGAAAACCCCTGTCTCAGCTGTAGGTTTGTAATTTTTATCTGAAGGGGTAGCTTTTGAATTTGGAGTCTTCTTGGGTGTTACTAAATCCAATTCATAACCACTGAGGAAAAGAAGGTAGCCCAGTCTTTGTTTAGTTTCTTTAACTCTTCTAGCACCAAGATTTTAATCAAACCATGTTGGAAAATTGAGGTCTCATTGCTTTCCGCCTTGGACTGAACCTTGTTAGACATTTTCCCTAAGCTCCTAAACAAGAAAAATGGAAGATCAAGATACTACTTACCAGTGACGTGCAATAAAATCCTAAAATGGTACAGGTAAACCAGATGAAATCTCCCCTCACAAGTAAAGTACTTTTGAATCAAAAACAACAATTTGGAATAGTTCTCTTTCATGTACCTCCTTGGAATTCCATATGCATGTCTGCTCCAATGTGTTCTGGTTTTATAAATTCATCACAATTTTGCATGTTGAACTTAGTGGCTTTGAACCACTCTTCATTATCCCTTGGTATCTCTATGGCTTGAGAAATGGTTTCACGTGACACTCTAAAACTTAGAACCCCCACCTTCGAAGCTGTGCCTATGAAATTTACTACAAAATACCTTGATACCTGAGCATGAAAACCTTGGAGTTTTTGACAGAATTTCATGCATCCAACATTGTTGAAGGCTTCTACAAAGCTGGGTATTCATTGAGTAGCTTGAGGTCCATGGGTTCATATCTCACACACGGGCCCCCTTTGTTTGTTTTCTTCTTCATGGCCATCTTATTTTATAACCACGATGCCTTCTTGAACTGTGACACATGCAAGGAAAAAGATTGAACAACAAGCTGCTTGTGGTGGAGATGGACTCTTCAAGGATGCTAATCAACTTCTGCATGCAAAGATCGAAAGGAAGATGATAGAGAGGAGCCTTGGAGATGAGTTTAAAAAATGAAATTCAAATGTGGAAATAATAATGACAAATGGGATGAGTGAAAGGTAATGATGAATGGTACTTATGATTTTGTGTGCTTGGATGACTGTAATAACTGGTCATATGACCTCACCTTCACCCTAAACCACTAGAAACTTGATAGGTCATAACCCCTTTTATTAGTGTAGAAAAACATGATTCCGCAACGTTTTCAGTTATAAACCTAGCAGATTCGCTACGAACTAGTTAGGTGATTCCATAGCAAAATCTATCTGTTTGCAGTTATATTCGTTGCAGAATCGTGAAAAAACAGACAAGTGGCCACTACCTAAATTTAAAACAATGCATGTGAGCCTAAGGTGGATTTTGATAGATTTGACTGAGACGACATGACAAATGGAGTATTCTAGACTTAGGATAGTGATCATTTCATGAGTTTCTCATCAATTTCATGAACCAAATTTATGAGACAAAATGAAACCTAGGTTAATGACCCTATCAATCAAAAATTGAAAATTTGTGTGTGATAACAAGAATAAAGAAAAGTTTGAGGAAGATCTCGTGAGAAAAATTATAGCTGCCATGGAAGATATTAACACTTTCAAAAAGGAAAATGAAGAACTTAAGAAGAAAGCGCAAGTTGGAGACCATAACAAGACAAGGAAGGAAGTTGACCTTTTCAAGCTTCAAGTACAAGAAAGAGATGAGGAGCTCACCAAACTTAAAGAGGAATTTATTCAAAAAAAAATCAATCATCATGAAGAAGTCATATCCATGAAAAATCAATTGGATAAGGCAAAGAAAAGAGAAGAGACTTTGTCAAGCCATTTTGAAAATATACATGAAGACTTGAACAAAATTAAAGGACAAATTGGTCAATACAAGGTGTTGAATTTTGCAACAAGAAACAATGAAATTGGCATCTATAAACAACATGACAACACCTACACTAGTGTGGGACCACAGGTCATGTAGTGATGGGTCCTAGCGATACATTAGTGTGAAATTCAATTTATTTAATAAATTGGATATGTGTCAAATTTAATTATCCCTTAATTAAGTTGGACAATAAAATGTAATCTTATCTCATGATCATTTGGAATAGTTAATCGAGTGTGATAAACTCAGTTAGCCCATGAATTTCGAGTTGAGGGTGGTTGGTGAGGCATGCAGAGTGATTCTATGTGTTTTAGAGTTCAAGTTACAGTTAAGTGCATTAGTTATGCAGGTTGTAATCAGTTTAACTCAGTTAAGTGAGTTAAAGTCAGTTGTACTAGTTGTAACTGTTTGTTTCCCTAGTGAGAGATCAAGTGAATTAAATATTATTTAATTCACAGTCAATGATCTCACATGAAATTGAGGATTTACTATTATTAGCTACATGCATGTTAGTTTCTGTGGAGACCCAGTTGAGATCTAGGTGAAAGGGAAGTGTGACTATTAGTTGTGATATTAGAAGACTGCCCAGATGCAGTTAAAACACCACAAGATGCCCGTGATACTTAGGGTAGTTGAGGAAGGCTGAAATTCCAAAAGAATAGGGATTTCATTCATTAGGGATTGCGTGATCAAGGCAGGCTGAAGACAGGTTGAGAATTGGCTAAGCGTTGGCCCGATTTTGTCTGGATTAGTGTGAGATGATAGGCAGATTGTAGGAGACTCTTATGAGAAGAGTTGCATTGTAATTGTTTCATGATTCCTTGTGGAATATACAATATATGATAGAGGGGTTTTGAGTAGTAAGCTTTTCCTGAGAAATTAAATGTGTTTTGGTTTGATTGATTCTTCTTTGCTTCATGTGATTGGCGATTATGTTTTTAATTCCGCAATTAATTTGTAGAAGTGATTCAGTATCTAACTTTAGTACATTGTTAGATCATATTGAATCCATGATATACATATATGTTTTATAATTTCTACATAGTATCAGAGCACAGGAAATCACAATAGTGGAGAAGGAGCTGAGTTTGTGACTGAATAGAATTCAAATTTGCTAAAGACTTTCTTGGTGCTACAGGTGATTTAGGATCGAAATGGATTTCAATGGCTTGAGATTGGAGTATGCACTCGAGGGAAACACTAATTATATTGCTTGGAAAGACAGGATGGAGGCAATACTGGAGGAAAATGGATTGAAGGAATTCATTGACAATGATGTTACCAGACCCACTGTTGCAGATGCTGCAAATCTTGATTGATGGCAAAAGAAAGTTGCAAGGGCGAGGAGGATCTTACTAGAGGGAGTACGAGACCACATTGTCTCAAGTCTCCATGGAAAAGCGACAGCATATGAAATGTGGAAAGCTTTGACGGATCTATTTTAGAGCATCAGTGATCATAGGAAGTTGGCACTGAAAGATAAACTCAAGAAGATCAAAATGGAGAAAAAAGACACTATTCCAGTATACTTAACAAAGTTTTTCCAATGTTGGGATGAGCTTGGGAGTGTAGGAATTACTGTTGCCGATGATGATTTGGTGAGCCTATCTCTTCTAGGACTTCCCAAGAGTTGGCATATTTATCAGGACTCTGTCAATGGGAGGGAGAAGATGCTAGATTGGGAACGAATTTGGTCGGATTTGGTGCAAGAAGAGTCCAGACAGAATACCAGACATGGATCTTCATCTAAGAATGAAGATGAAGAAGATTGTGCTTTGGCTGCCAAGGTGAAGAAGGAGAAAGGAAAGATATTTCATTCAAAATCTGAGTCTGGTGAAGAAGGAAAGGAGCACGACATGTCCAGAGTGAAGTGTTTTCACTGTCACGAGCATGGGAATTATGCCACTAACTATCCACAAAAGAAGAAGAATAGTAAGGCTTTAGGATCTGCAGTTGGTAAGGCTTTGGCCTCACAATTTGATTTGGACTTCTCACTGATCGCATGCATGGTGTCAAGTGCGATGGGAACAGGGTGGTACTTGGATAATGGTGCATCTTTCCACATGACGGGAAACAAAGAAATTTTCAGTAGCTTGGAGGAGAAGGACCTCCAGATGCATATGAAAATGGGTGATGGCAGAAGGTATAACGCTACTAGAATTGGTACAGTTACTTTCTAGAGACAGTCAGGTAAACCATTTTTATTAAAATATGTAATGCATGCACCAGGCTTGATGAAAAATTTAGTTTCAATTGCAATGTTGGAGGATAGAGGCTATGATGTTGTTTTCAGTGAAGGAAAAGTTTTCCTTTGACACAAAGCAACATGACAAGCCAAGAATATTGGGATTTGTGTGAATAATATCTATAGACTTGATGAAGATGCGATTTCTACAGAGCTTCCAACCATTGGGAAGTGTGAGAAAGCCGCGCAATTGTACCTTGAGAGGGAGCTTGATTTGAATGTAGGTGAGGAACTATTGGTTCCAAAGGATGAACCTCAAGATGTGGAGCAACCAAATGCAGAGGATCATGGAGTGGTAGAAACCACTCAAGCAGAGAAATTTTGAGCCAGATGGGCAAGGGAGTGCATGCAACTATACGTCTAGGTGTGAGGTGGGGTGACATGCAATATTAATGCCAAGAAGAAATTTGTGTAAGTTCCTAGAGATGGTGCGTGTCATGGATCGAACCTGGCTACAAGGAGCCCATAGTACAACAGTAGCAGGATCGGTTAGATTGATGCAGTTAGATGTCATGAGGACATAAATCATAGTGACAGGTTTCAAATATTGGAGTGCAGATCATAGTTGGCAGCAGTGCAGAGTGCATGGACGCAGATGTCAACAATGTAGAGAATCCAGTAGACATGTGTAGTAGCTAGCAGAAGTCATAAGAATATGATGACAGATGCATTATATTGATTAATTTGCTTGGAGGCTATTTAGTTTCAGAAATTTGCATGTGCGAGAAATACCAGAGAAGTGTTGCATGTGCGAGAAACACTAGATAAGTGTTGCATGTGCAAGAAACACTAGAGAAGTGTTGCATGTTTCATGCAAGGCCATTCCTTTCTTGTTGAGAGGGAGTGTTGAAGTTTGCAACAAGAAACGGTGCAATTGGCATCCATAGACAACATGAAAACACCTACACTAGTGTGGGACCACAGGTCGTGTAGTGATGGGTCCTAGTGATACATTAGTGTGAAATTCAATTTATTTAATAAATTGGCTATGTGTCAAATATAATTATCCCTTAATTAAGTTGGACAATAAAATGTAATCATATCTCATGATCACTTGTAATGGTTAACTGAGTGTGATAAACTAAGTTAGCTCATTAATTTCGAGTTGAGGGTGGTTGGTGAGGCATGCAGAGTGATTCTCTGTGTTTTAGAGTTCAATTTGTAGTTAAGTGCATTAGTTAATGCAAGTTGTAATCAGTTTAACTGAGTTAAGTGAGTTAAAGTCAATTATGCTAGTTGTAATTGTTTGTTGCACTAGTGAGAGATCAAGTGAATTAAATATTATTTAATTCACAATCAGTGATCTCACATGCAACTGAGGATTTACTATTATTAGCTGCATGCATGTCAGTTCTAGTGGAAACCCAGTTGAGATCTAGGTGAAAGGGAAGTGTGACTATCAGTTGTGATATTATTAGACTGCCCAGATGCAGTTAAAAAACCACAGGATTCCCATGCTACTCAGTGCAATTGAGGAAGGATAAAATTCCCAAAGAATAGGAATTTCATTCATCAGGGATTGTGTGAGCAAGGTAGGATGAATACAGGTTGAGAACTGGCTAAGTGTTGGCCCGATTTTGTTTGGATCAGTGTGAGACGATAGGAAAATTGCAGGAGAATCTTGTGAGAAGAGTTGCATTGTAATTGTTTCATGATTCCTTGTGAAATATAAAATATATGATAGAGGGGTTTTGAGCAGTAATATTTCCCTGAGAAATTATCTGTGTTGTAGTTTGATTGATTCTTCTTTGCTTCATGTGATTGGAGATTGTGTTTTTAATTCCGCAATTGATTTGTAGAAGTGATTCAATATCTAGCTTTAGTACATTGTTAGATCGAATTGAATCCATGATATACATATATGTTGTTTAATTTCTACACAAGGAAGAGGTCTCCTCCCTTATATCTCAGCTAGAAGAAGCAAGGGAACGAGCACAAGGATCTGAGAAGGTGATGGAAGCTTTGGAATTCATAGAAGGACAATTTGATGAAGCAAAAAAGGATAGAAATACTATGACATGTCAACTAAAAGAAAAGGATGAATAGATTTTCCTACTAAAATCAAATGTCATCTCTCTAAAAATAAAAACACATGAAGTAACAAGGATGATGAAAGAAACGAAGAAGAAACTAGTTATGAAAGATGAATATTCCGAAAAGTTGAAAGGAGAAATTGCCTTTCTAAAAAGGAAGTTGACTTGCTGTATAAGAAATTGAAAAGCTCTCAGAACCTAGATGACATCCTGAGTCATAAAAGGTCTCTCCTTGATAAATCAGGGCTTGGCTATGTAGGGGAATCCTCAAGCAAGAATTATAATGGTTTGAAAAACAAGGATGTGACGAAGCCATGAAGAAATGTTGATGCTCCCAGTTCCAACAAAGGCAAGGAGAAGAGTCAAGACAACAATGAAAGAAATCCTACTCTAAGGAGACTTGCAGATGATGTCAATAATACAAAAGGAAATGAATATCATCAAAGAATACCAAGGCAACAAGACTTCAGAAGTACATCAAGGAAATATTCATCTCCCAGGTACCAAAGTATATTTCTTGGTTATTGCTATTCTTGTACAAACTTTGGGCACATGGAAAAATATTGTAGGGCATACCATAAAGATAAATATAATGGTCCCCGTTAATCTTCTAGAATAAATTTTGCAAAAAGAAGTCATGATCTCTCATTCATGAACAAGATGGAGTGCTTCAATTGCCATAACATTGGACATATGGCTTGTGATTTTAACTTGACTTGTGTCCCTAAACAAGTTAAAACCATGACAACCAAGTTAGAAAAGAAAGTTACACAAGTATGGAGAACGAAGAAAATTGGAAATTCTCTTAGCCAGTCAAGCCAACAACACATGTTCTTGATTTGATGTTGACATCCTTGGAAGATATGATATTCCAAGTTTTGATGATGAGACTCTGCCAAAATGGAGACCATGCATATTTTTAGGGGGAGCTAGTGATTCTTAGCCATTATTGCAGATGCTATCCGTGAAGAAATATTTGATGAGTTACACATGGACAATCTTGATAGATCATATCTTGGGAGTAACTCCATTAAAGAAAATCATGAAATTGTGGAGATGTCTTCTGCTTAATCACCATGCAACAATCTTTCTTTCTTCAACAAAAAAAGCGCTAGAGGAGTTTATGAAACCAGGGGGAATTGGTTCATCACATGAAGAAATGTAAACACATCTATCATGAACCACATTTCCAAAAAGAAGATCGCCATGACAGGGGGAGCAACATACTTATGAAGAACTGCTATTGATGAAGAAAATATGATGAAAAGAAGCAGCTTGATAGGGGGAGTACTTGGGCACCCCATTTTCCATTGATGTCAAAGGGGGAGAAAATGTTGGAAGGGCAAGAATATTTCCATCAATGACAAAGGGGTAGATTGTTAATCAAGGTTGTCATTGATGTCAATATGGCATTGTTCGTGATGGAAAATTATTTTTATGTGTGATGTTTCCTAAATGTCCATTGATCAAAATACCCTAATGATGATGTCCTTGAACTAACCATGAAGATTCCCTAGAACCCCTATGAAGATGAAAAAGCGCTAGAACCCCCATGAAGATGAAGAAGCCCTAAAATCTGGATGATGTACTTTACCTTAATAAGGAAGTCTAAAGATGCCATGTCAATCATGTGCCTATGATTGATGCTCATAGTGATCTAGCCTTTAATTTCCAATGATGTATCTAATATACATGCCCTTGATGAAATATGGAGGACTATACATGAATGGCCTCACATTGATGAAATATAAATCTCATGATGGGCTCTTTGGATGGAAATTAATGGATGCTGCACTATGACATGGTTGGTAACATGATTGATTATACATTGTCACACATAAGGAAATACATGATTGATGCTACACTGTCACACAAAAGGAAATACATGATGATGACATGGAAAATGATGTGAGATATGACATGAATGACCTCACCATACTTGATGACATATAATGAAATTGTTGGATACATGACAAAGGAGAAGCCATTAATGACCTCTTGTTGTCCTAATCACTTTCTGCACTAAAATTCAAGAGTAGTCACAAAGAAAAATAAAATTAGCCACCTTAGAGGCATCCTTCCAAATTTTCTGCTATACTATCTTATAGAGTGTATTTTTTCCTTTCCAATGAGCCCTTATCTGTCCTGAAACTCCTAGTAGTTTGTGAGATATTGAATTTTTAAGACTAAGAAAAGTACACCTAACAGTGAGCTAACCTGCACTTTGGCAGACATGTCGGCCTATCCTGTTAGAAGGACATGTCCTTTAAAACATGGTAAAATACTATAAATATAAACCTCCACTCCTTAGTTTTTGACAATAAAATTTGGTGAAAAATTCAGAGTATAACCGCAGGAGTGACTTGGAGGCCAAGGAATAAAATTTGTTTGGGTCAAATTCTATGATGGTTATCTATTCCTTCAGACTTGTGATAAGAAGTTTGCTGGAAGAAATAATTTTAGATTGTAGACCAAGCTACAACACTATTATTTTCTGTGGTGAACTCCTTGTGGAAGATTACAGTGATTCCTATGTAATAACTACAATAGTTTCAGACTATGTAGACCTTTGTCTCAAATTTATTTGTTGGAAAGTCCAGAATTTTCATTTCTCTGAAGCTTTCAATGGATAAAACAAAAATACACATTCTCTGTATTTTAGACCTGTAACAAAAAGTTTCATACCTTCGAAACCTGTAGGAGGAAGCTACAAAACCCTTGGACCAGTGGAAAACAGAGCTGTGGACAGAGCTATACCACTATTGCGAATTGAAATCCTCAAACAAATTTGGTCCTGAGGATATTCTATGGAGACTTGAACCTTCAAAAAATAAGCTAATTGGTAGCTCAGTCTTGTGAGGAGGGCTCATCCTATATATTCCTCAGATCTACAACTCATATCTCAGATTTGCTCAAGAGTTTAGTCTTGTGTGTGGACAGAAGGCTATTTGGACCTATGGGAAAACATTTTGAGCTTGGTGAGAAGTTCTATCTCAAAATTTAGACTTGAACCTATTATTGACCTCTACACATGAATCTGGTGCTTGATTAGTTCTCTGTTGGGACAGTTTATAGGCTAAGAGCTCTAAATTAAGATTGTGTGTACTTAGTTCAAGCCTCTTGCAAAAAATTTAGATTCCTTTTAAAGATGATCTTGGCAAACATTTTTGAGCAGGCTTGAAGAAAACTTGTTTTATCTTGCAGACAGTGGTTAGTAGCTTTAGAACAAGCTTTGGGAATTATTCGAAGTGAAATAATAATAGACCTAAAGGGATAGTTTGGTGAATTTATTTGAAGGTGTTTTTGAAGGCCTATAACTGCTTGTTGTGTGTAATATTGGAGACATTTTTGGAGCAGTTTATTGAAGAAGAGTTAAGGACTACGGGCTTGGGGCACCTCGAAAAGAAGTAGAAGATATCTCATTGAAGATCTATTTGGAGCACCTTGACGACATCTTGGAGCATCTTGTGAAGACACTTTGAAACTGAACTTGGAGAAATTTTTATCATGATGCATCGTTGATGACATCATGAGGTGACTTGGAGAATTTGCTTGGGTATGATGAATGGTGACACTTCTAGGAGATCAAGGTTGTCATTGATTACATGACATGGAGACTAAGTGAGGGGATAACTAAAGATTGATAGGGATTTTTGAAGAAGACATTAGGAGCCGTGAAGTATAACCAAATATATCTTGATGAAGTAAAACAAGGGTTGGAGCCTTGAAAATACAAGGTTGGTGCATTAGAGAATAGGGTTGGATCCCTAGAGGATCAGAGTCCTCAAGAAACTAGGTCAAAGCCTGAACCAAATATGGGGTTGGAGCCCTTGAGGTTGGTGCCTCAGAATTGACAAGGTTGGAGTCTTAGAAGTCCAAGTTGGTGCTTGGAAAATATAGGTTGGAGCCTAGGAGATTGAAGATCGGTGTCTTCATCTAGGGTTGGAGCCCTACATATATTGTACTTGATTTATTGTAAATAATATGTTAATAAAAGCATTTATTCTTATCGTTCATTTTGTGTTCCAAATATAAGTGATCTAGCTGGTAAAAATAACAATTGAAAAGAAGTACTGATTCACCCCCCCTCAGTATTTCCAACACAACCTGCCGAGAGGGAAGCTAGGTTTGTTGGCCACCCAGTAATAAAAAATAATAAGTATTATCATCCATGCCAATTAAGTCTGATTGTCTTTGTACTACCTAGAATCTAAATAGTTGAAAACATAACTATAACTATAAACATATTGGACATTATAATACTATTGCATATAAAAAAAAGGAAGACAGGGGGACAAACATCAAGATAATCATATTCCACAAAATTGACAGGAGAAGGGTCCTCCGCGCTAGAGCCAGGAAGCTCTGTCTAAGGAATGCATGGTATGTGCTGCTCAATTCAGCTTAGGCACCCATTCTGCTTCTGTAACTGAAACTGAATTTTTTGAAATTCCTTACTGTAATCTAGAAACCCATGAGTATCCACAACCACACCAGTCCGAATATATTCTATTGCTTTGGCTAGAAGGCTCTTCATCAACCAATACAAGTGAAGCGTTTGCTTGGACTGAGTTGTCCTACCTCAGGTATGGCCCAAATCATGCACTAGTTTTTTCTACTCATCCAAGTCTATGTCCATAATCCCTTCTTTTTTATTAAGCTCTTCTTCCCATTCCTCGATCAATTAATGAATTTGGGTCTAGGTGCCTTTATGATACACTATTTCCACTTCATTGATGATGCTTGAAACTAATTTTCAGCCCCAAGCTATGGCCCCCGAGGAGCTGGTTCGGTTAGCCCTGGGGGATTCCTTCAATCTATTTCCACAACCACACACACTCTAGGAAACCTTGCCCTTACTAGAGGTGGAACGTGCCATGATAATTTAGTACCTACAGTTAAATTGACTAACAAACAAAAACCCTGTAAACCACCAGGGGGGAGGCTTAATCCTAGAAATACAAAGCTTCCAGGGGTCGCCATAGAACCAGGATACAGGTGAGAGGCCAAAAACTGAACCATACCCCACTTCACTCGCTTGACATATATAGAAAACTAGAAATAAAGAGACCTTGTGAACCTAACATGCAACCAATTCCTTCCAAGTAGCTAGAATACGAGATTATAAGCAGAACCATCCACATGCCACATACCTGGAGGTTACGACTCAATACCATTGACATATAAAGAAGAAAAAATGACCCTTATGTGGGGATAGTGAAAAACATATACCCAGGAGCATCGACAGAACCATAATTGACATAATCCCATATGAGATAGAGTAATACCAAAAACCACTAACACAAGAAGACCAAAAATAAGGGAAACCACTTCCAATTCTACATCCTTCACAAAGAAATCGATATAAGCCACCTTCCCCAGTGACCAAATTTCTTCAGAAACTTTCGACTCGAAGGCAAACAAAGAGATACACAAAACCATAGGAGCACGAAGAGAGGAGCTGATAAAAAACCCATGAACTAGGGTTTGAAACTTCCATGATTTGAACTCGTGCCCAGGGAAAATGTACCGGTGAAGTCTTCTCTAGGCCACCGTTCCACATGGACCAGAGCCAAAGGAAAAAAGTATCAAAATCAGGAAAGTTACCCAAACAACTGCAGAAAACAATGGTAGTCACATCCACTTTAATGCCCCTTCCACCTTCAAGGATGCCATTTACTTCGCGCATGCAAAGAGAAACTGATCCATGTGCTTCATGCATGTGGAGGTTGGTAAGGAGGCTCATTGGGATCATTAATATCAATCACATGTAGGTCTTATTACTTCTAAATCACACCTCGATCAGGGAATGATTATTTTTATTTTATGATTGTTTATTAAATTTAATTATCTTATTATTATATCTATTTTTTTTCCTTCTTATGACGGGAATATCTATATATATTTCAAATAATATTGGGAAAACCTATTATAACTCAATGGTCAAACCAATAGTGTTGAAAATGGCACCAAGAAATATTCTAATCTAATTTTCCCTTGAGTTAAATTAGAATAAAATTGTAATTCCACATCACAAGATAACTTGTATGAGTTGACTGAGTTTGTTTGACTTAGTTGGTTTAGTTAATTCAAGTTGAGGGTCTAATTTGAGTCATGTAGAGTGTCTCCTATAAAATAGGAGCCCTGGTTGATTTTATTTTGAGCTATAATTAATTAACTCAGTTTATCCGAGTTAAAGTCAATTTAACTAATTCTAAGTAATAATGTCTTTCAAATTAATCACATCATTAGGAGTTGGTCGATGTTTCAAACCAACCAATGTGGTTCATCCTCAGGATAAAGGTGAAGAAATCAATCGATCCTAAAGAATAAATAGTAAGGATGCATCGGGGTCCAGAGCTAGCACTTGGGAATTAGCCATTAGTAAATTAGTTATTAAATTAATTAAACAAATATTATAAATATGGATCACAAAAGTCTAAGATTTAACTAGTTCTAACTAATGGAGGAACTAGTGAGAGGTCAAAGAGTGGAACTTGGACTTGAACCACATCTAGTGATCAATCATATAACTGATGATTCACTCATAAATGACTCATGCATTTTAGTTCATAGAAATAACCGGTTGACATTGGACTTCAAGGGAAATGTACTATCAGTTGTATAATCATCCAAATTGTACAGGTGGTGCATGAAGTCAAAGGAAGGCCCTTGATGGATTGCGTACTTATGTATGGGGATTTCCATAATTAATAGGGGATAATTAACCAAGGAAAAAAAGCAAGTAAATAGGGACTTGTGCAAGGAGAAAATTGGTTAAGTATTGACCTAGGCTTGTATAGGAAGCCGTGAGATAGATAGAGATAGTGCAGAGGTTTCTCAGGCTTGAGAAAAGCATTGTAATATTATCATATTTTCTGACTTATGCAATATAAATATTGCAAGGTTTTTAACTATGGCTTTCCCCAGGAAATCATTGTGCAATGTGTGATGGAAATTATTTCTCTTGTATTCTTTGTGATTTCGCGATTGTAATTGGTTTCGACAATCGGTAGAGTAGATTAAAGTCTATTGTCTTAGGATATTACAATTAGCAGTTTGAATCTACGTGGATTTTATAAAAACACTGGGGAGAATTATCACTGAATATTATCCATCATTGCAGATTGGCTCATCATTGTTATTCAAGGAAAACCATGCCACCTCGAATTACCTACTGGTGATTCGTAAGGGGGAATGCTTTCACTTCTGTTAGATGCCTCCAAATATTGAGTTATTAACATGTTTCATTATGGCTGAAAAAAACAAATCTTAGCCAAACATAAAATTTTTTAGAACATACTCCAATTCATTTGAAAAAATATATATGAATTATATAAATCTAAACTTGGAAACCTAATTTTTAAACTATTATAAATTATAAAATTTTCACTCTAGAATGCCATTACTATTCATAGAGTTGTAAGCAACTCTTAGCCTTGAGTCAAAATCTTCATTAAATGATTTCTTAAAGTAAGATGAAATATTTCCCTACACACTACGAAGATAATCTTTAAATTAGAGGGATTTGCAGTGGAGGTTTAATTTTTAATATATTATAAATTGTAATTTTTTTCAATGTGTGACATTACTACTATTGATAGAGCAGTTAGCAACTTTGGCCTTGAGTCATACTCTTCATTAAATTTGTGATTTCTTAGAAGTAAGAAGAAATATTCACCTACACGCTACAACGATCTATAAAACGAATTAAGTCACATGATCATATATTTGATAATCCACTATAAAAACAAGATTTATAGTTGTTATGAAATATAGTCCCTTTTTCTACTATTATAGCTATTTAATTTATTAAAGGTTGTTTGGAGCGCAGAGAGAACTCCACACATTGAAAGAAAAAATATCTTTGCACAAAGTTGTCTGCACTATGAAAGTTTTTCACACTAATTACTCAGCACAATGAAATCTCTTGGCACAATATTTGAACAATGAAATCTCTTCACACGATGCTCCTCACTCAAAGTTCTCCACACAAAGCTCTCTACATAAGGAGAAAGATTTCAAATTTTCATTGTGTGGACATCTTCTATCTGTATGATCTATTAAATATAAAATAATAACTGGAGTTGTACGACATTGTAAAAAAATATAGCATATCTGCAAGTAATTTTAGATTCACTGATGGGAAACTTTTTCATGTGTAAACATCAAATGATTTCAATATTTGATTGTGTCGACATGTGCTCTCTATACTTGCATAATATATTTATAATACAAAATGAACCGTGCCTAATTACAAAATTTTTCACATGCTTCATTCACATAGGCTTCCTCCGCACAATCACTAGTTAATAACAAATACAAGTTTGTCGTACATTGAAAGAAAAAATATTTCCGCACAATCACTTGTTAATAAAAAATACAAGTTTATCGTACATTGAAAGAAAAAAATATCCCTGTACAAATATCTCTGCACAATGGAATTTATTTTCACTAATTTCTCCTTGTAGGTTTTAACCAACTACAAAAATTACCTGAAAATTAATTCTTAAAACAAAAAAATAAACAATGGCGAGAACAAAAAAAATATATATATACAAAGATTTTCACCTGGAACCCAGAACCAGGAAAACTAGATTGATTTTTCATAATATTCCTTTCAATGTTGCAATACACATATATACATGCCGAAGAATTCATAAACCGAAATCCATTAACCCTGGATTAGAACTTAACCGCAGTTCCTGTTAAATTTTTAGATTGTTCTATGTTGTATCAATTACTTTAGCCCAATTCAAAACTACAATTAGCAATATTTTCAAATATTAATTGGTCTTTTCATTCTTCAATAGTAATTTAAGTTATAACAATAAATTCAATTACAAAGGAGACAATTAAGATATCAACGAGATACACCAGGTTTGGTCAAAGACCAAGGAAAAACCCCACAAGGGGGAAAACATTTTGAAACTATTCTTCTATTAGATTTTCATAAAATGTTCAGCAGAGAGTACAATGAGCCCAATACAATAACATCAGAAAAAAACCCAATAACATTTAGAAACAAGTTCCCATTGTCAGAATATATCAGAGACAACTTTTCCTGTCTGCGGTCAATGGTCAATTTCAGTCAAATTTCTCGGTTGCATGCATGAGGAGTTGTGCGAGCGACTGGAGGCTTATAGTCATACCCTTGCTACCTGCAAACCAAAAAGTGGTCGAATTTCACTTGAGATGAGCCTGTGACTCTATTCCAAAAACCCTAAAACATATGCGAGCCTTGAACCCTGTAATTTCAGACCTTTTGCAAACCTCTGTTGTCATTTCTATTTGAGACTTGTGCGAGCCAATCAATGAAGAATAGAAGAAGAAGAAGCTTGGTGATGTTCAAATGATCTTGAGGTAATTTTATTTATAGGCTTCCATGGGTGTCCAATTTTCTTTAGGGCTGACCTTGTCCAAATGTGCATATGTGGGCTTTCCTTCATAAGTACACTTTCCCTTATCTGATTTGAATGATTTATAGGTTGATTTGGTCCTCTCGAAAAGAGAAATTCAATGCAATATTCTAGCAACAATATACTCTGACTCGACAATATGAAATGCTATAGAATTATGCTTCCTTCTCATCCAAGATATCATGGGATATCTGAGGCTAAAACAACATCGATATGTACTCTTCCTGTCGACAATGTTTCCTGTCTAGTCAACATCAATGTATCCATGAAGTTGAACATCTTCGGTAGAATATCTCAGAAAAAGTGTGATCATCCCTTGAAAATATCTCAAATTGTGTTTGGAAATGATCTAATGTGCATGGAGAGGCTTGGTCATAAATTTACTCAACATATTCACTGCATAGCATATGTTTATATGGGTGTTCACTAGGAACATCAGAGCCCCAATCAAATATATATACTTAGATGGATTCGCCAAATCGAGTCTTGCAACTTCTCCACATAACTTCTTGAATTTCATTTCCATCGGTGTGGATAGGGACTTGCATTCTATCATTTCAAATATTCCCAATAGCTTCACAACATATTTTCCTTGTGAAAGGAAAATCTCTTCGGGCCTTTTCCACACCTCAAGGCCTAGAAAGTAGTGCACGAGTCCAAGATCCTTCATCTTGAATTCAAAGGCTATCTCATTACTTGTCAAGAATATATCATCAACATATAAAAACAATATCAACAACATACCTTGGACTACCTTGAAGTAGAGGTTGGGATCAACATTGCTTCTTGTGAATCCCAACTTCAGAAAATAACTGTCTATGCGGGCATACCATGCTCTGGGGGCTTGCTTCAAACCATATAATTCCTTCTTCAACCTGAAAACATGTGTCTTTAGATCCTTTAATTAAAATCCCTATGGTTTCTCAACATACACTTCTTCTTGTAACATGCCATGGAGGAATGCAGTCTTCACGTCCATTTGATGGAGGGTCCATCCTTGACTTGTGATAGGAGAAAATATCTAACAAATGGTTGTATATCGAGCCACAAGTGCAAATATATCATCATAATCTTCTCCCTATTTCCGTGAGAATCCTCGAGCCACGAACGTTGCCTTTTATTTCTCAATGCTACCATCAATTCCATTCTTCATCTTCAATAACCACTTTGAAGTCACCACATATTTACCCTTTGGTCTCGGCACAAAATCCCATACGTCATTCTTCATAATACATTCATATTTTTCGGCCATACAATCTTTCCAAAATTTTTCTCTTATGACTTCTTCAAATGTGGGAGGTTCGACTTAAATCATAGTGTTCATGGCTGCAACATATCACTGGTACCTGCATGGATTCTTCCTTTCTCTATATGATCTTTGAACGTGAGATTGTCTCTCATCATCCTGTAACGTGTCTCGAAGCCAAAGTGGCCTCTTTGTGGCAGGAGGATCACATGGAGGAGGATCAAAGGGATCCATGGGCTCCATGGGATCATCAATAATATCTGACTTAGATTCGGGCACAAAAGGACCATCTAAAATATACATATCACCATTATTCTAAGGAGGAGGAGGTGGATGAAGGTACCTTGGTTTTCCAAGAGAGGTATCTTCATCAAATGTAACATCCCTTCTAATTTCAACATTCCTTTGACTAGGAATATATATTATAAATGCTTTAGAATTTTCATAATATCCAACAAACATAAATTTTCTTCTTGAGGCTTCCAACTTGTTCCTTTGGTCCTTCGACACATGAAAGTATACAGGGCAGTGAAAGATATGAAGATGACCAACATCGGTCTTGACACCTGTGAATACTTCTTCATGGGTCTTGGTTCCCAATGCTTGATGAGGCACCATGTTTTTAACATATATGATGACATTTGTTGCTTCTCCCCAAGGGAACTTTGGAAAATTATGATTATGGAGCATGGCAAGGGAAACTTCTATAATGGACATGTTCTTTCTTTCAACCACTCGATTTTGTTCGAGAGTATAGGGCACAATTGTATATTTCTTTATACCTTCCTTCTTGCAAAAATCAATGAAATCCTTTGATGTGTACTCTCCACCATTGTTGGACCTGAATATTTTGATTTTCTTCCTTGTTTGATTTTTGATCAAGGCTTTGAACTCCTTGAAAATTTTGAAGGCTTCATCCTTTTGCTTCAAATAATATATCCATGTATTTCTTGAAAATTATTTAATGAAGGTGATTAAGTAGATGTGGACGCCAATATACGCCAATATAATGCATGGGCATCAGACTACATATTTCAGGATGAATGAGATGGAGGATATAATTTGCCTTGTTCTTCTAGAGGGGAATGGTCCCCTTATCTTCTTTCCACTGGCGCAACCTGGACATACTCCATCATGTTGGGCTTGAACCTTGGGAATCCCTGAGACCAATTTCTCCAATTTCGGAAGAGCATCATAATGTAGATGGGACAATATTTAGTGCCATATCTTTCCAAGATGATTAGTATCATGGATCAATGCTAAAAGTGGTCTTCAAGTAACCCTGTAGAGTCCTTCACATCTTGATCCTAATGTGAATGCATCTCTCATAGGTGATCCAATAGGAAAAGTAAGGACCCTTCCCTTGATGAACTCAACCCTCATCCCTTTGTCATCCAAATCATATATTGATAACAAATTCTTCTTTATTCCTAGCACATACATCACATCGTGGAGCAAAAAAGATTCTCCTAAATTCAAATGAAATTTGACGACCCAAAACCTAACATGAGTGGAGTTGTCTCCAAGAACGATTTTCAAATTTTATTCCCTCTCTATCAAATTAGAGAGAAATTCCTTATATCCAGAGAAATAATGAGTGGCCCCATTATCAACCAACTAACTATCCCACAAATATGGAGGATATGAAATAGTAAGGGAAAAAATAAGAATATATTCAAATTGACTTGCAACATTACTTTCAGACCTAGAGAATATTGATTTCTGTTGTGGATGACGATCTTCTTCATGATAACTTGGAGAATATATTCTTCTTCTTTCATCTCTTCCTTTGCGGTCATTCCTTCGGTCATCTCTTCTTATTTGATCATTGAACTTGTTGTCGTTGCTTCTAGTATTGTAGCGTGGTCCATTGTTCTTCTCGTGGCAATCTCCAACATAGTGGAATTTATTAAGATAATTGTAGCATTTAATGTGCAAGTATTCCTTTCTTCTATTTGAATTTTGAGGATTAAACCTTTCTTGAATTTGATGGAGATCCTTTCCATTTCTTCTTCTTTTTTCATGAGTGATGAATGCAACAAGCTCTCCTTCTTCATGCTTTTGAATCCTTCCTCTTGATATCATCCTTGACTCTTCTTGAATGATATTTCCAACGATTTCATCAAATGATGGGAGGACATTGTTGTTGCTTATAGTAGTAATTAAGGTTTCCAAAATAAGAGGGAGACCTCTTAGAGTCATGATAACCAATTCCCTGTTAGACACAGATTCCCCAACTCTTTGCAATTGATCTCTAAGACCAGATATCCTGATTATGTAGGATTTTAGGGACTCTCATTTGTTCATGTTCATGTATTTGAGTTGATATTTCAAGGATCAACTTTGTACATGTCATATATCTTATCATACATGTCCTTATACCTTCTCAAATTTCCAACATATGCAAGAAAATTATCTTGTAAACCATCCACTATAATTCGATTTTCTTTTAACTCAAATTTCTTGTGCTTGTTCTTGACAACAATAGAAGCATTTTCTATAGGGTCAACTATGATTTCCAACATGACTTTCCATGCATCAAAATTGGATGAGCCACCAAAATTATCATTTTCCTTGAAGAAGGAAGTCATGTTGAATTGGGTAGATCAAGTATTTCGACTTTCCAAAGATGATTTCTTTAATGCTTGTCTCCTTTTGGGATTTTGCTTCACCTTAGCTTCGATACCATGTAAAATTTTCAGATTGTTCTATGTTGTATCTATTACTTTATCCCAATTCAATACTACAATTAACAATCTTTTCAAATATCAATTAGTATTTCCATTCATCAATAGTAATTGAAGATAGAACAATAAATGCAATGACAAAGGAGAAAATCAACACATGAACAAGAGAAACCAGTTTTGGCCAAAGACCAAGGAAAAACCCCACAAGGGTGAAAACCATTTGAAATTCTTCCTCTATTAGATTGTCATAAAATGTTCAACATAGAGTACAATGATCCCAATATAAAATCATCAGTAAAACAACCCAATAACATTCAGAAACAAGTTTCCAGTGTCAGAATATATCATAGACAACTTTTCCCATCTACAGTCAAAGGTTAATTTTAGTCAAACTTCCTGGTCGCATGCATGAGGAGATGTGTGAGTGACTGGAGGCTTCCAGCCACACCCTTGATGCCTTCAAGCCAACGATTATGGTCAAATTTTACTAGAGATGAGCCTACGACTGTAATCCAATAACCCAAAAATAGATGCAAGCCTAAGACCCTTTAATTTTAGACCTTTTTCGAACCTTTGTTTTCATTCCTACCTCAGGCCCGTGCGAGCCAATCAATGAAGAAGAGAAGAATAAGATTCTTGGTGATTTCCAAATGAGCTTGAGGTCACTTGTATTTAAAGGCTTCCATGGGTGTACAATTTTCTTTAGGTCCAACCTTGTCCAAATGTGCATATGTGGGATTTCCTTCATAAGTACACTTTTCCTTATCCGATTTGAGTGATATTTAGGTCGATGTTGGTCCTATCTAAAAGAGGAATTCAATGCAATCATCATCTCTATTAAATGAGCTATCCAAAGTGGATTTTGACCATATTTTCATAATTTAACAGTTCCCTTCACTGGATCTACAAAATACCATGGGCATAAAACCATCATGCCCAAAATCATGCACAAAATCCATGCGCAAAACCACCCAAAAAAAAATTACTGCCCCGCTACACCCGACGCAATGTACAATGCATGCGCTAGTCGTGGAATGAATATAACACATACGAAACACTTCGCACGACGAAATATCTCAGAAAAATCTCCACACAATGAAATCTATTTGCACAACACTCTCATTGATTAAAGGTTTTGCGGAGTAAAAATGTTTGCAAGTAAGTTTAGATTCAATGATTGGAAATTTTCGCATGTGTAAATATAAAAATTGTTGAATAATGTAACTAGGTTCGGTCTTCATAATTGTATTTAAGTCATAATGAAAATTAATTATGAAAAAGATGAAAATGAAATTGTATTATTATTATTATTATGACTTATTAAAGCACGGGTTTCAAGCTTGGGTCATCATGTTTTAGGTAAAAGTCCCCATTGAGGACCTCAAGGATTTATACCGGGTCATTAAAGTAATTGTAAATTTAATAATACCATTCTTGGGATTTTGAATCATGTAAAAATATTTATTATTGAGTAAAATGGGTTATTTGTCACCTCCACACCAAGTTAGCCTCAAGAAGGGTAATTCACCCTCACTAGAAGCCTATATATTGAAGCATTTAGATTCATTTGGAGGAGATACTCAGGCACAAGTTTGATATTCAAAAGGAGACAATGAAAAAGTGCGGAGTGGGAAAATAGGGAGGAAAAGTGTAGGAAAGATCTAAATCGAAGTTTTGGGCCATCTATCTCTCACCCATGTGGGTTTTATGTGGAGATCAAAATCTATACTGCCACATCGAAGTTGTTGCAAAGTCGAAGCTGCTGCTGCTAGGTTGAAGTTGTTGCTGCCAGTTGTTGTTTCTTCAAGTCGAAGTGTTGCTTCAAGATCAAAGCTATTGCATTGATATCAAAGTTGCTAGGTCAAAGATACTGCTACATTGAAGTGATGTTGTTGTTGTTGCTACATCTAGGTTGAATATAGCACTGAAAAGTGATCATCTACAGAAAAATGAAAGGGATGACTTGGTGTGGAGGAAGTGTGTGTCTAAGCCAAGAGTCTTGGATTATCTCAGGAAAACTATTGAAGGAAGAGTTGTTGACAGGGTTTTCCCCAAGAGTGAGGTTTTTCCCTGGCTTTCCACCTACATCTGGTGTTCTTGATATTCATGCTATTATTTCGATAACTTCTTGATCAAATAAGATAAAATAAGAACATAATAAAGTTAATAATAACACGAATCTCAGAAGTATTAGAGCTAAGGTGAAGAAGAAGGAAAAAGGCAGTTTGGAGATCTATTAAAAAGAGAATAATGAAATCTCAAGAAGTTGGATAAGGGTCATCAAAGGGGATCATATAAGTAAAGAAGCCTACAAATGAATTAAGTGAAGCAATGAAAGGAAATTTTACAGAAACAAAGACTTTGGCCATGAGCCTAATAGTGGGTGGAATGCATGCAGTCAAGAAGGAATCAAGATGGAGTCAGAATAACTTTAGTAATCAACAAGGAGATTGAAGAAGAAGAAGGAAAAAAACTCGAATGACTAACTTGCTCATCACAAGAATAAAGGAAACTTCAAGAAGTCCAAAGGGCCAAGAAAGATGATAGACCTATCTAATAATGAATGCCACAATAATCACAAGATGGGTAACTACAGAAAGGAATTGTCGTGAGAATCTAGGGAATAAAAGGAAAGACAGGTATTAAGCAAAATTTTTCGAAGAAGGTTCAACAAATAATAACATGATGGAAGCATTTGAAGTCAATGACCTATTTCTAGGGACTCTGAAGGACCATATCCCTTACATATCCTTTTACTCTAAGTTTTGAATTGTATTCATTTATGCTTTTATTTTTAGTATTTATAGGTATAACATGTTTTGGATTTTTTTTTGAATTGTTTTGATAAAGTTATAGGTACCCTCAAGTTTGGATTAAGAGGGAGCCCTCACCACTTTCCAAAGATAAGTATCTTACTCATATTATCTTTTATATACGGTTTCCCTTTATTATCTAGTTATGTTTGTATTTAATACTAATCACATTTCTTTTCATGTTTTTCTTGTTTAGGAAAATGCTAGCTAAATGCTCAACGATTATGGAAGAAGGCCTCACAAAAAAAAGAATTGGAATTACAAGGTTTTTTAAGAAACAAAAGGTATGCCTTAGAATATAATTTTTACTCTCTTCATGATAAAGTTATAGTCATTATTTTTGATAAACTATTATACTAACATTATTGTGCCTATCTCGCTTGAATCATAAAAATTCTTTATTGGGTGATTCATCATTAGATAAATCTACCCTCTTCATATCTTTGATTATTCTTGTAGAACCCTATAAAGGTTCTTTGTAAAACCCTAACGTAAGGTATGATAATGTGTGAAACCATAACCTACTTAGGGTCATTTATGAAGTATAAATGAAATGTTTGATGCTTTGATGATGTTATGTTTGGGGTTTTGGTATACTTATGAAAACCCTAACTTGTTAGGTGATGTATGAAATCCCAAGTCTTTGAGGTTTTAATAAATTAGGGTTTTCTATTGAAACCCTATATATTTAGGGTTTAAGAGAAAAACCCTTATGACATAGGAATGAATCCCTAGGTATATGTTTGTTAATTTGATCAAGTTTGTTATATGTCTAACTTTAATGTGTTTGTGTCATTGGGTTTGAATGACGTATGTTATTATGATATGATTGTGCATGATGATGGAATCCTAGATATATGTGTTGACCTAATTGTTGATGGTTATAAGTCCTACGGTTTGGAAGTAAGCCCTAGTTGAAGTTTGATATTCTAGGATGATACTGTTTTTGAATTCTAGGGTATTGTAACTAAACCTTAGTAGAAGTTCAATTCTCTAGCATATGATGATAATTTTTCAAATGTGACAATCTACTTGAAATTGTATTGTGATTAGTTTGATTATTGAGGATTATTATATGAAAATCTAGGGTTTACACGAAACCTTAGTAGAAGCTAGTCATATTATTGAAACTTTAAATTGAGTTGTGATTGGTTTTGATTATTGAAGCTCATATATGAAATCTAGGGTTTTGCACTAAATCCTAGTAGGAAGTCTAACATATGAAATATGGAATTCGTTATATGCATTGTTGAAATTGTACTTGTTGATTTGTGTTAGTATGAATCTTTCGTCATAAAATATCACTTTAGCTACGCATAACAAATAGCCCTAACATCGATTATGGCTGCAAAATATCTTTTAAGTTTGCTGCATAAATTCAGATCTAAGCATAAAAGACATTAAGAAGATAAAATATGAGATGGCTCCATGCATCCAATGAACAGGACAAAAACAATGTATTTAAAGAATCTTATATTATATTAAAGAATGGGGCACCTGAGAGGAAAACAAGAAAGGTGTTTTCCAGTTCTCCTTAGTGGGATGGGTTCTTGGAAGTTCTCAATGTTTCAGATCTATGATTCCTCTCTCTTGCTAATGTGGAAAACCCAAACAAACATGGAACTCAATGGAAGTTCATAAAACAAAAATGGAAAAAGGTGACCAAGAGCAGATCTAGTGTGATCTAATGCAATGGAGGTGACTAATGAATGGGGAAAACCCTTCTATTTATAACAAAATATGGGGGTGTTCTAGAACTTGGTGCATGAATAAAATATTATTAATCAAATTCTAGAATCACCCTTTAGGAATATTTTATTATATTTGTTGGAGGGAAAAGGTATTTTGACTTGGGTCAATTCCTTTATTTATAAATAACAAATAAATAAATGATTTATTTATTATTTTAAGGGAAATGAGGGGAATTTAATTAAATAAATAATGGTTTATTTAATTATGTGATTTAGTCAAATTTAACTAAGAATATTATTTAAATAATGATTTAAATAACTTATTCTTAGGAAATAATCAAATAAATAATGATTTATTTAATTGATTTCCTTGTTTTGGGTTAAATATGACCATGAAATATAGACAAATGTGGTGAAAGCAATTTTACTTAGGGTAAAATTGGTCTTACATGGTGTACTTGGGTTCATCTAATGATAATAGGTTAGATGACCAAAAAAATGGTGTAACAGATTGCCCCCCAACGTATGAGTGTTAGGAGCAAATCGTATGACCGAAGTGCGTTGTAAGAACTCAATCACTGGACAACAAAATGGAAGTGAGAGAGAGGAATGTAAGGTAGTCTAAAGTGGTAAAGGACTATACCCTGAGGAGGCGAGACTTACAGGTGCAACAAGTCTCAAGTGTATGAAGTGGTACCTGTGCTAAAGGCGGCGGGGGAGGCATACCTATGCCCGCCGAGACAAGAGTACACATAATAAGGCGCCTGGAAAAACACGGAACGCAATAGTGAAACAGGTGCTGGCCTAAACATGAGCCAGAGTAATATAATGATGAATCCCACATACATGTAATGCCTGGAATAATCATCAGGACTGATACAATAATATGTTAGTACATGAGATACAAATACACCCAAATGCCCCCTACACACGGGGAAGGGCTCGTGGAATCGGACTGATACATGCAAATCGAATAGACGTTGCAAGCTGTGGAGGCCGATATCATCAAATAAGAGGAGATGCATCAAGGGCTGGAATGAAGAATTCATCCGGGAATGTGGGGGGCTACCTGTAGGGCCACCCCCTCATGAGGGTTGAGACATCTCACACACGCCCGGGGATCACCAATAGCTGCTGCTGCATCACTGAACCATCAAGTGTATAGATCACAATCATGCTGAGAAGAGGTTGAACCAAAGTACACTGCCCCCTAGACCTGGCTTCTGGAGTGAATGAGCTGATGTCGACAGAAGTAGGTCCGCCATAGGTGAGGTAATAAGGAAACCTCAACTAAGGCGCGAGGGAAAAGAGTAGAGCGACGAACAGATAGACATTAATGATGATGTGGGAATGAGGGATACAGATGAGTGAGAGGGTGACTGCCCTTGTTAGAGCATAAAGGGCATGAATGGCTTGGCGACAGCTGACACAATATCAATGGGGATAATTGACGGTGGTACTGAAGGCCATAGTGTGCAACACGAGAGGGGAGGCGATGTTGGAATATAAGGGATGGAGGACTATAGCAGGATACAAAGGGATGCGAGATAGACTCCATGACTGATGATGACTCAACTCGGTTGCTCTAAACAAGGGCGACTCGATGGTGCTGCCACACAGTAAAGGTCCAATGGGGAACCATAAAAACATGAGTATAATAGGGTATCTCATGACGAAAATCAACATGAACAAAGAAAATTAAGGAGACAAAGTGGTGCCCCAAGTACAAGTATGGTAAGTGAAGAAATGTGATTTGTAGGCGAGGTGAATAGACTCTTCGTGGACCAAATGTGTCCTGGTGAAGGATCAAGGTACTAGAAGGTACCCAGAGCTCATGAACAGGCCAGGTCGCACTTTTTGGGGTCTGTTCTGTGGCCTGGGTAGCAGGTACTGGGTAGAAAACTGCGACCTGTTCCGGGAATGACCTGAAAAGTGCGGCCTGTCAGACAAAAAGGGGGTTTCAGTGCTATTTTTGGCTGAGATCTGGAATATTTATTGTTGAGGGGCATAGGTGCCCCCAAGCATGTTGTGGTCATGCCAAAATGTAAAAGGGGAATCTAAACACATTTTAAAGATATGGGGCGCCATTTGTTTTCGTTATGGTTATGCAGTATGAGAAAGGAAAAGGAGGATTACCAATCTCTTTTAGCACTGCATATATGAATCAAATGGACTTTAAGTTTCTGGGTTGGCATACTTGGTGCCACTATCCCAAACATAGGATTTGGAGATAATGAACTAATGCTCTCTTAGGAAACCTATAGGTTGGTCAACAACAATTTCGAAAAGGCTGGGTTGCTGATGTAAGATGAAGGAACGATAAGGGGTATCATCCCTAGAGTGATTTGAAGTGATATGGGAATTTAGAGGTTCTTCTAAATGCGGAAGAATAATGGTACTAAAGTCAGCACGATCAGGTACACTATGAGAGTTGTGGAGAAGAGCGTCTCTTGGTTGCACAGATGTGGGTGCCCCCTTACTCAAACATTGGGTTTCAATGTAATGGCCACAAGGTGTATGTGGTGTGAACGCATGGGTTCGATGTAAAAGGGAATAGATAAAGTCAGGGGTGGTGATTTCTTCCATAATGTCATCATCGTGATAGGAGATGGGGTGATTGGCGGAAGAAATACCACCTGACGCAGAAAATCTACCTGACTCATGATCACAATAAGAGAGGGCCGCATGTGCATCGTTACAAGGGGTAAAAGTGGCCCAAGCTGGCGAGGCTAACTGCCGGGAGTAGCGACTTGCCCCATTGGCATAGCCAATATAATGCGTGGACAGAGGGTCCGACACAACAGTGTCACAAGACAAGACATGGGAGGAGTAAGAACAAAGATGGCAACGTGAGTGAAGGGTAGACAACAAGTGACAACTATGGGAGGTTGTAGTCTAGATAGGGTGGTTATGACTCATAGACCGACTAGAGGGTGATGTATGAGGGCTGGAGCTCAGATGGCGAAGAATATCATAGATACAGATGGTATCATCATGGTTATGGGTGGGAGGGAAAAGGTCAGGGATACCACATGAGGCCGCAAAGCTACCTAAACCATCAACATGGGAAGAAAGGCTCACATATGGACCGGTGCGGGGGAGGACAAAAGAACAAGTGAAAAGATGATCGAAGCATGAAGAGCCCAAGAATGTTGCTGAAGGGGAATCAAGCAAAACAAGTGGAGTGGATTCAGAAGAAATGTACTCCAAGGTTTGGGCAGATGATGATAGGTACAAGAGAGGAGCAGTAGATTCAGACATCTCAACATCAGGGGGAGGGATGTCAATGGTAGCCGGGGGATCCTCAAGTAAACTGGAGGCATATTGAGCAAGGGTGGGCGAGGTAGATTGATTTTTTTCAACTTTGTACTCGTGAAGGACTTCTAAAGAGGCTCTGTAATGCGTGAGGTGAGGGAAATGGTGAGAATAATGGCCATGGACACCACATAAAGCATAGGGTTTTTTGGTGCGAAGAGGCTTGGGGTTCTTGGTTGCAGGTGATGAGGAAACAGAGGTTGCAGGGGCCGTCGATTTAGGGAATGCAACTTTGACCATGGGTTGGATTCGGGGCAACTCTGGACAAGTATGGGTGGCGTGACCGATAGCATCACACAAGGTGCAAGGCTTGGTGGGTGGGGGGGGAGTAGGATCGGGTGTAGTAGCCTTATCTTTGGATGCCCCCCTGCGAGTTTTTCTTTTCTTGCCCGTAGTGGTCGCGTCATGAGGAGGGCCGTGCGAAGGGGATAGGGGTACTATAGCGGTGGGAGGAGCAACGGGAATCGGTTGAACTGGCGTCACAACAATGTATGGTTTAGGGTGGCCGGGAGGGGTCTCGGTTGGAGGAGTAAGATACCATACCGTTATTCCCAATGTCAAATTGGGTAGGGAAAGGGTGGCCATGACAGGAACTGAATAGACTCCAGGGGGGGGACCAAGGAAAGGGATTTGACTGCCAGAGTAATGGCTAGGAGGGACGACTCCTAAATGGTGGAGGCCTGAGGGAAACGATTCAGGAGGGTAAGGAGGTTCTGAAGTGTGAGGGGGAGGGGAAGGTCCCGGTGGGGGAGGTTGAATCGGCTGAGGCAAAGGGCTAGGAGAAGGGTGAGGCGGATGAGGTGGAGGTTGCTGACTAGTCGAAGCAGGTTGCGGGAGGGCATCTTGAGACGATTGCATCATGAAAACATCCGCCGAGCTAGGATCAGAGACAGGAGGAGGGGGGGGAGCAGGGAAGGTGCCAAGCAAAGAGGAGTCTTTGTAGACACCAGGGGACACAGTGGTCAAAGAATCAACAGTTTGCTTATTGGTGACAGTAGAGATGGTGGACTCAGGTGAGGTATGAGATTTAGGTTCATGATACGACAACTGGTCAATGGTGACAATTTTTCCATTATGAGGGAAAAACATCTTGCGGTGGACTACGGAGGGGATGGTAGACGTGGCATAGGTGTAACTCCACCCCAAAAGAATGTTATAATCAAGAGGGGCGTCGATAACTTCGACATCGACACACACAGTTTTACTGGCAAGGGTGATAGGAAAGTTATGGAAAAGGCCGATGGGCTGGGAGGCATGGCCGTCCCACGCGTGAAGGGTGATTGTGGAAGGGGCCAATTCAGGTGATCCAAGTTGTTTCCAAACTGAAGCGGAAATTACACAGGTAGATACCCCCTCATCAATAATACACCGAGCGACATTAGCATTCCAGATTTTGACTGGGATTGGGAAAGCAACAGAAGGAGGGAGAGGGGGATGGTTCGACTTACGAGCGTCGAAAACAATCAATTGGTCATCAGCAGGATCTACAGCACTGATGGCAGATAGTAGAGCCTTCTTTTGAGAAGGACACGACTGGAGGAGTTCCAGTGTTGAAATGGCAATAGGAGATTGTGCCAGATCATCTACTAGACTATACGAATGGGCAGCGTGCCCAGAGGCAGCATTTCGGTGTAATGGGCCCTTAGGAATTTTGGTATGAACCTCAGCTTTGGGCGGAGGGATTTGCAAGGGACTTGAAGATGGGGACTCGGAAGGGGGGGAGTACCGTCGGGACCGAGTTTGCAGGTTAAGGTTGACGGTGAGAGGTTGGTCAGATGACATCATAAGAATCTGGTAATCAGAGGAACCATAAGGAGAAGGTTGAGTAGTCACAAATCCTTGTTGGGGGAAAGGATCGGTAAACACAGCGGGTTGAGAGGTAGCAGTATTGGTGGGGACAGGAGGGGAGGAGTGTTGTCCGTGAATGGTGGCCTGAGACTCCCACATCTGGTGCATTTGTGGTAATAGAGGACAATCGTGAGTGTAGTGGCTGTAAACACCACAACACGAATAGGGCTTATTGGTGCGAAGTGGCCTGTCCGTCTTGGGCTGAGAGCCCTGTGTCTGGTTAGCAGTTTTAGGGTCAAGATTGGAAGGATTGGGTCCACGATTACCAGAGGCAGATGGATTGCCTCTCCTCCACCATTGAGAGGGAAGAGGAGGAGTCGCACCTTGCTGCGCTAATACATGGCCTGGAGGGGGTAGTAGGGGCGGCAGCGGGGGTGGGGAGGGCAAGGGAGTGGGAGGTCCAAACGCTGGAGGAGCTGGGATGCCAGGTTGCAGGTAAGGATAAGGGTGAGAATGGGAAACATTGAGGTAAGCAGGAGTGTGGGCGATAGGAGGAGTCAGGCCATACCCTGGATACATGTTACCAAGAGTGGGAAAGGCGCTGGGGGTGCTGGCCCCTCCGAGAGGAAAACCATAGGTCATAAGAGGTTCAGCAAAGGTATGCGATAGGGCTCCGACGATACTGTTGGCAGAATGAGAGGCCCCCGAGGCATTAGGGTCACCAAGTTTGGGGAGGTCAGGAAGGACAGTATAAACATAACCAGATTGGGCATAGATAAGGTCATATTTTAAGGCTATTTGGAGGGCGGCTTCTTCGGTTTGGGGAAAATGGGATGCGATGTCTTTGCCAATGGGAGGTAAGAGAGAGCGAAGGAACCAGTCCATGTAAACCCGATCTTCAAAGGGGGGAGTGCGACACAAGCTCCGTCTTCGTCTCCGTTCCTGAACATGAGCAGAAAGACGGGTCGAAGAGGATTGGTGAAAAGAGGTCAATAATTCAGTGCCAGTGTCGTATCGGAGAGGGAGTTGGAAATAAGAAAAAAAGGCCTGGGCAATGGTCGCAAAGGTGGTATGGGAAGAGGTGGCTTGGTCAACATACCATTTGGAGGATTCGTCGGTAAGCCTGCGTTGGAACAAACGAAGACGGATGGAGTCATTGGTGATGGAATTGGAGGAACACCACATGTGAAAAGATCGGATATGGTTAGAGGGATCTTCACTAGCAAGGTCTTCAAACTTCGGAATGTCGAAGGGGAGCTTGGTTGGAATAGTAGGCGAACTGACATCGTGGCGAATGGGATCATTAATCAACTAATTGAAATCAGGGAGACTAAGGCCGGCCATATAAGGGAGTAATGGGGCAGTCGAGGTAGGTCCTGTAGAGGTTCCACTGGAAATAGACCCAGTAGTAGTACTGGGGTTGCTGCTGGTAGTAGGCCCTGAAGTAGACATGGTGAAAGTGACAGGGGGAGAACCAGGAGTAGGGGGAGAACCCGAACAATCAGGGGAAGAGTCGGAGTGCAGACTCGGGGGATGACTTACTTGATGACGATGGGAAGGAGGAATTTGACCAACCGGAAACTGAGGGTGAAGGCCAAGAAGTCTCCAGGATAGGCGCCTTGGGGGCGCAATGATGACGGGAAGAAGAAAAACTGACAAGGGCAGCAAAGTGCAAAAGCAAGATGTGACAAGGGTAGGGAGGTGCAGTGTCAATTGATTTTAGAGTCTTTGCCAGGCGGTGTTAACCAGGCTCTTCTTCACTTAGGGTCAGTGTGTGGCATGCATTAATTTTAATTGTTTAAAACCAGACGTTTTGAGAGTAAAAGAAAAAAGTGTGCTGCATGACGGAAAAAAATCTGCAGTAAAAAGAGTGAAAGAACAGAAAATGAGCAGCTAACAATGCATCAGTCGAACCCAAGGAGGTGGGTCTCTCAAAACTAGTCAATAAGAGGGAAAAATCACGCGAAAAGGAGGCCAATAGATCTAAAGTCCGGAGGGACGGGGATCTAATGGAGAGATCTGCTGGAAAGTGGTGCAGAAAGCAGCAAAGACGCAGGGGCAAGGTTGCTGTTGGGAAAGCGGAGATCAGCTAAAAATAGGGGGGTCAAAGAGGGGACCCTAGAGAGGAACCCAAACAAAATGAAAGGAGGGAAGAAGAACTGACCTATGGGGATTTGAAAAGCAGGTATCAGATCTGGAATAAATAAGGCTGAAACTCTGGAAATTCAGACATCTGAAACAGCAAAAAACTCTCCCACAAAAAGTGGAGGGTACTAGAGCCCTAAGGGGAAATATTCCCACTTAGTTGAGTGAATCAGATCAGAAACAGGTCTGAACGGGCGGAGACAGAGGCTAGAAAACCTTGACATAAGCTTCAGACAAACCCAGAAAAAGTGCTGGAAAATTGTAGAGAAAAGTGCAGGTCGCAGGTTTGGGCCTGTTTGCAGGCCAGGTCGCACTTTTTGGGCCGATAAGTGTGACCTGCAGATCCGGGTCTTGCGGCGGCAAATTTCAGAAAATTTTGTCGTCTCAGCTGCGGCTGATGTCGGTCACCTGCGCAATAGGGCCAGAAACACACAAAGGTTAGAAATTGGAAGGTTTGAGGGTTTTAGAGGTAAAAATTAGCATAAAAATAGGAAAAACAGAAAATTGAAGAGAAACCCTAGGGTCTGAAACAACTGGATATGCAGGAATAGAGAAAACGACAGTGGTCGCAAAAGAAAAACCGTGTGGAGTTGCCAATTTTTAGTATGAATCTTTCGTCGTAAAAGATCACTTTAGCTACGCATAACAAATAGCCCTAACATCGATTATGGCTGCAAAATATCTTTTAAGTTTGCTGCATAAATTCAGATCTAAGCACAAAAGACATTCGCGGACAATAAAGGACTAATCCCTTGTCCAGCGACAGAATAAAAAACAATATAAAAAATCTATATTCCTGCTAAAAAATTAAATTTTTTTTAAGAAGCAAAAAGATGGCTGGACTCTCCTGGTGGATATAGTTCATGAGTCAATCAGTGCTGGATCATGATTCCTCTCTGTCTGCCTGTTGGGCATCACATGTTAAGAACTCATGAAGTTCATAACAAAATGAAAAAAGTATTAAGAGCAGTCAAAATTTTGATCTATGAAATGGTATTAGTGATGAAACCCTTCTATTTACTAACAAGACAGGTATTTCTAGAACTTGGTGCATGAATAAAATGTATTAATCAAATTCTAGAATCCTACCCACAAAGATATTTTATTATATTTGTTGGAGGGAAAAGGTCTTTTGACTTGGGTCAATTCCTTTATTTATAAATAACAAATAAATAAATGATTTATTTATTATTTTAAGGGAAATGAGGGGAATTTAATTAAATAAATAATTGTTTATTTAATTATGTGATTTAGTCAAATTTAACTAAGAATATTATTTAAATAATGATTTAAATAACTTATTCTTAGGAAATAATCAAATAAATAATGATTTATTTAATTGATTTCCTTGTTTTGGGTTAAATATGACCATGCAATATAGACAAATGTGGTGAAAGCAATTTTACTCAGGGTAAAATTGGTCTTACATGGTGTACTTGGGTTCATCTAATGATAATAGGTTAGATGACCAAAAAAATGGTGTAACACTTTGAAGGTTTGCAATATGTCATAGAAGTGTTTATTATATCTCTTAGGGAAATATTGTGGCTCTAGATATAATGAGATTGATGTCTTGATTGAGTTGTTGATGTGATTTAGGATTTGTACCAAAACCTGGAAACAAAGTTGAAGTATATAAGTAAATTCTCTTGTTGATTATGTTTACAAAGTCCAATTCTTCCATCATTGTATGGTTTTGATGTGGTTATCTTCATGCTTCTATATATTTGGTTGTACTTGCTATCTAAGTTGTGCAGGTACATAATATTCAAGATGGAGAAGATGTTCGTAAGTAAATTTGATGTGATAAGCATGATGAAGGAAGATATATATCATAATGACTTTGATGAGAAGGATGGAAGCCATGAAATATTCTCCAATATCATTAGAAGAAGTTGATCTCCCTAAGTTAAGAGGGAGCCTGGATAGAAGAAATATCCTTAAGTTAAGAGGGAGGGAATTTCATGGTCATTATGGATAACTTGAAAGAAGAAATTGGAGAATGCATTTTTGAAGGGCTGCTGAAATAAGGAAAGCATGATCGAATTGTAGAATATGTTGCTACATGTGAAGTAGGAAAGGAAAATATATGATTTAGGAATCTTTTGTCAAGATTCAAAAGTACTACTGTGATAAATTGAGAAGCAACATCAAGTTGTCTGAAAGACACCATAGGTTAGTATTGATGTACATTTTGAAAGTTTTTTACTAATTGGGGTTGTATCTGTATAGGTAAATATCTCGGAGGTTTGATAGTATGTTATCAATCAAGTTTGATCATGAGAGATTTGTTGTTTTTGATCTGTTTGATCAGGGAGGAGTTGCTACCGATTAGAATAATCGAGAGTGTTGAGGCTTTGTGTGTGATACACATTGCATGGGAGGACATATATGTGATGATTTTTGGATCCAAAAGTAGGGAGGGTGGTGATGAGCCTTAGTATTTCAACAAGAATGCTGAACTACCGATGCTACAAACTTTAATTATCAACCCGGGGTTCATACAAACTTAAGAGGCATCAACACTATATGTGCAGCATACAATGTGTCCTTATTTTGTTGATATGATGTAATGGAGTGAATTAAATGAAATCAAAGCCTAAAATAATTTAAAAAATGGAATTGTTGCTTTGAAAATAATCGTTGGTAAGAACAACAATTTGTAATTGAAATCCTAAGAGCATGAATTAAAATAAATATGCCTAATCTACTTTGTAAAAATTCATGTCTTAAGTGGTGTTTATTCTTCCTAATTCATGGATTTATATCCTAGGGTTCATGATTCAAGCCTAAGAGACAAAAACCAAGCTTTGGGAGAAAATCTGGTCAAGTTTACATGCGCTACAAGAGTGCTACATGAGGTTCTGTTTTTGCTACAAGAAGTTCTATTTTGGAGATAACTCACCGAATGACTAAGTAAATCAAATGAAAATGGGATGGGAAATTTTTTATTATTAATTATGATATATTAGGTCTTGATTCCAAGTTTAATCACTCCAAACTACCCCTGCTCACACGTGCTAAAAAATAATAGAAAATTACTATAAAAACTGAAAATTCAAGAACTAGAGAGCTAGTTAACCTATCAAATGCCTAACCTAATCAAGTAAAAATTTAATGACATAATTTTTTTAATTAATTTGAATTCTTTATGACCTAATAAAAGTGGAATAAACTCAAATGAAGCTAATTAACCCATTCTAAAAAATAGAAGAAAATTACTACTATTTCGCTACAAGGCATATCCAGAAATCCTATATCCGTGAACTAGTAAATCCAAGTAGCTCAATGATGAATATGACCTTACAAAGTTATTATAAGGATTAATAAGGCTTGTGAATCTATAAATAACCTACAAAATATCTCACTTCAATAATTTAACTCAATCCTACAGCAAGAAAAGCATCAATACTAAATACAGAAATAGGCAAAACAAGAATAAGAGATGCATGTGAGTAAGAAGTCAAAAGAACATAAATAAATTGTGCAAGAGGGATCTAAGGCTATTGGGATGGAAAAGCCCAAGGAGACTCAGAGCCCTTTGGAAGAAACCAAGATTTAGAAGCAAAAAATGGCACCAAACTTCATTATTTGAATTAATCGAAGTACATCCTGCAAAAAATGAAAACGGAGCTGCCAAACAACAAGTTTTCTCTACAAGAAGATTAAAAAATACATGCCCCTAGCGGCCAATTCAAATTGGTACTAATAAAAAATGATGATGAAGCATTCTCCTTGAATGGAGGAAGCTTTTCCTTACAAAATCCCCCAAATAGTGGATTTGATTCCCAACACTAGGAATCTGCATTAAATGATAGGGAACACATTCCTAGATTTTCCCAATCATTAGAGCTCCAGAATTTGTCAATAATTTCATAATATTTTGTTAATTTATTCTCCAATATTGATCCTCCTGTAGTAGGGAGCAAGTCCCTAAATTATCTCCTCCTCCAAATCTTCATAATCTGCCCAAAATATTCTCACAATATTCTTCAAAAATAAATAATATTAGGCACAAATATGAACTATCTCTAAACCTTCCTAATGAACATTAAAGCTAAAAATATGTCATCTAATGCAAAAAGAGAGATTTAATGCACTGAAGGATGGTAATATGGGCCTTAATTTATGTCTAATTTGGTGGCCCATCATACCCCTCTACTTAAACTGTTTCTCATCCTCTGAGAAACTTAGTGACCTAACTGTACCTTATTCATGGCCCTAGTGGCCTCTCTTGTACATTCCTTAGTCCTTTCCCTTAAGAAGGTTTGTTGTAGGTTCTACAAGGAAAAGCAAAAAAAAAATGTAGTTTTACTTTTCATGATTGTTTAACAATCTTTCAAGAACAAAAACATAACTTTCCTCTTTGAAAGTGAACTCTGTTGGCTTGTAGGTCCATTACATTCACACCGTCTCGCTTGACACCTTTATTCCATTTTCACTCATTTTTCCAAATTTGTTTGTGCACAGAAAGATCATAGTGTTTCTAGATACCATTAGCCTACCCTTTTCCCCTTGTGCAAGATTGTTTCTTGAGGATTTTTCAGTTTGGAAAGGTCTTCCACATCCCTTTCCAACCTCCTGCTACCTTTTTCCATAATTTGGACACCTATGGAACCCTCAAAACGACCTCAAATGTGATCCTGTAGCAACTCAGAGAATCCTATAGTAGACCTGTAGCATTATGTAGCACATCACAAAATATATCAAATATTGACCAAAATTTCACCTCATGCTTAATTTTTTCCTCTTACCTTTCTATAACATGTTCTAGGCCTTGGACACAAGCTAGAAAGAGATTAGAGATCTCTTGGAAAACCTCTTTTCATCACTATGGTTTGTGTTCTATTTTGATGGTGAATTCCTTCTTGCCTTTTGTTGCATTATTATTCTCTTTTTTTCCTAGATTATTGCCTAATGGGATCTGAAGTTCTCAGTTTTGATATGGTCTCTTTTAGGCACTGCTATTTTGGATTTTAGCACATTTTGTTCCTCTCCTCCTTCCTCCTCCTTGAGTTTTTCTTTTGGATAATCTCCCTCTTCTCAATATTCTTCCGCTTAGTCATTAGCTTTCTCTTTTCCTTCTTCTTGTTTGTGGGAGTTCTATGGTTAGATCCACCCCCCATAGCCTTCAATACAACTTTCCAAAGTTGGCAAGGAAATTTTCTATTTTTGCTACAAGTTTTATATATTTATGTGTAATGAGGCTTTTTAAGACAGAAGAAAATTGAACAACTTTCTTATATTTCCTGAAGGAAGGTTGATTTCATGCTCACCCAAAATTATTTCAATCCCCTTTATTATCAATCTCAATTCAAAGGAAACATCCACATTTCATTTTTTTATTTGTAAAATTTTATAAAAAATTTCCCATAGGTTCTACCACTAATTTTAAAAAAAAAGTTTTGCGGGCTTCTTTTTCACATATAACAAAGAAAAATATGTATTTACCCTTCCTTTGGATGTTTTCCTTCATATCTTAGGGTTTGGGGGTGAAATTCCTCAAAATAAGGGTCTTTTGAAATAAATTTTGTCTTCTTGTAGCATCTTTGTTTTCTCCTGTAGCAGCTATGCCCAATCTTGTAGCATCTCCAGCAAATCGACATCACAGGTAGGTACATGTATGAAATATTATTTACCTATTCTCTTTAGCGTGTTATGGTTAGAAAATTTTCGTCAATGCACGGGATATAAGGTTTTATAAGCTAAGGATGGGTCAAAAGTCTCATCCAACGTGGAAAAGCAAAATGAAGGAAAGTGATAATTACGAGGAAATTGGACAAGATCACTAAGTGCACCAAGCACTACCATAGAAATAAATAAAAAACAAGGATCAAATTAAAATGTATTGATGCTAATTTCCAAAATAGTTAGAGAATCTCATTAAGGTATCAAATATTGAGTTAGATACTATGATCCAATGGATCAAATTTATGCTCAAGATTCAAAATTCTTGAAATGGAATGAAACCTATGTGCTTGCATAGATCTTGTCATTTTGAATCCGACACAATTCATTTTGTGTAAAACCGACACCGTATGCTCCCAGAAATGAGTTATGATTGATTGGTCAAAAAGGCAAAATTTTTGCAGACACGTTGACTTGGAAACTAACTGTGAAATTCGTATAGGTGACGTCATGATGATGTCAACATGATGACTGGAGCGTTAACCGATGACTGGGTCGTTGACTGTACCTTGTTGGGCTAATCATGGCACACCATTTGTCACTTGCGGATCAATTGAAATGTGGGCAATTTATTGACACGCCAATGAGAGGGTTCCACATGGCGCCTCCCATTTGGATAAAATTTTGGTGAAAGTTCAAGTGAGGTCGATGGGGGTTAGACTCGCAACCTCCCACTAGCAATTCACATGCATTACCAATGTGCTACACCATTGATGCTTAACATATATGGTGAACCCTGATATAACACCAAGAGTGCTGCAACTCCCAGTGGCTGCCCTACTTTACTTTATCAACCTGGGGTTCGTACAAACTTGGAGGTGATAGTGCTATATACATAGCAGATGCATTTTGTTCATGTCATCCTCTTCCTCTCTACGAAAGGGTGCTACTTCTAGGGGTTCTCAGTGAAGTCTGTCACACTTCAATGAAACTAAAATAAATTATAGAAAGGAAATGACAGAAATAAAACTAATTTAATTTGCAGAAAGGAAATGGCAAAAATTAAAATAATTTAAATTGCAAAAAGGAAACTAATTTAGACCACACTTAACTTGGCCAATCGGATAAACACACCCTACTCTATCTATCATGCTCCTATCTATGCAGTTATTCATGACCTAATTCTAATTTGAAGAAGTGTGCTTGCATTTTGAAGGAAAAAGGGCTAAAGAGGCTAATGGAGGGCTTAACGCATGAAACAAGGCTTAGAAGTGGAAAGAGCAGGGTTAAACCTTATAAAACCTTATTATAGCACATAAATGGCTTTGGAGCGAAATGTTTTGAAAAGTGCGATGGCAGAGAAGTGGGAGTACAATTTGGGAGAGGGAGTGAAGTGCGATATGCAATATCGCAATATTGCAATCGGCTGTTGGAAGCAGTAAGTGTTAACGAAAACCAATTAAATGGTGTGAAGTGTGAAATGCGAAGGGTGACGTGGCGGTGGGCCTGACGGCGCAACGTGATCGCAATATATCAATCGGCGGATTCGAGTGGTAAGTATTAAAAGAAAGGGTAAATGTTGAAAGTACAATTGTGATGTACGGTAGCGAGAGAACTGAGAAGAAAAGGGTGGAGGTCAAACTTTGATGGTTTGTCAAGCGTTTTGTGTTGAAATGGCTGTGATAGCCACATAACGTGAAAACGAAGGAATAGAAGGCAGACTTAGTTGTTTTGAAGTGTTTTTGGGAATAAAAAAGGTGCGGTAGATGCAAAGAATTGAAAATATAAGGGGATAGAAGCGTAATAGCAGAGATGGAAAATGAAGCATGAAGGTGAGGGTGAACTTCTCCGAATATTTAATACTAATTCCTGCAAGCAAACATGCGGATTCATGCACGGGAAAACATAAAAGAATGCGTGATAAAAACAATGAACAGAAATCAACTTTTTTGGCCTATGGGAAAGCCTACCCCACTTGAGCTATATTGACAGAGATGAGAAGGGAATTCTAGATATACAAATTTTAGAGTTTTATCCTCCATTCTATTAGGCAAATGAAAACCTACAACAACAATTTGAAACAACAACTTGAAACTATTAGAAGCAATATTAACTAAATGACATAAACAAAAAATAAATAATGAACATAAACAAACTAGCTGAATGATAGAAAGGAAAGAATGGTAACATGTAGAGAAGCAAAGGCACATGGATTGGGCCCTAATCCACGAGCCCATCTCTCTGGAACTAGATCAACGAAAATTCATTTGAATACTCATTGCATTAAAATGAAATCTTGTTACATCTCGAAGGTCTTAAACAAAAAAATCCTAATAGAATGGAAAAATGGATGGCATGGGATGGAATGGATTGTATTGAATGGACCAGAATCAAATGGTCGGATCGGAATGGAATAGAATTGACCCTCATTAGATCTTGATCAACTTTATTTATACTAAAGGGTAACTACCAACAACTCCCTAGAAAATAGGTAATAAGTCCACTTGACTCCAAGTGAAGTATGGCTTTGAGTGCACGTGGTCTTTAGTTTGCTTGGCTGCCTTTGGAATTCGAATTCCTAGAGGGGATCTCATGAGGATTCTTTGGCTGCCTTTGAGAGTTAAGTAGGGTGGAAAACCCCCTTGAATCTCTCCAATATTTCTCCCTAATTTCCTGAGATTGTACTCATTTATTCTCCAATATTGATCTTCTAGTGGTAGGGAGCAAGTCCCTAAATCATCTCCTTCTCCAAATATGCATAATATGCCAAATGTTCTCACAATATTCTACAAAAATAACCAATATTAGGCACAAATATGCAATTACCTTTAAACCTTCCTAAGAAAATATTGAAGCATAAGAAAACATTATTAAGTGCAGAAGGAGATATTTAATATATATATTCATGTGCATAAGGAAGGTAGATGGGCTTAATAGGGTTAGATGGGCCTTATTTATGTCTAAAATAGAGGCCCATGATCACCCCCCAACTGAAGATGTTGCTCATCCTTTGATCAACCTATTCATCCTCCCTACCTTATGGTTTTTCCTGCATGCTGGCTTATTTCATTTTTTGTTTATTGGCCCATGCGCTGCTCCTCCTGCTAATATTCCTTCTATTCTTCTTGTAGGTGCTTCATGGAGGTCCTCAGATGCCTTAAGAAAATCTGTTTTGCATGCCAAGAGGTGGTGGATCCACCTTTTATTTGATTTTTTCTTTTTTGTTCTCTCTCTTTATTATTTTTTTTGTTGAATGCAAAGTAAACTCACAGTTCTTTTTTCTGTGAACTGAGTTCACCCTTGGTTATCCCTTGGAATTCATTGTCTTCTATTACAATGAACTTCTTACTGCCCACTTTCTCAAGTCCTTTTTACTTTTGTCTTGTTCCTTTTCTTGGAGGAAAAAGTGAGGCTAGTTGCTAGATAAGGCCGAGGTTGCTCTGCTACTGATTTTGGCTATATAAAAAACTTTCCTTCTCACACTTTTTAATGTTTTATTAAGCTAAAATAGATTCAAAGAAAGGGTTAGATGATTGCATACCTGATCTTTACCATTGATTTTTTTTTGCAGGTGATATTGAAGCTGTCTTCGGTGGTTCTGAAGCTGCATGTGATAATCTGCTTGAGGTCCTTTTGGAGTTTCTGAGCACAGGAGGAGGAAGTCCAAGTTTGACTACCTTTAATGAGGGTGTTGACCAAATTTTATTTTGTGCCAAGTTACTGTTTTTCTGCTTGCAAAGGTTGGAGAGAACTTGCATTCATTAGAGAGAGATACATGGAGAAATACAATTTTTTTCTTTTTTTCCTTTTTAAAGGCCTACTAGCTTCCTCAATGAGGTTTTCAACTAGAAGGTCTGCGTAGGCACCTCAAAGGAGGTTTTCACCTAGGATATTTTATTTTTTTCAACCCAGTGACCACCTCATGGAGGTTTTCAATCAGTGAGCCAATCTCAAATGCATCACAAGAGGTTTTCACCTAAGATTTTATTCTTTTTCCCTTTTTTTATATTTTTTTTCTTTTTCACTTTCCTACTCTACTTGAAAAAAAACAAATTTTTTTTCCAGTATAGGAATACTTCCAATGGAGCCATGCACACATCAAGATGACAGATAAAATCATGTGCACACTTGGAATACATACTTTGACATGTACCTGAATATGAGAGATGAATTTATTTGACTGGGATTGTATCAAGTAATTTTGGAGAAGAGTGTGTTGCTGCAACTTAATGACTGTTTGGAACCATATGTCAATATAGTTGTGATGCCCCTGGTTCACTTGCTAAGTTGGATCACCTCGGATGTCCTCTTCTATTATGGCAGTCAAATATTCCTCTTTTTTCTGAATGTTCTCTTGAACACATCGAGGAAATGTTGGTAAACATGAGGGAAATTTCTCAACATCTAATTCTGATTTATGCTCTTCATCAAGTGCAACCCTCGATCTTTTGATCTCCTCATTTGGATCTTCTTCTTCTTCATGTTGTCCTTCAATGAAATTAATAAAATCTCTTCTTTGCAATACCTTTCTTGAACTAAGATGAAGACCATTTAGATCAAGAGGGTATGTTTGGTAGTGTTGTACCTCAACATTGTAAGTGAGCTGAGATACTTCATTGTATGGGTTTGGAAATGGTGGTATAGGTAGTTGAGTGGGGGTGGATATATGAGATGGATGTGGTTGTGGTGGAGGTGGATGGTAGGGATAGCATGGAGTCGGGTATGGAGGATATTGAGGGAAATATTGAGGATGTTGAGGATTTTCCCAATAAGGACCTTGCCAACCATGTTGCCAAGATTGGTTTTGGGTTTGAGATGGCCAAGGTTTCCAAGGAGGGAGTGTGTTCCAATTAGTTTGAGATGGATGTGAATAATATTGAAATTGTGAAGTGGGTCCTTGCATCATATCAAGTTGACTAGGCTGCCAGGGTCTCCTTGGAGCTACATAACATAGATTCTTTGGTGATTCCTTGTTCCATTGTCTTCTTGGTAAACTTCTTTAAACCTGGGGAATGATGAAAAACATTTAGTAGCATATGATTCTTCATGGATAACAAAAATATAACATCTTCTTTTTGCTCATTTTTCATTCTTAACATTTCTAATTGTTCACTTAGATTGCTAAGAATTACTGTTTTAAAGTTTTCAAGAAAATTTCCAAGTTCATCTTGCCTTACCAAAGTTGATGCTGACTTACTTACTCTTTCCCTTACTCTTGATATGCGCTTTCATGTTTCACAAATTTCTTCAAGTGACAACTGATATACATCTCCTTTACTCATGAGATTAAGAAGATCAATCCACTCATCCCTAATTGTTCTAAGTAAGAGGGTTTTTAGTGTGTCAAATCCTAAATGATGCAATTTTTCCCTCTTAACATTATACATGAACCTCTCTATTAGATCGTTAAGGCTCTCATCTTCTTCTTGGTTCATTCTAAAACTTTCTTCTCTAAGATCACAATCTTTGTATTTTTCTAGAAATATCTTTTGCATATAATTCCTGAATCTTATTGAATTAGTACCTAGAATCATGAACCATTTAAGAGTTCTGTCCTTCAATGTTGCAGGAAACAATCTCAGTTTTTGAGTTTGTGATAAGTAGCCATAAGACCTACAAAGTATCTCAAATTCAAAGCGAAATGTTTCCGGATCCTCTGTCCTCATACTATGGAAGTTGGGAAGGAAAGATGGAGGGATGTTCTTCATATGTACAATGATGTCCATATCTTGAATGGGAAACCCAATAAGATCTTCTTCATTGTCATAATATCCATCCATCTCTTCTACCTTCAAAATTTTATGGTGATGTGGTTCTTACTGCACCACGTGGTCAAGTGGGGGGGTTGGTATTGGAGAGTTTTTTTTTTTTTCCCTTGAGTATCCCTACTCCTATGAGGCACGCAAATCAAATCTTTTTGTATTTTTTTAAATATTTCTGAAATGGCATGAAAAGAAAAGAAAGCAGAAAAGAATGCTAAAAACAAAATCAAATCATCTACTAGACACCTCCCCATAAACGACGCCAAAAAGTGGTGAGCCCTCGTATTGCACCAAGAATGATGCAACTCCTAGGGGCTGCCCTACTTTAATTTATCAACCCAAGGTTCATACAAACTTGGAGGTGACAGTGCTATCTACACAACAGATGCATTCTGTTCATGTAATCCTCTTCTGCTCTATGAAAGGGTGCTACTTCTAGGGGTTCTCAGTGAAGTCTGTCACACTTCAATGAAACTAAAATAAATTGCAGAAAGGAAATGACAAAAATGAAACTTATTCAATTTGCAGAAAGGAAATGGTAGAAATGAAACTAATTTAAATTATAGAAAGGAAACTAATTTAGACCACACTTAACTTGCCCAATTGGATAAACACACCCTACTCTATCTATCATGCTCCTATCTATGCAGTTATTCAGGACCTAATTCTAATTTGAAGAAGTGTGCTTGAAGTTTGGAGGAAAAAGGGCTAAAGAGGCTAATGGAGGTCTTAACGCATGAAACAAGGCTTAGAAGTGGAAAGAGTGGGGTTAAACCTTATAAAACCTTATTATATCGTAGAAATGGCTTTGGAGTGGAATGTTTTGAAAAGTTCAATGGCGGAGAAGCGGGAGTACAGTTCGGGAGCGGGAGAGAAGTGCCATTTGCGAAAAGGTAAAATCTGCGAAGTGCGAAGTGCAACAGGGTAAACATTGCAATTTGTGATGTGGTAAATGTTGCGAAGTGTGATATGCAATATCGAAAAATCGCAATCAGTTGTGGAAGTGGTAAGTGTTAACGAAAACCAATTAAATGGTGCAAATTGCGAAATGAGACGAGTAACATGGTGGTGGGATCGGCGGCGGAGCACGATCGTAATATCGTAATCCGTGGATCAAAGCGGTAAGTATTAAAAGAAAAGGGTAAATGGTGCGAAGTGCGATTGCAATGTACGATAACGGGAGAACCGAGAAGAAAAGGGTGGAGGTCAAAATTTGATGGTTTGTCAAGAAATTTGCATTAAAATGTCTGCGATAGCCACAGAACGTGAAAAATAAGGAATAGAAGGAAGACTTAGTCGTTTGGAAGTGTTTTTGGGAATAAAAAGGGTGCGGCATCTGCAAATAAGTGAAAATAGAAGGGGATAGAAGCGTAAAAACATAGATGGAAAATGAAGCGGGAAGGCGAGGGTGAAATTCTCTGGAACTTTAATTCTACTTCCTGCAAACAAACCTGTGGATTCATGCACAGGAAAACAGAAAATAATGCATGATAAAAACAGTGAACAAAAAACATTTTTTTTGGCCTATGGGAAAGCCTACCCCCCTCGAGCTCTATTGAAAGAGATGAAAAAGGAAGTCTAGATCCACATCTTTTAGAGTTTTATCGTCCATTCTATTAAGAAAATGAAAACCTATAGCAACAATTCGAAACAACAACTTGAAACTATCAGAAGCAAGATTTACTAAATGGTAGAAACAAAAAATAACTAATGGACGTAAACAAACTAGCTAAATGACAGAAAGGAAAGAATGGTAACATGTAGAGAAGATGAGGCACATGGATTGGGCCCTAATCCACGAGCCCAAATCTCTAGAACTAGATCAACGAAAATTCATCTAAATACTCATTGCATTAAAATGAAACATTATTACATCCCGAAGGTCTTAAATATCAAAAGCCTAATAGAATGGAAAATTGGATGGCATGGGAAGGAATGGAATGGACTGTATCGAATGGACCAGAATAGAATGGCCAGACCAGAGTGGAATAGAATCAACCCTTATTAGCTCTTGATAAGATTTATTTATACTAAAGGGAATCTACCAACGGTTTCCTAGAGAATAGGTAATGAGTCCACTTGACTCCAAGTGAATTATGGATTTGAGTGCACTTGGTCTTCAGTTTGCTTGGCTGCCTCTGGAATTAAAATTGCTGGAGGGGATCTCACGAGGATCCTTTGGCTGTCTTTGAGAGTTAAGGAGGGTGGAAAACCCCCTTGAGTCTCTCTAATATTTCTCTCTGATTTCCTGATATTGTGCTCATTTATTCTCCAATATTGATCTTCCAGTGGCAGGGAGCAAGTCCTAAATTATCTCCTTCTCAAAATCTGCATAATCTTCCAAATATTCTCACAATATTCTACAAAAATAACCAATATTAGGAAAAAATATGCAATTAACTTTAAACCTTCCTAAGAAAATATTGAAGCATTAGAAAACATTATTAAGTTTAGAAGGAGAGATTTAATATTTATATTCATGTGTATAAGGAAGGTGGATGGGCTTAAGAAAGGTTAGATGGGACTCATTTTATGTCTAATTTAGAGGCCCATCAATATATAATTTAAATTTTCTATTTAAATGTTAAGCACAGAAGGGTTTGGGGATGGGGGCGGGGCTTAGCCCCTAGCCCCTGATCACATTACAGAGCATGTGACCACCAACCAGGGTGGACCCCGCTCGATTTTTAAATTAAAAAAAAATCGACCCATAAATTATGTGATTTAAAATTAATTTTTAAGGCTTTATTGAGAATTTAAACCATCCCACAATTTGCACTAGAATTACGCCGATTTGTCACTCTGCTAGCAAAAAATGGGGCGAAATTGTAGGATGGTTGGCCGAAATTGGCAAATTTGTGGGTCAAATAGTAGCAAAACTTGGAAAGCCCATACATTTCTCATTTTTTATCCTTTTTGGGAGAAGAAAGAGGCTATAAATGAATTTTTGATAGCTATGAAGCTGTTGTAGTAGGTTTTGAAGCCATTTGAGCATTGCAAATGTATGTAAACACTATTTCTTGAGCATAATGAAAGAGGCCCAACCATTGGAAGCTGGACCAGGAGACGTAGCACAGGAGGGGTGAAATCCTAATCAATTTCTGTTGTGTTTTTACTGTTATGGTGATATTTTCTTATGTTTCTCTGTAAAAAATCAGTTAAAATTTCATGTTTATGTGTTTAATAATTTCTCAAAAGAAGCTTAAAACCTAATTGAATCACTAGCAAAATTTCACAAACCTCAAGCAATTTTCACATGTAGATCATACTACCAGGGGTTGTCTAGGGTGCTACAAAATAGATAAGTTCTGTTTTTGCTACAAGCGATTTTGTTTTGGAGATAAATCACCCATTGACTAAGTAAATCAAATGAAAATTGAATGAGCCAAATTTTGTTATTAAGTAGGATGTCTTAGGTCTCCATTCCAAGTGGAATCACTCCAAAATACCCTTGTTAACATGTGATCACTCCAAAAAAAATGAAGCATCATTTGACAAAGTCGTAGAGGTTCATGTGTCAAAGGTAGAATCATAGAATTCATTTTTCATTACTTGGTTAAGGAGAATTTTAAATTTTTCTTATTATCTTATCCTAAAGTCCAAAACTCACCCTCATTCAAATCCTTTCATGTCATTTCAGTCATTATTTTCTGACATTTTTCATTTCCCAAGTTTATAGCACCGAAACAGTCATTTTAGCCAAGAAACCCACCTTTCGTAGCGAAATACACAGAGAAAGCACACTTTTCGCTACGAAACTACTAATACTTTCGTAGCGCATCTGCGTAGAAATACACTAGGTACACTACGAAAGTAAGGATTCCTATCTGTCTTGTCAAAACAATTGTTAGGCGTCAGTAAATGATTGAAAGGGATAGGGTAGATGCCATTCAAGTCAGTTAGGGTTAAGATCAAGGTACAATGGTCATGGATGAAGTCATTATCACCAATTTAAACATGCATGAGTCATCATTATTCCATGAGTTGTCATTGAACTTCAAAATCTTTCCAAATTGAGTCATTTTTCATTCTCAATTCCCTTTGTGTGTTATTGAGCTCTGGAGAGTTATTTAACTGAGTCAGAGCTATAGATGTTATTTTCAAAGGTTTGCAGGTATCACTGATCAAGCGAGGCAAAGAATACATTAAAGCACCATGGCTCCAAAAAGGAAGACCAACAAAGGTGGCCAATGTCTCAGATATTATGAGCCATCAGATATGAACCTGATAAATGAAGACCCAACAGCTGCAGAAGTTTTCAGAAGAACAAGGTGTTTGCAGTTTTGTCAAAGATTGCAAGGATTCCATGTACATGTTTCTAAATAATTTGCCCTAAATTTCAATGGAACAAATACAAAAGTGGGAATGTTGAATCTCACTATAACACCAGAGACCATTGCAGTAGCAACAGGGATTCTAGGAGGACAAGAAAGATGGTTCAAAGGTTTCAAATTCAACATGTAAGAATGTAAAGAATTTATAAAGCCAAAAAATAGTGAGGTTGACCATATGTTGGGGTTCCCATGTTTTGGCCAGGTTGGCAAGACCAAAAGATGAGACAACATAGAACCACTTTCAGACCTTAGGATCTAGCCCTCCTAGGTCCAGAGAGGGATCTCTCTATATAAGTCAAAGTGTATGTCTTTGAAGCTCTAAGTTATGATTTTAGGCTAGTTGTAGGCTCAGGGTTGTTGGTTTGATTGTTTGTGTTTGGTTGGAGGGAATCAGGAAAAGAAGGACCAATATAAGACAAGGATGAGCAAAGAGGAAGCTTAGGCAGAGACAGATAACCCAGAGAAAATCAAATCCATTGGGCAATGGAGTCAAGAAAGGGTTTACTTGTGTTCAATGTGCAAGCTTTCAGTTGGGCAAGTCATTTAAATCATCTAGATCTTAAAGGATAGAAGATGGAATGGAACATTAAGGACTAAAAATGAGTGAAGGGGAACCATCCAACTCTGTCTATAGATTAGGCCAGAGGTCATTTAACTCCAGGCCGGATTGGAAAAAATCAGAGGCAATTACAAGGGATCTTAGAAAGGCTAGCTGGTCGTGCAAAGATCCTAGTGGACAGGGCTAACACTAATCCCCAGTGGTCCCAAACCTTCCAGCTAAATCCTACCAAGAACATCTAAACATGGACTTCATCAATTCATACATCAGAGAGCAGAAAATATCATCCACTACACTGGTTAAATAAATTGAAATCAGCATTCAGATACACATATAAGCAGAAAACATTGAAGGTTGGGAGAGCAGCAGCATAAGGTACCTATCAAGGATAAATATTATGCCAAAATTCTGATGCGAGCTTGAAGAAATGTAACGAAATGAAAGCAAGTCAATCACAAATACAGAGAAAGGAGAACATCACCAGCTGCTTTAGATCAGGATCCAAAGAAACATGCTTATCATATTAAAAACAACACCAATCAGGTACATCATAGCCCATAGCTTGAACATTCAGTTTGAATACATCAAATCTCAGCCTATCTTACAATATACACAGAGAACTTGTCTCAAGAGGAGAATACTTGCATCTCACTGATATCTCATCAACAACCATTACAATGTTTCCTTCTGTGCTTTATAGCAGATGGTGGAAAGAAAATCGACTGAGAAGGTAGGTGAAAATTGAATGTATCTTTAAACAAAACAATGAATGCAGGGCCGAAACCCATTTTGCTTGACATGCTGTATATTTAATCTCTATCACCTTCCTTGTGAGAGAATGATCTGCTCCAGATTTGATCTTGACATCTTTTGGCTGAAGTACTCCTGGATGATTTAAACAAAAATGAAATAAACTGCTAGGAAGGTCTGTCTCATAAATGTTCTGGCGTTTTCAGGTCTGTTGTCTGGTGGAAAACACTTCAGGGACATGGTGCATAATAAAAGCTGTATGGACGCCATGTACTTGATGAAGAACAAACATTCTGCTGACGAAAAATCCTGATATTACCTTTTTCCTGTGCTCGGGATCCTTTGATCGATCCTCGGGGTCTGTAATCTGCTGCTTTGTCTCTAAAAACATTGACTTAGGGCTCGAGATCTTCATTAGCTTGCCTTGATCTTCTTGCCTGTACTGAATGACTCTGCCTTTTCATTTTGCTTCTCATAGGGTAGCTCAGATTTTTAATGGCGCTGAAAGGTTTTCGATAGAGTTTTGGATCCTCTTCTTTAAAGCAAATCCTGTCAGCCGCTTTCTTTGACTATCCCATGGCAGTACCAACTCTTGGATTTAATACCGTTTGCACAGCTTTGCCATGTAGAATTATGGCGGTCTTTCACCTTTGGAAACCCTGCAAAACAACGAACTGTGAAGAGAAAACATGGGCAGGAACGATGAAGGTGACGAGGACTACGATCATGGATATGCTGACGAGCTGGAGGAGAAAATTGTGGAAGAAATGGTGAAAATAACTCTGGTGTATGGCTGGCGGAGCACGAAGAGAATAAACGTGAAAAATGAATGAAAAACACGTAAATAAACTAGTTTATGTAATGGACTAGGAATATGTACGGAGGGTACTTGTGGTAATGACATGGCGAGACGGGGTGACGGGGCGAGGCGGGAGACCGTGGAATGGTCAACAATGCATGGACAGATCTGGACCGTCGATCGGGCGGAGATCGATGACGAAAACACGACGGAATGTGGACCCGGGATACGGAGGAGGCAGGTTAATGGGGGGCGCAGCTTCGATGAATTACGACCGTAGGATGAAGCGCTCAAGATTGGACGGTTCGCATAGATTCCGCTGCGCGACTTTGAACCGAAGATTAATGCGCGAAATGAAAGCGGTTTTGCCGCCGTACCAAAGACAGGTGTCAAACGATGGGTGGAATCGCTGGTCCTCCGGGAAAAGCTGCCAGCACGCGGAAAGTGGTGCGGAATAAACCAGACAGTTTTGGAAAACAACGCGTGGAGTGGGGACCACCATTTCGGGCGAGCACCGCGCCGTCAGATCTGGGACAGATCAACGGTGGAAAATGCGCCTGAAGCGCTCTGGCTATGAACCGTCGATCCGTGGATTTAAACGAACGGTGGAGATGAACTAAGGGGGGCCAAGGTGTACGGGCACGGGAATTTTGGAGCGACCCCCCGTAGTGAATAACAACCGTTCGATCGGGTTTTCTGACATCCCGAGGAGTCAACTACGGGGGCTCCATGGTTTGACTCTATGGACAGAGCAAAACCCCCGCAAGGAAAAAGCCTAGGTCATGGCGCCGGGTCTTATGGAAAAAGGTGCGGAGGCTAATGGGGAAGGGGCTAAGGCCTCATATGTGAAATGTATGTATTTTTACTCATTTTCAATGCAATTTGTGGCCAGCCAGGGGTAACGATAGGGAAAAGAAGGGTAGGAAAGGCCAAAATAGGGGCAGGGAAAGGATTTCAAGGGGGTTTTGAGGAATTTGAGGATAAGGAAGGGGGGAAACTTGGGGGGGGGGGAGAAAGGGAGAATTGTGGTATTTGCAGGGATATGAGGGGTAAAATATGCCCTTTGAAGAATAGATCATCAGAGAGGATTAGAATTGGGCGCAGCACACAGAGATTCCAAGGGGGATGGATTTTCAGGGGAAAGGCATTCCTTGGAGGCTCCAAGACAATCTAGCCCCTAGCTTTCTTGTCAAGAATTTCATTAGGGGGCTAACAGTGGCTCCACATGGGGATGGCTGCTCCTTGGAGGAGTCAAGAATTTAGAAATTGATCTCTTGGTGTAGGCCAGATGCCTGCTGTCATAAGCCATCTTTCTTCTTCAATTTTAGTTGCCACTGTATGATAGAAACATCAGCAAAACTATTTCCCAACCAATCTACCTACCCAAACTACAGTTCTACAATTTTCCCTTGGGTGCATTTGAACTAGTAGACCCTTTACATTTTATTTTGTAAAACAAAAAAAAACCTATTCTAAATCTACCCTTATTGCTCCATGAGGCCATATTAGACTGTTGGCCTCATACAATTCTCTACCTAATCTACTACTTGTTGGGATTAAACTGTCCAACAGGTTTCTTCACCTACATTCTTAGACAGGAAATTTAAACACAACCAAGCCAGGATTAGACTGTCTGACTTGCTGGACAGAAACTTGTAGAAGAAAAAACTATGAAGGCATGGAATTCTGCAACTTTGAAACATTCTTCTTTCTTTCTTGTGACTCAGGTTTTGAGCATATTTGAGTCACCTCTTTGCTTCAGCTTTGGTTTTGGGCATATTAGAGCTGGTTCTTCTTTCGCTGCTGATCCAGATTTTGAGCTTATTAGGACCAGCTATTCTGCTTCCTTTGGCTCGGATTTTGATCAGGTTTGAGCCATGCTTTTACTTCAGAGGTTCATGTTTTGAGCATGTCTGAACCTCTCTTTTCATTCTGTTTTTTGGAACATTTTCTCTTTTTCTGAAAATGAAAACTTGCAATGGTATGTACAATGGAGATGAAATTGGAAATGGAAAATCAATAGAAGTAATGTTTGAGCATCCTGCCATTGACAGGACCCCCAAAAAACTCTGTGCCATCAAGTTCTTGTAGAAAAAACGCATTAGGACCCACAGTGGCTTGTATGATAAATGGACCTTGCCACAAACTGTCAAACTTACCATGTTTGCCTTTGTCCTCTCTTCTCGAATCCCATCTCAGAACCTTATCTCCAACCTTGAAATTTGAGGCTTTGGTTCTTTTGTCGAACGATCTCTTTATGCCTTCTTGTACTCTGACAGCTCAGCTATAAACCTACTCTCTTGTTTGCTGCAGATGGACAGTTTCATTGATTCTCCTTACCATACTGTTTTCTTCTGATTGTATCTCCTGGACAAATTTGATCACTAGAACTCCAAGACTAGTAGGAAAAATTGCTTCAGTCCCGTATACCAGCTGAAAGGGTGACATGCCAATAGATTTCTTTGTAGTGAGCCTGTCTGCCCACAAGGCATGTATCAACTTTTTATGCCATGATCTTTTGTTCTCTTCCAGCAGCTTCTTATTGATTGTAACCAGGCTTTTATTTGATGATTCAGCTAGGCCATTACCCTGGGGGTAATAGGCAGTTGAATTTCCAAGTGCTATTCCGTACCTGTGACAAAAATCAATCATTCTTTTGGATCCGAAAGCAGTAGCATTGTCAGTGATTATTTTCCTTGGACAACCAAAACGAGATAAGATGAAGTCTTCTAGGAACCTAATGATGACAAAGTTAGTGGCATTCCTAGTGGGTATAGCTTCTATCCATTTAGTGAAGTAATCTGTAGTAGTAAGGATCCATTTATGTTGTCCAGAGGAGGCAGGATGAATTTCTCCTATAAATTCTAGGCCCCATTGCATGAAAGGGCCTTCTATGGTGATCGGTTGCAGAGGGAGGGGAAGGAGCTTTCTTTTGCCCTCAAAGATTTGGCATTTGTGGCAGGCAAGAATCATTTTATGAACATCACTAAAGAGTGTAGGCCAATAGTAACCAGCCCTGAGTATCTTATTTGCAGTGGTTTTCCAACTCAGGTGGCCTCCACACTCCCCAACATGGAATTCTTGTTTGACTCTTTCAGCTTCAGTTTCAGACAAACATTTCAGCAAAAGGCCATTTGGATTTTTCCAATATAGACTCTCATTCATAATGCAGTAATTTCTAGCTTTGAGTTTTATGAATCTGGCCTTTATTTTGGACAGTTCTGGAGGGGCATTGAGATTAGTGAGCACATAAAGGATATCAGCATACCAAGGAGAGTTCTGAAACTGCTCCTCAACAGTTGGATGGGGCAATCCTTCCTGCTCATCTAAGGCATTCATCATATTAATGTCAAGGGCCTGCAGGTTTGATTCAACCATTAATTGGGCCAGGCCTTGACCTTTGATTAGCTTGGTGGGTTTTATTTCAAGGTCGTATTCCAAGATTGTAGCAATCCATTTGCCCCTTTTCCCATCAGGGTCTTGGGACAAGATATCTTTGACCACTATACTTGGCATGTAGGCAATGGTGTGGGAATGCAGAACGTACACCCTAAAGTCTTTTAAGGCCTTAATCAGGGCATAGGCCTGCTTTTCCATGATGTTGTACTTGAAGGGTGCATCTCTTAAGGCTTTACTGAAGAAGGCTATAGGCTGTTCATTACCTTATGAATTTTTCTGCAGCAAAACTGCAGCTATTGTGTGTTGGGAAGCAAATGAAAAGATCAGAAAATATTTTGAGAAGTCAGGGCTGATAAGGACATGGGCCTGAGTGAGTGCAAGTTTTACTGACTCAAAAGTTTTTTTGGCTTCAACAGTCCACTTAATTCTTGCACCTTTCTTTAGCATTTCATTCATTTTTCTAAGATGCTCTGCCAGATTAGGAATGAATCTCCTGAGGAAATTAATCTTCCCTATAAAGGACTGCAACTCCTTGATTTTTCTTGGATGTGTAATTTGAAGAATTCTCTCAACTCTGTGTGGGTCTATCCTAATCCCTTTCTTAGATATAATGTGCCAAAGAAGTTTACCTTCTTGCAGCCCAAAAACAGTTTTCTTAGGATTTAGGGACAGACCATACCTTCTACATTTTTCAAAAACTTTCCTCAGATGTTCTAGGTGTTCCTTTTCAGTTTTAGAAAAGACAGTCAAGTCATCCAAGTAGATAACTATGAAGTGTCCTATCTCCTCTGAGAAAGCTATGTCCATCGCTCTCTGGAAGGTAGCTCCAACATTCATCAGTCCAAAGGGCATTTTCACATACATGAAGGTGCCCCACGGAGTGGTAAATGCTGTTTTGAGTTGATCTTCTGGGAGTACCAGAACCTGATTATATCCTGAAAAACCATCAAGCAGGGAGATTCTCTTAGAGCCTACTACCTTTTGTAGGATATGCTCCATTCTAGGCAAAGGGTAGTTGTCTTTCAAGGAGGCTCTGTTGAGGTTTCTGAAGTCTATGCATAGCCTGATCTTCCCTGTCTTCTTCCTTACAGCCACTGAGTTTGACACCCAATCAGAAAACCTTACAGGGACTATTATGCCTGCATCATACATCTTCCTGATCTCTTTCTCTACTGCAGGCAATTGTTTTGGATTGATCCTACGGAGTTTTTGTCTGAAAGGCTTCTGATTTTCCTTTAGTGGTATCTTGTGTTGTATGATGTTGGTGTCATAGGCCTTTAAGTCTTCATAGCTCCATGCAAACACGTCAATGAATTCCTTAAACAAGTCAATGTATTTTTTCTTCATGTTTGCAGGTATAGACTTAGCCAATTTTATCATTTTGGGTCTGTCTTTAGTGCCTATGTTGCATTCTTCTATATCTGATTCTGCATGTTCTATGGTGGGCTTCTTTGCTACATCATCGAAATCAAAGAGGTCCTCTAAGGGTGCCAAGCCTCTGGGTATATTCTTGTCTTTGGTCTGCAATACCTCAACCTCTTCGTTTTCTACGTTTTCACTATTTTCGTTAAAATTTCCAGTTTTATCAGAAAAAAGATTTATTGCTATGTTACAAAGAGTTTCTACGTTACAAGGTGTTTCTTCCTCATCTAGGCAGAAGCTATCAGATTTGGAGTCTGAATCAGAAAATTCAAACTCATTTATGCCTATCAGGAAATCCTCAATCTGTTTGTCTCCTTCAAAAACCTGCCAGTATTTTTCATTGTCTGGCACTGCAGGCCTGAATTTGGTCTGAATGATAATTTGTTGGTCAACTGGGGCCTTAGGATATGAGCTAACTAGACAAGCTAATCCATTTGCAACTGCGTTTTCCCCCCTAGGAATGAATAATAACTCATATTCAACAAACGTTTTCAGCAAATCTAGAGTGTCATTCCTGTATGCCCTAAGCCTGGGGTGTTTTGCTGAGTACTCACCATTCACCTGTTTGATCACTAACTCTGAGTCTCCTCTCATAGCTATCCTACGGGCTCCTAATTTTCTCAACAGATTCATACCTAGGATGAGAGCCTCATATTCTGCAATATTGTTTGTGCATTTGAAATGCAGATTCACAGCATGGCTTTCTGTGTGGTCATTTCTTGTGTTACGTAGCCACACTCCTGCTCCAGCATTTTGCCTAGTACAGAACCCATCAAAGTTCATTTCCCATAGGGGTTCATTGTTCACTTCGTCTTCATCCCCTCCCCTAAGGCTGGATTTGCCATTATGTGGAGTTGTGAGGTTTGTGCTAGGAGGGGGGTCATTTTGTGGTTCATTATGAGCATGGAGATCAGGGAGGTGGCTAGCTTGCTGTTTTTGTTCTGTTTCTGTTCCATTCAGAGTTACGTTTTCAGTATTTTTCCCATGGTCTTCTTCATCGTATTCTTCTAGAGTAGCCATTATGTTGAAATCCATGGGCTCTACGTTTGTATCTCCACTTTCTGATCTTGGCTCTTCTAAGGGTTGGTCATTGTAGAGAATGAAAGAGTCTAGATCTGTATGTACAGAGTATAATGGTGAATTTTCAGGCTTCTCAGGGCTACTGACTAAGAATTTCATCTGAGACTCTCTATACAGTCTTCTAAGTTGGCCAAATATAGGGATAGTGGCATAAGAGCCATCCATTGGCATCGTTCCTTGAAATTTGGCTCCCCATGATCTTGACAATAGCATGCCATACTTTGGTGGCACATCTGCCACCACAACATCCATGACCATACACTTGGTAGGAATCTGGGTCAGACTCACACATAAGTCTTTGATGAGGCCTTGGCATTTTACTCTGCTAGAGTCAAATGAGTATAAGTCTTTGTAAGGTCTGGTAATTTCTAGGCCTAGCCTTTCCATCACTACCTTAGGCATTAGATTGTGTGATGCACCAGAGTCATGCATGGAATTATGGAGGATCTTGTCATGAATGTTAAGACTGATATAAAAAGGTGGAACTACCCCTTCCTGAAATTTTCCCTCAATCTTTGGACCAAATAGGAGGGCAGGTTGATCGTCGTTCAAATTTACAGAATCATTTATTTCTCCCAGATTTAATGCTTTCAAAATATGGCCTTTATATATATCCTGAGTGGCCAACTCAGATAATGGCACAGAGATTTTGATTTTTGCAATCTCACTCTCTAAATTGAAAGTGGACTGGGTCTTTGGAATGTTCAACTCTGTCTTATTTGTTACTACCTTAGTAGCTGAATTAGTTTGTGATTTTTCACTATGTACAGGGTTTGGAACAGTTGTATCAGGAGCACTAACTGAAGTGCTAGTACTGCTGGTTGGTTGGCCTTGTTTTCCAGAGTCCTGGTTGTCCTTCTCCTTATGTTTACCAGAACTTTCAACTGCTGTTTTGTTGTCTGCAGCAGATGCTTTAGAGGATTTATCAGGTATTTTCTTGATGGTTACCTCAGGAGTCTTTGTTTTGGTATCAGCTTGGTTCTTTTTGCTCCTAAGTTCATATTTTTCTTTGACCTGCATCATGGAATTTTCAAATCCTAATTTGTAATCCTCAGTTCCTAACCATTCCTCATCCCCATACGTAGATGAGGGCATATCTTCTTCTGAATCGCAGTTAAGGACTGAGTCCTCTGCTTCAAACATATTTATTGTATTCCCTTCAGACTCTTCAATGATTCCCTCGTCTTCATCTAAATTTTTTTCTTGAAATGGGGGAATGATTTGTTGATCTGACTCTCTTTGTCTGTTGGGGGCAACATTGTTTCTTCTAATGTTTTGGTTCTGGTTTCTGTTTTGGTTGTTGTTTTGGACAACCATCCTCTTTATCATTTGTTGCAGTTCTTCCACATTCTTAGACAGTCTATCGTATTTGGGATCAGATGTGGAAGCTACATTGTCATCCCTATATGTTACCCTCTTTTCAGCCTTTAGTCTTGCCCTTTTTTCCATTAGGTTTGCTTCTATGGTTATTTCTCCTTTCTGCATGTCTTCTAATGTGGTGTACTCTTTGTCTCTAAGCTCATAGGCCAGGTTAGCATCCAATCCATCAGGATACTTAGCCAGGGCCATTCCTTGTGGAGGTTTCATATGTGGAGGAAGAGCATTGTAAATGTTGTTGAATCTTGTTGTGTAGTCATGGACACTCTCTCCTACATTCCTTTTCAGGCTCATGTATTCAGCTAGGAGTTGGCGAGGGCTTGCCCTAACCTCCCATTTGTTTATGAAGGTTTGGTATAATGCAGGGAGATCTTGAATAGTGCTAGGAGGTAGATTTTTAAACCACTTTTTCACCTCACCCCCTAAGCTTTGGGCCAAGATCCTCATTTTGATTGTTTCATCATCAATTTCCATATAATCAAAAGAGTCCTCCATTTTATCTACATGTTGCTGAGCTGTTATGGACTCTTTAGCAGTGAAGTGTGGGATTTTTGACTGATAATCATTGGGCAAGGGTAACAAGGGTTGAGGTAAAAGAAAAGGTGCATACCAGGCTGCCATAATGATGTTCTGATGGGGTATAGGGTTAGCTTGAGCAGCTGGTATTTGGATGACAGGGATGTTTGGACCAGCAGAAGTCTGTTGAGCAGATCTAGGGTGAGATAGCCCCAAGTTTTGAAGGAAGTGAAAATCAGGTGGTGTGGAAGGAGGGGTTTCACCGTCCCTAGTGTTTCGACCACTGTTAGATGGTGTATTGCAAACTTCGAGGTCTTGCCGGTCTAGATGATTGAATGACCTAGTTCTCGTTAGTCTATTGGGTATGTCTAGGTCAGGGAGGAAATGTGTTAGAGTTGTTAGGTTTTCTGGTGCAGAATTAGCTCTAAGAATGAGGCTGGAAATGGTTGGTCTTTTAGATATAGGAGTTCCTCTGAGGATACTCTCTGGATTTTCAACTATTTCCGGTGGGTCAGGGTTGGGATAAGCTCTTGTGTGAATAGTTCTGAAAGCCAGAATGTTGTTTATAAGCCAAGCAGCTTAACCCTACTCGTTACTTCTACTGTGGTTAATGTTGTCTCAGGAGCTGGCCTCCCAGTGGAGTCTGATTGTGAAACCAAGATAATCAGCAGGCCTACTGATCACCAGTGGAGTCTTTTCGTTTTAGGAACAATGGAGTCGCCAGGTGGAGGGTTTAGGATGTTTCTAAGGGGTACACTGTCTACCACAGTGCTCAGGCACTATCACCTTTTTGGAATCTCCTCTACCACAACAAGCTCCAACCAGAGATTAACTGGGAGGGCATTTACCAGATATGTCACCTCTGAAAAGAGGATGAGATCTGGAGGCTACCTGGCCCTTTCCAGGCTCTGTCTAAGAGTATGGTGGATATTCAATAATGGAGGTTGATTCAAGAAAGGGTTGACTTACTGTCAACCTGACCAGAGCTCTAAGTTTCTGAGTCTTGGAAGTATGTAAGGTGAAATGTACTCAGAAATTCCCCAGCGGAGTCGCCATTATGTTGGTGACGACAATGGGAAATGACCAAATGTTAGCAGCTCTTGACTCTCGTAAATTCCCCAGCGGAGTCGCCATTATGTTGGGGTTCCCATGTTTTGGCCAGGCTGACAGAGACCAAAAGATGAGACAACATAGAACCACTTTGGGACCTTAGCATCTAGCCCTCCTAGGTCCAGAGAGGGATCTCTCTATACAAGTCAAAAGATATATCTTTGAAACTCTAAGTTATGATTTTAGGCTAGTTGTAGGCTCAGGGTTGTTGGTTTGATTGTTTGTGTTTGGTTGGAGGGAATCAGGAAAAGAAGGACCAATATAAGACAAGGATGAGCAAAGAGGAAGCTTAGGCAGAGACAGATAACCCAGAGAACATCAAAGCCATTGGGAAATGGAGTCAAGAAAGGGTTTACTTGTGTTCAATGTGCAAGCTTTCAGTTGGGAAAGTCATCTAGATCATCTGGATCTTAAAGGATAGAAGATGGAATGGAACATTAAGGACTGAAAATGAGTGAAGGGGAACCATCCAACTCTGTCTATAGATCAGGCCAGAGGTCATTTAACTCCAGGCTGGCTTGGACAAAATCAGAGGCAATTACAAGGGATTTTACAAAGGCTAGCTAGTCGTGCAAAGATCCTAGTGGACAGGGCTTACACTAATCCCTAGTGTTCCCAAACCTTCTAGCTAAATCCTACCAAGAACATCTAAACATGGACTTCATCAATTCATACATCAGAGAGAAGGAAATATCATCCACTACACTGGTTAAATAAATTGAAATCAACATTCAGATACACATATAAGCAGAAAACATTGAAGGTTGGGAGATCAACACCATAAGGTACCTATCAAGGATAAATCTTATGCCAAACTTGTGATGCGAGCCTGAAGAAATGTAACAAAATGAAAGCAAGTCAATCACAAATACAGAGAAAGGAGAACATCACCAGCTGCTTTAGATCAGGATCCAAAGAAACATGCTTATCATATTAAGAACAACACCAATCAGGTACATCATAGCCCATAGCTTGAACATTCAGTCTGAATACATCAAATCTCAGCCTATCTTACAATATACACAGAGAACTTGTCTCAAGAGGAGAATACTTGCATCTCATTGATATCTCATCAACAACCATTACAATGTTTCCTTCTGTGCTTTATAGCAGATGGTGGATAGAAAATCGACTGAGAAGGTAGGTGAAAATTGAATGTATCTTTAAACACAACAATGAATGCAGGGCCGAAACCAATTCTGCTTGACATGCTGTATATTTAATCTCTGTCACCTTCCTTGTGAGAGAATGATTTGCTCCAGATTTGATCTTGACATCTTTTGGCTGAAGTAATCCTGGATGATTTAAACAAAAATGAAATAAACTGCTAGGAAGGTCTGTCTCATAAATGTTCTGGTGTTTTCAGGTCTGTTGTCTGGTGGAAAACACTTCAGGGACATGGTGCATAATAAAAGTTGTATGGACGCCATGTACTTGATGAAGAACAAACATTCTGCTGATGAAAAATCCTGATATTACCTTTTGCCTGTGCTCAGGATCCTTTGATCGATCCTCGGGGTCTGTAATCTGCTTCTTTGTCTCTGAAAACATTGACTTAGGGCTCGAGATCTTCATTAGCTTGCCTTGATCTTCTTGCTTGTACTAAATGACTCTGCCTTTTCATTTTGCTTCTGACAGGGTAGCTCAGATTTTTAATGGCGCTGAAAGGTTTTCCATAGAGTTTTGGATCCTATTCTTTAAAGCAAATCCTGTCAGCCGCTTTCTTTGACTATCCCATGGCAGTACCAACTCTTGGATTTAATACCGTCTGCACAACTTTTCCATGTAGAATTATGGCAGTCTTTCACCTTTGAAAACCCTGAAAAACAACGAACTGTGAAGAGAAAACATGGGCAGGAATGGTGAAGGTGACGAGGACTACGATCATGGCTATGCTGACGAGCTGGAGGAGAAAATTGCGGAATAAATGGTGAAAATCACTCTGGTGTATGGTTGGCAGAGCACGAAGAGAATAAACGCGAAAAATGAATGAAAAACACATAAATAAACTAGTTTATGTAATGGACTAGGAATATGTACGGAGGGTACTTGTGGCAATGACGTGGCGAGACGGGGTGACGGGGCGAGGCGGGAGACTGTGGAATGGTCAACAATGCATGGAAAGATCTAGACCGTCGATCGGGCGGAGATCGATGGCGGAAACACGACAGAATGTGGACCCGGGATACGGAGGAGGCAGGTTAACGGGGGGCGCAGCTTCGATGAATTACGACCGTAGGATTAAGTGCTCGAGATCGGACGGTTCGCATAGATTCCACTGCGTGACTTTGATCCGAAGATTAATGCGCTAAATGAAAGCGGTTTTTCTGCCGTACCAAAGACAGGTGTCAAACGATGGGTGGAATCGTTGGTCCTCCGGGAAAAACCGCCAGCACGTGGAAAGTGGTGTGGAATAAACCAGGCAGTTTTGGAAAACAGCGCGTGGAGTGGGGACCACCATTTCGGGCGAGCACCGTGCCATCGGATCTGGGACGGATCAACGGTGGAAAATGCGCTCAAAGCGCTTTGGATATGAACCGTCGATCTGCGGATTTAAACGGACGGTGGAGATGAACTACGGGGGGCCAAGGTGTACGGGCACAGGAATTTTGGAGCGACCCCCCGTAGTGAATAACAACCGTTTGATCGGGTTTTCCCACATCCCCAGGAGTCAACTACGGGGGCTCCATGGATTGACTCTACGAACAAAGCAAAACCCCCGCAAGGAAAAAGCCTAGGTCACGGCGCCAGGTCTTATGGAAAAAGGTGCGGAGGCTAATGGGGAAGGGGCTAAGGCCTCATATGTGAAATGCATGTATTTTTACTCATTTTCAATGCAATTTGTGGCCAGCCAGGGGTAATGATAGGGCAAAGAAGGGTAGGAAAGGCCAAAATAGGGGCAGGGAAAGGATTTCAAGGGGGTTTCGAGGAATTTGAGGATAAGGAAGGGGGGAAACTTGGGGGGGGGGGAGAAAGGGAGAATTGTGGTATTTGCAGGGATATGAGGGGTAAAATATGCCCTTTGAAGAATGGATCATCAGAGAGGATTATAATTGGGCACAGCACACAGAGACTCCAAGGGGGATGGATTTTCAGGGGAAAGGCATTCCTTGGAGGCTCCAGGACAATCTAGCCCCCAACTTGCTTGTCAAGAATTTCATAGGGGGGCTAACACCTTACAAATTCCATTCCAAGGAGCTGCATGAAAGATAATTTCTCAAATATACTTCTTATCATTCATAAATATTTCACTTGTGAAGGGAGATATCATAAATTTTATTCTTACCACTTCAAGCTTCTTCTACATTTTGTTGGTAATATATCTCTTGATCTACCTTTTTATTTACACAAAAGCTTAGAAAAAATGGCAGATAAAGTTCAAACTAAATCTGAAGGAAGTGAAACCTCACTTTTTCATCATGGTTTAATAAAATTGTTGGTTTTAGATGAGTTACAAAGACTAGGCAGAGACTGGTCTTCTTTTCTGTTTTTTAGTGGTTTTGAAATGGATACCATTACCCCTAAAAGAACTCCTAAATCTAGAGGTATACCATGACCTTTAGTGGCAAAAAAATCACCTTTAGTGGAAGAACAAAGTGAACTAGTCTGGGTAGCTCAAAGTGAACCAAAAATCATGGAAACAGAGCAGTTGCAGAAATTTGATACATCTACTATTTCAACTACAAAACAAAAGTCAACAATGAGCAAACCTTCAAAACAAGAGCCAACTATGAGTAAGAATGGCAAAAAAAGGATTACAAGGAGTCAACCAGTGGATAAAGGCAATTTAGAAGATATACTACATGCTATTGATATTGAAGAGACTCCTATAGTTAAGGCCGAGGATATAGATGAGGGAGGAAAGAAGCCCAAGAAAGCTAAATTAGGAAAGAAGTTAGAGTTTGAAGGTGAAGATGCAGGTTTTATGTTTCAGGCTATGAAGCCCATGACAAGACATGCTAGAAAACTCTTGGAAAGAAATAAATAAGTTCAGAGGGTCACTAACATTGTTCAGCCACCACAAAGCATTATTGACCTTTCATCACCTGCAGAAGAAGATCCAGTCAGCAAGAAAATGAAAGGAAAGGAGAAAGTCATTGAAAAAATAGAGTTTGAAGTCCTTTAGGAATAATTGAGGTTAGCTAATCATGAAATAGCAGTCTTGAAGAAGGAGGCAAGGAAAAATAATGTTCAGAAGGTGCAATTTGAGAAGATGAAAGAGGTTTGGGAAGAGCAGGTTGACAATGTATCAAAGACCTTAGATAACACACAACAATTAATAAAATGGACTATTCCATTGAGGAAAGAGGTGAAGCATGTCAGAAGAGTGAACCTACACTTGAAATATAGTAACAAAAAGCTGAAGAACCAAGTTAAAGACCTCCAAGAGGAGTTAGAATTGATCCATGAGGAGCTGGAGAAGAAAGGTCTAAGGATGAGTGTAGTTGAGGAACCCATAGCTCAACTCATCATAAATGAAGAAGAAACACCTCAAGGCTCTTAGGTTGAGTTTTTTTTACGTTTTGAGAGGTCAATGGCATGTTGAAAATCAAATTTGTACAACTGGAAGGTACCTTTTTAAAACAAGGCAAAAATCTAGAAATTACACAATTTTCCATAGTTTCGTAGCGTTTCCTAGGCTTGAAGCCAGGAAAACGCTATGAAAATTACTGTAGCTTTATTTTTTCTTCTAAAACCACTTTTGGTAGCTTCCAAAGAGAGGAAATGATAGTGATGATGTGTCAGGGCATGATGAACACCATGCAAGAGCAAAGAAGCAGAAATTTTGATTGCAAAGGTCATTTTTTGTATGCTACGAAAGCACGCTACGAAACTGCCATGCTTTCGTAACAAGGTGTTTTGAAGGTTTTTGAGTAGGTTTATGAGCATTTTTGGATAGCTGGACACTTTCAACAGGTCAAGGGACTTTGCTAGCAATCATCCATGACTTGAAGACCATGAAATGAAGACAACTCATCAGCTGAATCATTCGTTGAAGATAGGGTCCTGTTTTCCTGAAAAATAGGGTTTGTTCCATAGGTTGAGGAGTGTATTTAAGATGTCAAGTAGTGATGAGTTATATCAAAGCCTATTCGAACATGTGAAGAATTAGTTGTCAGATATGTAACTGTTTTAAGAGATAAGGTAGTTGATGTAATAAGTAGCAGTTTGAGTCCTATTAGGAAAATGACTGTTTTATAGTGTAGCTGTCATTTTCTCATCATATGTTTTCCTGTTATGCAAGGTGTCATGGGAAAATTTCGATAAATCTAGCAAAGAGGTAGATCATCTCTCATGTAACAAGGTTTGTTAAAGGGCAGACATTCAAAATTGTAAAGGGTTGGAGATTTTTTTCACTACTGCAACTTTATGTAATTTGACTGATATTAGTAATATAAAGGAATTTTTCTTGACAGACCTGAGATTCTCATGGAGTTCTTTAGTGCTTTTCTGATCTATGTTTTTATGTATACTACTTGCAGTGGATTTCATTTTTATTACTCAGAATTCATATTTGTATGCTCTGACTTCCTTTATTGATGAAATGGATGTGTTATCCCATGTTACATGTGTGATTTACCTTTGCTAAAAACTCTTACCTGCCTCAGCTTCCATGTCAAGAGACCTTACTGTTGAAATTACTGATTTTTTGACTCCATAAGCCCAATGGTTGCAGAATTGTACTCTTTTCAACCTACAAACATCATAATCGAGCTATTTTCCAAATAGAGCTAGCCATCTAGTTTCATCATTATCAAATATCATTAACCCCTTTGAGAGAGCCCTCTTAGACTGAAGAAGCTAAGCTTCAGTCACAAGCTGGTTTGAAATAGTTACATAGAGTTGTCTGATTAGCAGCCAATCAAGTGTAATTTTGTGATAAAATTTTGGTGTGTCTGCTGGGAGCCTGAAGATTATATACTTTCCCGAAATTTTTGAAGTTGAACTTCTGAAGGTAGTAGGAGATTAGAAAGTTGTTCGAGGCTGCATCTACCTTGGTGACTCCATTCGAAATTCATATGATCAAAGGTGGCTTCGAGAAGGAGATACACGAGGATTAATCTAACCCAGATCCACCTACCATTGTGGACAATCCAAACACAATCTCTAGAGGAAGTCAAGGCATTTATACAATATCAGGTACTCAATTACATACAAAATCCTTATCCTCTGGAGTTTTAAGAAGTCCTGAAGATAAAAAGTTTGATGATAAAATTCAATAAGTCTTGTTTAGGTTTGAAAGTGAAAAGGAATTAACTAAAATTGTGTTAGACCTACATAAAAGAGGTATTGATACCTCAGCCTTAGTAACTCAAAAATATAAAGAAGAGTTTTAGGAAGTAGTCACTTCAGAGTTATTGTTAGAGAAAGAATCTTTGGATAGGTTGAAGGAACTAGACCCTTTTGAAATTTTGTTAAGAAGTAAAACTGGTGTCCCTCTTCCTGGTTGGAGTTCAATTGTGACTGGACAACAATGACCAAAAAACCCTCCTCCTAACAATTCCTCTTCCTCTACTATTGTTATCCATAAAAATACCACAGTCCCAGTCATCATGGCTGGAAATGTGCCACCTCCACTTGCTGCTGCACTTGTTAGGTATGCCCCTCTTGTTCTTCTAGCTGTCCTAAATTCCATTCCTAGAAAATATTCTGCTAGAATAAAAACTTGGGGAAGTGATGAAGAGATTAAGCTGAAGAGCATGTAGATCAGTTCAATGAATTTATAGACAGGGAGGAGGTTGACCATGAGGATTTCAAGATGATATTGTTTGCTCAGAGCTTTACTGGTGAAGTTAGGAAGTGGTTCAAAGCCCTTGCTGCAGGAAGCCTACATAATTGGAATGAATTTGAAGATATCTTCTTGAGGAAGTGGGGAAATAGAACCAACCCTGTACAAGCCCTCACTGAGTATAATAGTTTGAAGAGAGCTGTTGTTGAAAATGTTCAAAACTTTTCAAAAATATTTAAAAAATTTTATGACTCCATTCCTTCCCATCTAAAGCCTCCACCAGGAGCAACTCAGCTGAGATATGCTGAAGCCTTTGATTATGAATTTTCTATTTTGCTAAGAGAAAGAGAATCCACTTCAGTTGCTAAAATGAAAAATGATGCAGTGAAGGTGGAGGTCAATATGATAGCAACAAAAAATTCCAAGATGGGAAAGAATAAGTTGAAAGAAGAAGATAAGCCTTCCACCTCAGATGAAAAATTTGATTCCATGATGAAGACAATGGAAAAACTGTAATATCCCCTTTCCAGGAATATCAAAATTCTATTCCAGAGATTGAATGCAGGGGCTTTTACTGGATATGTCACCTTTGAAAAAGGATAAGATCCAGAGGCTGCCTGGCCATCTGCAGACTCTGTCTATAGAGATTGAATATTTCTCCTTCAGGGATTCAGAAATACATGAACTTGAGCTGGAAAATAGCAGTGAATGCATTAAAACCAAGAATGCCGGAAGATCTACATAACCACTACATTAGATAATAGCAACAACAAATGTGTACAAGATCTTGAGGAAATGATCTCTCAAGTTAAACAATGCCTCCTCAATGAAACATGTACATGAAATATGGAGAAATACTGCTATATAAAAGAGGCTCTGGCTATGACTGCGCAATCCTTGAAAAGGAACTGCTCAAATAAATAAGGGGCAACAGGATCTCAACCCCTGAAGACAAACAATACACAATCCTCAAAGGGATTGGCTGAAATATACTCAAAATGGAAAATCTGCAGAAATGCCGGAGTTGCTGGGTAGCTGCAGCAACTCAAGAACTAGAAAAAAATGGAGAAGACTGGAGATTCTGCAATCAATGACAAGATCTCCTCCAATGGATCTCTAGGATGAAAGGTTGATCCTCTCACCTAGGATCTCACCCTCCAAACATGTGGAGCAAGTCTCCACTGCAAACACACTCAGAAATAACGCAGTCTAGAGAAGGGAATATGCTGTTGGTGAAGAGAAATGCTTGGCCTTGATGCCAAAGTCTGCAATAAGCTCCGGGATATCTCCAATCTGATATCTCAAAGGAAATAGGGGCTCCTCCTTTGAAAATAGCTGATGGAAGTGATGTAGTGAACCCTCATTGCAACACCTAGCAACACAACATTACTCTGCTGCAGAAATAACACTGTCTTGATGGAGGATGCTTGGCCACAAGCCTGGATGTGAGGAAAATCTGAGGAATCCATCATGTTAGTATGAATCCTTCATCGAAGTGTACGAAAAAGGACCACTTTAGCTACGCATAACTAATAGCCCTAACAACAAAAGTGGCTGCCAATATCTTCAGATCTGCAGTTAGTTGTTCAAGAAAAGAGCTGCAAAAAACCAGATCTATGCATAGAAAGACATTAAGCAGTAAAAAGAAGGGTTTGCTCCATATACCAATAGACAAGACAAGAACAATTTTTGAAAGAATTTTTGTATTAAGGGCACCTGGGAGGAAAACAAGAATGCGTATCCAATTCTCCTCAATGGGATGGGTTCTTGGAAGTCCTCAGCACTTCAGATCTAGAATCTCTCTCTCTTGTTGGTGTAGAAAACCCAGACAAAGAATGGAACTCAAAGGGAGCTCACATAGAAAATAGTGGAAAAATGTGACCAAGTGTATAGATCCAGAGTGATCTAATAGGCAACAAAAGGTGAAGAATGGTAGGAAAAACCCTCCTATTTATAACAAAATATTGGGTCATTCTAGATCTTGGTGCATGATGTTAACCAAATCTAGATCCACCTTTTATGGAATATTTTATTATATTTGTTGGAGGGAAAAAGTATTTGACTTGGGTCAAATCCCTTTATTTGTCAAAAATAAATAAATAAATGATTTATTTATCTTTTTAAGGAAATGGTTGAAATATAATCAAATAAATAATGATTTATTTAATTATTTGTGGGTGATTTGGTCATATTTAACAAGGAATATTATCTAAATAAGATTTAAATAATTATTCCTAGAAAATAATAAGATAAATAAAGTTTATCTAATTAATTTCTTTGTTTTTGGGTTAAACATGACTGGGAATAATAATTAAATTATGGTTTAATTAATTATTCCATGAGGAAAATCAAACAAATATAGGTTTGTTTAATATTTCCTTTTGGGGTTTCCTGTTTAGACCATAAACAACCTAATAAATGTGGCTTATTAAGTTATTTTACATAGTGAAAGCAATTTTACTTAGGGTAAAATTGGTCTTACATGGTGTACTTGGGTCCATCTAATGATAATAGGTTAGATGACCAAAAAATGGTGTAACAGATTTCCCGATCTTGATAGCCAGAATGTAGGAAAAGCAGCCTACCCCTACACAGAACGTACAGAGGGTTAAAACTGAGCTAATAGAAGTAGATCCAAGTGTAAAGGTCATAAAACGTAGTGGGTTGGACACCAAGGGAAACAAAGAGGTACCCTGTGAAGAACAAGCACTACCAGCAGCCCCTGCATAGTCTCAAAGTGAGGAAGAAATTGAGACCTTTTTGAAGGCATATCTGAAATTGCTTAGGAACCTGCAGGCTGTAAGAAACCTCTTGGCTTTAATGAATACCTGCGCAACTTGGCCCACCTTGATCCCTGAGACCAAGGACGTGCACAAACTGCACAGCTCTAAGAAACACACAGGGAAAGAAATGCAGCTAACTGCACAAATCGAGGACTATGAAATGGATCAGGTTATCTTGGATCTTGGATCTGATGCTAATGTTTTACCTAAGAAAACCTGGCAAAAAATGGGGAAGCCCAAATTCGAATGGTCCACTATCCAGCTGCGCATGGAAAATCAACAGAAAATCATTCCCTTGTGTAGGTTACCAAAGGTTATGGTTGACATTGCAGGGGCAAGGGTCCTAGCTGACTTTGAAGTAATTGAGATCGTTGAAGATGTGAACCCCTACCCTGCGCTTCTTGGAATAGATTGGGCAATGGACATGGGAGGCATTATTAACCTAAAAAAATGAAGCATGGCATTTGAAAGCGAAGGCACGCGTGTCATAGTACCCCTAGATCTCGCGGAAGGTGCCCGGTATACCGAACCTGTCCATACGAAGGAAGAATTAGATCATATCTATAAAATCACTACGCAAGATGAAGATTGGGTTAACCCCACGGATGAAGGGATGCTCTGTTGGGAAAAGGATAGTGAATGCTTTTTTGACACCGATGAGGAGCTGGAGAATTGGGAGAGCCGGTTGCATGAGGTTTCAACACTTCACAGCCTTCAGACCGTCAAAAGCTTCCGTCGCATTTCTACCATCGAAAGAACCTTGCCTTGCCAAGAGGTTGCAAATGATACTCTGAAGCCTGCGAAGCCTAAGGGGTCCACGGAATGTAGGTCCGAGGCACTACCACTAACCTGATATGAAGCACCTATGCAGGGACCTGTCTCCCCTACCCGGAGGAAGTATTGGAGTAGGGTGATCCTGCGTATATAAACCCCCTTAGCTAGATGGGCCCCAAGATCGGTCGACCCAGGTGGTGACCTACTTGCGCGCAACAATCAGGGGTGCGTTCGATCCTTGCCCAACTAGATTACGGACCTGTCTATAATCATGAGTATCCGGGAGAATTTGTGAATGACTGAAGAATTAAATCACCTATGGACATATGACGTAGCCATCCTGCACAAAAATTCTCCTTCCACGAATGACATAAATGCTTAAAAAAGACTCCCGATCGACTTACAGGATCACCGTGTGTCAACCTTCTGTCGAAATATGGAAGGACCCCCAACGGGTTAGCCACGCCCTAAGATTATAGGGACACGACCTTGGATACAAAGGAAGAATGTTAGCTCATCCTGAGTTAATGCGAAAAGACACTTAAAAACGCAGAAAAAAGGCGATGGATTATCAACATCACCATTTATGATAAGCACGGTTCGATAGATCAAGGGTACGCGCCACATACGAGCTACCTCACCATTAAGTAGCTACGATTGGGGCGCGGATGGATGGAAGATGTTGACTCGGGCTATTTATTCATCTTTCAAGCGGTATTGGCTACCTGAATTATGGTTTTTTCTACTTATTCCTACGATTTATAACGCTCATCTCTGTGTTATGGATCCCAACTCACAGGAGGAATTGATAAGAGGGAAGGGAGACGCTGAGTGTAGTAATAGGAGTGCACGTGGGCTACCGCCTGGGAGGATTAGCTATGAACAAAGTTCGACAGGAACACTGCGGTACCAGGACCTGCTACGACATCTTTGCCATTTCCAGGCCCTGCTCGCTAGAAGAAACATATGGTTACTCCCCCACACTGTCACAATTCACACTTCTGAACTAAGTCCTGGGGACATTCAATTAGACTTAGCACAACTATCTACTATAGAGCTACAAAGACTGTGTGACAACATATTGCAAGAAGTACACCGCCGTGACCAAGAACGACGCAAGCAATATGTCATGAAGACCACGCCCAATGAATTGCCGTGGTCACTAATGCCACATGCATTATTTAGGAACAACTGGCACATGGAGCCCAATTGTTTGAAGAGGCTACGTAGCTATGGATGAAAGCACAACACCACCCCACGCTTCAGCATGCCCAATGGGAATTGAAGCAGATAGAAGATGCTCTAGACCGAGTTCAGGCCTCCACACCTCCCCCCAGCCTCTCAAAGCGCCTAGCCACCATGCACTAGATTGAGGACATTCTTCACTCCAAGAAGATTGCGTACAAAAAGTTGAAACCATGGTTTGATGTTTCACTCCAGCTTGCACATGATGTGCAGTCCGCCATTGCACGCCTCCACCGGTTATTTGAATGCGTTGGTCCAGATCTTGATGGGCCTGATTCTCTGACGATGATCAATATTGTGCAACACGCAGCGGCCCGAAGAAAGGCAGTGCTTCCACCCCTCCGTCGCTCCCTGGCTACCTTACGCATGCAGATTGAAGGTGCGCCACCAAAGTGACTCGGGACGAGTCACAAGATTGTGTTGGGGGATTGTTGGAACGAGGTCTCCTAACAAGCTATGAAACCGGTCCATTTTGGTTATTTTTTTTATATTTAGTATAGCGTAGGGGTTTTGGGGTGGTTCAAAGCACCGAAAGCATTGTAATGGGGTTAAAGGGTAAACTAGGGGTCTGAAAACCATGGGTTGTGGACCATAGGAATGTTAAAGCTAGATTTTTATAAATAGAGAGGCATTTCAGATTGTAAGAGGTAGGATTTGATGAGCTATTGATGCGATCTATTGTGTAAGCGATCTGTTTGGGTTTTGGGGAACAAAATCCTGCTGGATGTGTGCGCAGAGATCCTATTCTAGCTGTGTGCAGACCCTGCTGCTGTGTGCGCAGGTTGGGAAGGGAATTGTAAGGGTGATGAATGAATGAATATGCAGGATTATTAGATATGAATCTGTGAGTACTATTGAATGAATTGTTGATAGTTACTGTGTTATGCATTTTCTGTCCTTGCGCTATGAAGGTCTGTATATTGAATAATTGGATCTATTCTGCTCTAGTTATATCATGCTGCGAAAGTCCGTGTATTGAAGTAAATCTAGATCTGTTCTGTTCGGGTTATGTAATTTTGTGTTGATGTTATGAAAAGCATATAATTGTAGATCTAGTGCACGTGGATGCAATTGGAGACCTATTTAACCCTGCACAGAGACGAGGTAATCTGAACAGAATGCAGCCTTTCTTGCCTTACCCTTCCTTTCTCAGGGTGCAGAAACTTGGTTCCAGCACCCACCCATACTACTTCGGATGAGACTCTAACCTACGCAAGCAGGTCACTGCCAAAAGGGCCAGTGGTATAGGAGTTTGTTAGCAAACCTTGCACACCGAACCTGAGTTAGGACTCCTCAAGTCAACATCTCATACGTGATGAGTTGGTAGTCACCACCATATGACATCCGATCAATCATGTGGATCACCTCAAATGGAAACAAATGTGTTTCTATAGTGGCCACATGTGCTCTCATGCTCCCATTAGAACATGCAATGCAAATAATGTGGGAGATATCTCCCCCAAAGGACACATCCAACCAATGTGCCATTCCCCCAATCATGCTCTCAACAAATACAAAGACAACAACAACATAATGAACCATAATGAAAAACATGCTGGCTGTCATATGTATCAAGGGAGAAGGAAAATGGTCCCTCAACTGTAACCAATGAAGTTTGATGCTCAACTGCCAAAGAGTGTGACAAGAAGTGTGGCCTCTCAACCACTTGCTTGCTGTCCTACTCTCCTCAAATGTATGGAGGAAGTGAATGATATATGGTGCAAGGTGAGTAGGTCCTACAAAATACATTTCCTCCCCAAATCCTCCTAGGGAGTGGTTACCAATAGTACTCATGGCCTCAAGTAGACCATGGGGTCTAGCAAAAGGAATGCTCCTCCTTGGAGCAACATCCTATTCATATATGGTTAAGGGATGAATATACAAATCATCATGCAAATAAATAATACCCTTACCATAAGTTTTGTGTATACAAATGGAGTGGCTCAAAAATGAGTCCCCTCTCATCCTCAAAGAGAAATGAGGTGGTTGTGCTAACTCCTCCAAAGAGTTATGTATCTCCTCGATTTGCACATGATCTATGCATCTCCTCATATGTTGATCTGTTAATATCATGCAAGCAAGATGATACTGGGGATACTCCACCAACAATCCGGAGTTCCAACATGGATCTATCCTCCATAGTGACAGCGCTGATGATTCCCCATGAAGGACATCTTCCATATGGTTATCTCCCAAGGTCTCCACTCCTCTGAGATCAATGAATGGTGCCTCAACATGTGAAGCATCCCTCCTCCTCTACTGGTCCAGTGGTCTCCCCGAAAAAATTTATTCATGCAATGAGGCATCATCATCAAAAGGTGACTTCATATGTGAATGGAAAAGTCTATCCCTGCTTCCACTATGAAATCCAATCACCTCCTTAGGTGCATCAACCTCATAAAATAGATAGGGATGTGTGCTCCTCATCACATCATGATGGTCATCCTCCCTATCTCCTCCTTGTGTATCCATGGTTCTACACCTCCTCAACAATGGCACATGTAAAACATGAGTTGTGCCTTTATATCCACACATGAGATCCTGGCGAATTCCTTGCAAATATGCAAGAATCCCTCTATCTGGACCAAAAGCTCCTCCTTCCTCTACATGAGGCACTAGATAATCTCTAGGTGGCACAGTGCTGTTGCCCACAGCTTCTCCAACATAGATGGGCAATCCTCCAATAATGTTGCTGCAAATATGGAATTTCTCCCAAGGTGGAAGTAATTCCTGATCATCAAAGGTCAAGGAGTATCCCCTTGCACCATGATAGTGCCATCTCCTACTCCTGCAACATCATACAATAAATGAGAGCAAATTTTCACTTGCTCTCCAAAGAGTGACCCCAACAAAAATTGTTTTTGCTGCCTCCTCATGCTCTCATCATACAAGATATGTGATGAAGACATAGTGAATGACATGAATGTTGCATCATCACTATGCACCCATACTATTTTCTGCTCCATGATGCCAACATCCTGCCACATATCCATCCTCATACCCTTGGAAAGAGTGTATGCCAAGTGATGGCCAAACTCCTTCAAGAGTAACCACCGCAACCAAGCCTCCTGCTGCACAGTATCATAAATCTGCAAGTAGGTTACCAGCTTCTTGCTCTCCATCCACATCCACTCAACCAATTGTGGATGTCTCATTCCATCCTTCATCTTGGTACTCTTCCCATGAGAGCTACCATCATCCCAATTCAGATTTCTGCACCTCATGGGATCTTGAAATGCAATCTTCCCGAGGATCAATTTGACCCTATGAGGATCCAAATATGTGGTAGGCAAAAAACTCTCATCATGATGTGCATGGATCAAGGGATGTACAACACAGTCATGAGAGATGTTATCCATCCGAAGATGTCCTCCATCTACTATATTTTCCTGTGAGAAGGGAAGTACCTCCTCAAACTGATGAAGAATCTTGCACTCCATGATGTGTGGGAGTGCATATCTACTGAAACATCTCTGGGAGATCTCCTCCTCATGCATGTCCTTCCAAAACCAAAGAGGCTTTGGATTTGCTGCAAGTATAAGTCTCTCTTTGAGCTGTGGCATGCTCATTGAGAGAGTGTCATATAGAGAGGAGAAATAGTTTCTTATCTCCAGATGTCTACTCCTTCTCACTGCTTCCTTCATGGCTCCCTAAATGAAGCTGCTCTCTGAATGCTCACATGAGGAATGATTCCTCCTTTCTCCATCATTGCTCAGCGCAGTATTATTCTGCTGCTCTAGATCAACTGCATGCAATGATATAGACCCATCCAAAATGTTTGCTGAAATGACAAGAGATGAATTTTCAATCATACCTTGGTGAAATGTGGAAGCTTTTTGCAAGGCTGCAAGAGTTTCCTCCTCATGAGTGTTGTCCTCCCAAACTGTTGAAGATGAAGGCTGCTCCTCCATGGACTCAACAGTACTAGTGCATGCCTCATTAACTGGTGGTGAGGGTTCCTCCCTTCTTTTTCCAAATCTCCCGATCAATCTTTGAGAAAAATCAACAAGAGTAGAAACCCTTGTGTGGCTTAGATGGCTGATCCAGCACTCCTTTTCTTTACCTTCAAGGTGCATTGCTGTAATTTATATAGCCTCCCTGTCTTCTACAGGATGTAGCAGGAAGAAAGCCTCTAGCTTCTTCACCCAAACTTCTGCTGCACATGTGAGTGATCCGTCAAATGTGGACAATAGAAATCTATTGCCTCTCATCATCCCATAGCTGAGGGGTCTTCTTTCTTCTTTATACTGAATAAATTGTGGCAAAGCTAGAGCTCTAGGTCTTGCCTGGTATTTAGTAAGATACTCACTTAGAATTTCGAATTCCAAGTGTTCTTCATGCTTCTGGCCCTTTTCTCTATGAGAATAGGAAGTGCATGGTCCCTCCATTTCTCCTTCTTCATTCTTCTCAACCTCCTTAGAGAGGTTCTCTCTGGATCTGAAAATAAATGAGAGTAAACTCATATTTTTCATCATATTAATCTTCTTTGGCTTAGACTCACAGGCTGAGCCAGAGATCATGCTTTGATACCACTGCAATATCCCATTTCTAGGAATATCAAAATTCTATTCCAGAGATTGACTATAGGGGCATTTAATGGATATGTCACCTTTGAAAAATGATGAGATCTAGAGGCTACCTGGCCATTTGCAGACTTTGTCTATAGATATTGAAATATTTCTCCTTCAGGGATTCAACAATACATGAACTTGAGTTGGAAAATAGCAGTGAATGCATTAAAACCAAGAATGCCAGAAGATCTACATAATCATTACATTAGATAATATCAGCAACAAATGTGTACAAGATCTTGAGGAAATGATCTCTCAAGTTAAACAATGCCTCCTCAATGAAACATGTACATTAAATATGGAAAAATACTACTATATAAAAGAGGCTCTGGCTATGACTCTGCAATCCTTGAGGAGGAACTGCTACAAAATGTCAATAATACATAGATGTGACAATAATGGCTCAAATAAAGAAGGGGGAACAAGATCTCAACCCCCTTCTTTAACCTGCGCAAGCAAGTCATTGCCGAAAGGGCCAGTAGTATAGGGGTTTGTTGGCAAACCTTGCACACCGAACCTGGGTCAGGACCCCTCAAGCCAACAAATGGTTCTGTTGCCGGGACTGGAAGAGATCTGAGAAAGGGATCGGGTAATGACAAGAGAATACTGGAAGCCTGAAAAAAAAGAGATCGAGGACTGGTTCGAAAGGCAGATCCAGGAGTTTGCAGTAAGAGAAAACCGAAATGAAAAATTTATGGTGGAAAGGTGGAAGAATAGGTATATTCTTACTAAAAGCTACAAAATATTGTTTGTAACCTTTGCAATTGAGCTTCAGGAGTGGCTGGCCAGGCTGGTAGAATTCCAGAAGTGTTGGAAGGACGAGCGAGTCACTCAGTGGACTCCAGATCTTCTTGAACAACTGGAAAAAACCGATAACACTATTACACGCATGATGGATCACTAGGTGGATAGTGTGCTAGGAGGCTTTGTGATAGAGTTTGCCATTTATCAATTTGTATCATACTTTGAGGCCGAGCGACAATTCTTCAAAGGATTCCGTGGTAATTTTCTGAGGACGTTACCTTTACTGATCAAGAAGTTGCTGTGCGAGAAGAGCATTATGTGTAGCCATACTGACTGAATGACCTCGGATCTAGACGTAAGTGTGACACGCAGTGGTAAGTATTATCGAACCAAACTTGATGGAGGAAGGGCCGCCTATAGCTCAGTGAAGGAACCAGCCACATCACCACCTAGGGCATGCAGGAGTAAGAAATCACCTATAACGTCGTCCCTGGATAGTGATATGGTTGCGCATATGAAACTACCTACCTTTAAGGGGGTAGGAGATGAGGACATGGATCGATTTTGGTTCGTTGTAGACTCTGTCTGGACTACGCAGAACGTGGCAAGCGATACAATAAAAGGGGCACATCTGTCTTTAGCATTCGAAGACAGAGCTCTAGACTGGTATATGCGATATGTTGCCCAGAATGGAACCGCCTCCATTCAGGATATTAAGGATGCTCTGAAGCAATAATTCCGTAAACCAAAGTCCTATTCCCAGTTAGTGGCAGACATAAAGGACTTAAAACAAGGTGTGTTTGAATCAATGCGGGAGGCAGATCAATGGTTAAAGAAGGCACTCAGGGAAGGGGGGTTCGAGTATGATGATAGGCAACATACGGAATGGTTCATCGCCATGTTGTTACCTCACCTGCGCACACCAATGAATCAACAAACCTTTGAATCACAGGAGAAAGCTGTAGAAGTCGCTATGAAGTTAGAAGCTACTCCCCGGGAGGATACCTCCAGCAGGAGTCCAACAGATCCAGGAACAACTTGGGGCTATGCACCTAGAGATACAAAACCTACGAAAAGAGCGAGGAAAATACATTTGCGTGAATCTCTGGTGTATACATTTCTGAGTGTCTGGTCACACAAAGGACTAGTGCCCTCTACTGACTGATTATATGCAAGCTGGAGGACCTAGCCCACTGCGCCCAGGGGTAAGTAGGGAACCTGTCCTGTTGCTACTAGGATCAAGCAGATCTGTGCTATGGTGTGATGATTTCCAGGTAGCAGGCCTACATGATACGAACCATTTCCCATGGCTGGATGCGTATGTCCCAGAGCTAAAACAACAATGGTGCCGATTCTGTCGATCCATAGGACATGACGAGCAGAATTATTGAATGTATGACTTGATGAGGGATCGCGGGAACCTATATAGGGTGTAATCAGACCCTAGATTACCTAGATTGACACTTTGGAGGATCACCGGTCCGAGGTAGAGGAGGACGAGGAGGAAGTGCAGGCTAAGGATGAGGTCAACTAATCTGTTATAATTGTGGAGAAATAGGGCACTTTTCTAGAGAATTCCCTAATCCCACCAGGCCATCGTATAAATACTACAAATAGTTGGACCATGAGGTAGAATATTGCCCGATTTTGATAGCCAGAATGCAGGAAAAGCAACCTACCCCTACACATAACGTACAGAGGGTTAAAACTAAGCTAAGAGAAGTAGATCCAAGTGTAAAGGACATAACATGTAGTGGGCTGGACACCAAGGGAAACAAAGAGGTACCATGCAAAGAACAGGCACTACCAGTAGCCCCTGCACAGTCTCAAAGCGAGGAAGAAATTGAGACCTTTTTGAAGGCATGTCTAAAATTTCTCAGGAACCCGCAGGCTGTAAGAAACCTCCTGTATTTAATGAATACCTGTGCAGCTTGGCCCACCTTGATCCCTGAGACCAAGGACGTGCACAAACTATGCAGCTCGAAGAAACGTATAGGGAAAGAAATGCAGCTATCTGCACAAATCGGGGACTATTAAATGGATCAGGTTATCTTGGTTCTTGGATCTGATGCTAATGTTTTACCTAAGAAAACCTGGCAACGAATGGGGAAGCCCAAATTCAAATGGTCCACTATTCAGTTGCGCATGGCAAATTAACAGAAAATCATTCCCTTGGGTAGGTTACCAAAGGTTATGGTTGACATTGCAGGGGCAAGGGTCCTAGCTGACTTTGAAGTAATTGAGATCGTTGAAGATGCGGACCCTTACTCTGCGCTCCTCGGACTAGATTGGGAAATGGACTTGGGAGGCATTATTAACCTAAAAAAATGAAGCATGGTGTTTCAAAGCGAAGGCACGCGTGTCATAGTATCCCTAGATCCCGCGGAAGGTACCTGGTATACCGAGCCTGTCCATACGAAGGAAGAATTAGATCATATCTATAAAATAATTGTGCAAGATGAAGATCGTGTTAGCCCCACAGATGAAGGGATGCTCTGTTGGGAAAAGGACAGTGAATGCTTTTCCGACTCCAATGAGGAGCTGGAGAATTGGCAGAGCTGGCTGTATGAGGTTTCGGCACTTCGCAGCCTTCAGACCGTTAGAAGCTTCCGTCGCATTTCTACCATGGAAAGAACCTTGCCTTGCCAAGAGGTCGCAGATGACACTCCAAAGCCTGCGAAGCCTAAGGGGTCCACGGAATGTAAGTCAGAGGCACTACCACTAACCCAATATGAAGCACCTATGCAGGGACCTATCTCCCCTACCCGGAGGAAGTATTGGAGTAGGGTGATCCTGCGTATAGAAACCCCCTTAGGCAGATGGGCCCGAAGATCGGTCGACCCACATCTTGACCTACTTGCGCACAACACTCAAGGGTGCATTTGACCCTTGCACAACTAGATTACAGACCTTTCTATAATCATGAGTATCTAGGAGAATTTTCGAACGACTGAAGAATTAAATCACCTATGGATGTATGACGCAGCCTTCCTGCACAAAAATGCTCCTTCCACGAACGACACAAATGGTTCAAAAAGACTCCCGATCGACTTACAGGATCACCGTGTGTCAACCTTCCATTGAAATACGGAAGGAACCCTAACGTGTCAGCCACACCCTGACATTACAGGAACATGACCTTGGATACAAAGGAAGAATGTCAGCTCATCCCGAGTTAATGCGAAAATACACTTACAAACGCAGAAAAAAGGTAGTAGATTATCAATATCACCATTTATGATAAGCACAGTTCGACAGATCGAGGGTACATGCCATGTACGAGCTACCTCACCATTAAGTAGCTTCAATTGGGGTGCAAATGGATGGAAGATGTTGGCTCAGGCTATTTATTCAACTGTCAAGTAGTATTGGCTACCTGCATTATGGTTTTTTCTACTTATTCCTACAATTTATAATGCTCATCTCTCTGTTATGGATCCCAACTCACAGGAGGAACTGATAAGAGGGCTGGGAGACGCTGAGTGCAGTAATAGGAGTGCACGCAGGCTGCCGCTTGGGAGGATTAGCTGCGAACCAAGTTCGGCAGGAACGTTGTGGTACCGGGACCTGCTACGACATCTCTGCCATTTCCAAGCCCTGTCCACTAGAAGCAACATATGGTTACTCCCCCGCATTGTCACAATTCACACTTCTGAACTAAGTCCTAGGGACATTCAAGTAGACTTAGCACAACTATATACTATAGAGCTATAGACTGTCTGACAGTGTAATGCAAGAAGTACACTGCTGTGACCAAGAACGGTGCAAGCAGAATGTCATGACCCCGAAAGAACGCGCCTAGCGAATTGCCGTGGTCACTAACGCCACATGCATTATTCAGGAACAACTGGCACAGGGAGCCCAATTGTTTAAAGAGACTACGCAGCTATGGATGAAAGCACAACACCATCCCACCCTTTAGCATGCCCAATGGGAATTGAAGTAGGCAGTAGATGCTCTAGACCAAGTTCGGGCCTCCACACCTCCCCCGAGCCTCGCGTGGTGCCTGGCTGCCATGCACTAGATTGAGGACCTTTGTCACTCCAAGAATATTGTGTACAAAAATCTGAAACCATGGTCTGATGCTGCACTCTAGCTTGCACATGATGTGGAGTCTGCCATTACACTCCTCCACCGGTTGTTGGAATGCGTTGGTCCGGATCTCGATGGGCCTGCTTCTTTGATGATGATCAATATTGCACAACATGCAGTGACCCAAAGCAAGGCGGTGCTTCCACCCCTCCTTCACTCCCTGGCTACCTTATGCACGTAGATTGAAGGCGCGCCACCAAAGTGACTCGGGACAAGTCACAATTTTGTGTTGGGGGACTGTTGGAATAGGGTCTGCTAACAAGCTACAAAACTGGTCCATTTTGGTTATTTTTGTTATATTTAGTATAGTGCAGGGGTTTTGGGTTGGGTCAAAGCCCTAAAAGCATTGTAATTGGGTTAAAGGGTAAACTAGGGGTCCGAAAACCATGGGTTGCGGACCATAGGAATGTTAAAGATAGTTTGTTATAAATAGAGAGGCATTTCAGATTGTAAGAGGTAGGATTTGATGAGCTATTCATGCAATTTTTTGTGTAAGCGATCTGTTTGGGTTTTGGGGAATGGATTCCTGCTGGCTGTGTGCGCGGAGATCCTAGTCCAGCTGTGTGCAGACCTTGTTGCTGTGTGCGTAGGTTGGGAAGGGAATTGTAAGGGTGATGAATGAATGAATATGTAGGATTATTAGATCTGAATCTGTGAGTACTATTGAATGAATTGCTGATAGTTACTGTGTTATGCATTTTATGTCCTTGTGCTGCGAAGGTCTGTATATTGAATAATTGGATCTATTATGCTCTGGTGATATCATGCTGCGAAAGTCTGTGTATTGAAGTAAATCTAGATCTGTTCTGTTCGGGTTATGTAATGTTGTGTTGATGTTATGAAAAGCATATAATTGTAGATCTAGTGCACATGGATGCAATTGGAGACCTATTTAACCCTGCACAGAGACAAGGTAATCTGAACAGAACACAACCTTTCTTGCCTTACCCTTCCTTTCTCAGGGTGCGGAAACCTGGTTCCAACACCCACCCATACTACTTCGGGTGAGACTGTAACCTGCCCAAGCAAGTCACTGTCGAAAGGGCCAGTAGTATAGGGGTTTGTTGGAAAACCTTGCACACTGAACCTGGGTCAGGACCCCCCAAGCCAACATCTCATATGTGATGAGTTGGTAGTCACCACCATATGGCATCCAATCAATCATATGGGTCACCTCAAATGGAAACAAATGTGTTACTGTAGTGGCCACATGTCCTCTCATGCTCCCATTAGAACATGCAATGCAAATAATGTGGGAGATCTCTCCCCAAAAGGACACATCCAACCAATGTGCCATTCCCCCAATCATGCTCTCAACAAATAAAAAGACAACATCAACATAATGAACCATAATGAAAAACATGCTTGCTGTCATATGTAGCAAGGGAGAAGGATAATGGTCCCTCAATCATAACCAATGTAGTTTGACCCTCAACTGCCAAAGAGTGTGACAAGAACTGTGGCCTCTCAACCACTTGCTTGCTGTCCTACTCTCGTCAAATGTATGGAGGAAGTGAATGATATATGGTGCAAGGTGAGTAGGTCCTCCAAAATACATTTCCTCCCCAAATCCTCCTAGGGAGTGGTTACCAATAGTACTCATGGCCTTAAGTAGACCATGGGGTCTAGCAAAAGGAATGCTCCTCCTTGGAGCAACATCCTATTCATATATGGTTAAGGAATGAATATACAAATCATCATGCAAATAAAAAATACCCTTTCCATAAGTTTTGTGTATACAAATGAAGTGGCTCAAAAATGAGTCCCCTCTCATCCTCAAAGAGAAATGAGGTGGTTGTGCTAACTCCTCCAAAGAGTTATGTATCTCCTCGATTTGCACATGATCTATGCATCTCCTCATATGTTGATTTATCAATATCATGCAAGCAAGATGATCCTGGGGATACTCCACCAACAATCCGGAGTTCCAACATGGATCTATCCTCCATAGTGACAACGCTGATGATTCCCCATGAAGGACATCTGTCATATGGTTATCTCCCAAGGTCTCCACTCCTCTAAGATCAATGAATGGTGCCTCAACATGTGAATCATCCCTTCTCCTCTGCTGGTCCAATGGTCTCCTCGGCAAAATGTCTCCATGCAATGAGACATCATCATCAAAAGGTGACTTCATATATGAATGGAAAAGTCTATCCTTGCTTCCACTGCGCAATCCAATCACCTCCTTAGGTGCATAAACCTCATAAAATAGATAGGGAGGTGTGCTTCTCATCACATCATGATGGTCATCCTCCCTATCTCCTCCTTGTGTCTCCATGATTCTACACTACCTCAACAATGGCACATGTAAAGCATGAGTTGTGCCTTGATCTCCACACATGAGATCCTGGGGACTTCCTTGCAAAGATGAAAGAATCCTTCTATCTAGAGCAAGAGCTCCTCCTTCCTCTACATGAGGCACTAGATAATCTCTAGGTGGCACAACGTTGTTTCCCTCAGCTTCTCCAACATAGATGGGAAATCCTCCAATAATGTTGCTGCAACTATGGAATTTTTCCCAAGGTGGAAGTAATTCCTGATCATCAAAGGTCAAGGAATATCCCCTCTGCACCATGATAGTGCCATCTCCTACTCCTGGAACATCGTACAATAAATGAGAGAAAATTTTCCGTTGCTCTCCAAAGAGTGACCCCAACAAAAATTGTTTTTGCTACCTCCTCATGCTCTCATCATACAAGATATGTGATGAAGACATAGTGAATGACATGAATGTTGCATCATCACTATGCACCCATACTATTTTCTGCTCCATGATGCCAACATCCTGCCACATCTCCATCCTCATACCCTTGGAAAGAGTGTATGCGAAGTGATGGCCAAACTCCTTCAAGAGTAAATAGCGCAGCCAAGCCTCATGCTGCCCGGTATCATAAATATGCAATTAGGTTACCAGCTTCTTTCTCTCCATCCACATCCACTCAACCAATTGTGGATGTCTCATTCCATCCTTCATCTTGGTACTCTTCCCATGAGAGCTACCATCATCCAAATTCGTATTGCTGCACCTCATGGGATCTTGAAATGCAATCTTCCCGAGGATCAATTTGACCCTATGAGGATCCAAATAGGTGGTAGGAAAAAACCTCCCATCATGATGTGCTCAAGGTATGTACAACATAGTCATGAGAGATGTTATCCATCCGAATATGTACTCCATCTACTATCTGTTCCTGTGAGAAGGGAAGTACCTCCTCAAACCGATGAAGAATTTTTCACTCCATGATGTGTGGGAGTGCATCTCTACTGAATATCTCTGGAAGATCTCCTCCTCATGCATGTCCTTCCAAAACCAAAGAGGCTTTGGAACCGCTGCAAGTAGAAGTCTCTCTTTGAGTTGTGGCATGCTCATTGAGAGAGTGTCATCTAGAGAGGAGAAAGAGTTTCTTATCTCCAGATGTCTACTCCTTCTCTCTGCTTCCTTCATGGCTCCCTGAATGAAGCTGCTCTTTGAATGCTCACATGAGGAATGATTCCTCCTTTCTCCATCATTGCTCAGCGCAGTATTATTCTGCTGCTCTAGATCAACTACATGAAATGATATAGACCCATCCAGAATGTTTGCTGAAATGACAAGATATGGATTTTCAATCATACCTTGGTGAAATGTGGAAGCTCCTTGCAAGGCTGCAAGAGTTTCCTCCTCATGAGTGTTGGCCTCCCAAACTGTTGAAGATGAAGGCTGCTCCTCCATGGATTCAATAACGTTGGTGCATGCCTCATTAACTGTTGGTGAGGGTTGCTCCCTTGTTTTTCCAAATATCCCAATTAATCTTTGAGAAAAATCAACAAGAGTAGAAACCCTTGTGTGGCTTAGATGGCTGATCAACCAATCCTTTGCTTTACCTTCAAGGTGCAGCACTGTAATTTCTACAACCTCTCTTTCTACTACAGGATGTAGCAAGAAGAAAGCTTCTAGCTTCTTCACCCAAACTTCTGCTGTACATGTGAGTGATCCATCAAATGTGGACAATAGAAATCTATTGTTTCTCATCATCCCATAGCTAAGGGGTCTTCTTTCTTCTTTCTGCTGAATAAATTGTGGCAAATCTAGAGCTCTAGGGTTTTCCTGGAATTTAGCAAGATACTCACTTAGAATTTCGAATTCTAAGTGTTCTTCATGCTTCTGCCCTTTTTCTCTGTGAGAATAGGAAGCGCATGGTCCCTCCATTTCTCCTTCTTCATTCTTCTCAACCTCCTTAGAGAGGTTCTCTCTGGATTTGAAAATAAATGAGTAAACTCATCTTTTTAATCATATTAATCTTCTTTGGCTTAGACTCACAGGTTGAGCCAGAGATCATGCTCTGATACCACTGTAATATCCCCTTTCTACAAATATCAAAATTCTATTCTAGAGATTGACTATAGGGTCATTTACTGGATATGTCACCTTTGAAAAAGGATGAGATCCAGAGGCTACCTAGCCATCTGCAAACTCTGTCTATAGAGATTGAAATATTTCTCCTTCAGGGATTCAACAATACATGAAATTGAGCTGGAAAATAACAGTGAATGCATTAAAACCAAGAATGCCTGAAGATATACATAACCATTACATTAGATAATAGTAGAAAAAAATGTGTACAAGATCTTGAGGAAATGATCTCTCAAGTTAAACAATTCCTCCTCAATGAAACATGCACATGAAATATGGAGAAATACTACTATATAAAAGAGGCTCTGGCTATGGCTACGTAATCCTTGAGGAGGAATTGCTGCAAAATGTCAATTATACATAGATGTGACAATAATAGCTCAAATAAATAATGGGGAACAATATCTCAACCCCTGAAGACATACAATACACAATCCTCAAAGGGATTGGCTGAAATATACTCAAAATGGCAAATCTACAGAAATGCCGGAGTTGCTGGGTAGCTGCAGCAACTCAAGAACTGGAAACAAATGGAGAAGACTGAAGATGCTGCAATCAATGAAAAGATCTCCTCCAATGGATCTCTAGGATGAAATGTTAATCCTCTCACCTAGGATCTCACCCTCCAAACATGTGGAGCAAGTCTCCACTGAAAACACACTTAGAAATAATGTAGTCTAGAGAAGGGACTGCGCTGTTGGTGAAGAGAAATTCTTGGCCTTGATGCCAAAGTCTGCAATAAGCTCCGGGATATCTCCAATCTGATATCTCAAAGGAAAGAGGGGCTCCTCCTCTGAAAATAGCTGATGGAAGTGATGTAGTGAACCCTCACTGCAACACCCAACAACACAACATTACTCTGTTGTAGATATAACACTGTCTTGATGGAGGATGCTTGGCCACAAGCCTGGATGTGAGGAAAATCTGAGCAATCCCTCAAGAGGCCTCTCAAGAAGGTGAAAGAATCCTAAACAGGAATTCCTCCTAGCAATTCTTTCTAAACAACAGAGAATGCACAATTATCTGAATAGACAATGAAATGAATAATCCAAAGCATGAGAAACAATGGTTGCCTTGCATCCTTTTAAACAAGTGAAAGCTCTCTCTCCATGGGCCCCATCCATTAGGGTTTCCTCCACCAAATATCCTCTTCCTCATTCACACTGCACTGTCTTCTAGAGTAAGCCACTCCTCCTATGGCAATGCTGTTGAGTTGGTCAAACCTGACCTTGTATTCATGCATTTTCCCCTTTTCACACTTGAGGGTGCAAAATCAAGTTCTTATGTCTATCCCTTTTCACATGTGAGGGATTTTATGCATGTTTTTAATAAACATGGGCCTTCTTACCCATTTATTTGGATACAAGATGATAAAAGAAAAAATTTAATGTTCCATTTAGCTATGAGCCAAAATGGGAACATTACAAAAACTGATGGATAGGCTTGCCCTTGGGAATACCTCTGCTCCTCCTACATAACATGAAACTTAGTTTAGAAATCCTCAGTTAAGAAGACCTCAAAACTAGCAGAGGCCAATGGAAAACTGAAATCAGCCACCTGACCCTCAAGTAAGGCCTCCTTTTCAACAAAACTTAGTTGATGAAGAAGATCAACCTGAAATACAATAAGACTCAATTCCTTGCTTAGATGAAAACATGTCAGGGATGTTTTTAACTAAGGAGGAACATGATGAGTCAGATCATGAAGTAAACAAGGGTGAGGAACCATCTGATTATCTTAAAGGGTATCAACATGCAATCTTTGAGATGTAGAAATAATACAACCTCAGAAATAGAAATGTGCCAGTTACTGCAAACAAAACACAACCCAAGAAAGATGCCCCCAAGGATGCTGAGGTTAGGAAAGATACTCCACCTCCTCCTCCTGCTAAAGAGATTGAAAAATCTGCTTCTGTTTTCAGTTTGGAGAGTGAGATCTCTAAGATCAAAATCCCAGTACCTTTTTTAGAAATTCTTAAGGTAAATGAATATAGAAGTAAGATTGTAAAAATGCTGAATACCAAACCAGGAGATGCTGATATCCTAAATGTTCAAGAAGATCATCCAACCATATACTTGGGTCCAAGATTAGAGGATGAGAATAATTAAGAGGTGCCTCCTTTTTATGTTAGCCTTAGTAATCATGACATGAAATTGCATAATTCCATGTTGGATTCAGGATCCTCTCATAATCTTATGCCCAAAGTAATCATGGAAATGATGGGATTGGAAATCGCTAGACAATATAAGGATTTTTTTTCCTTTGATTCAAAAATAGTTCAGTGCATTGGTTTAATAAAAGATGTTTTTATTGGTCTTACACAAGTCCCTGCCAAGACAGTGGTAATGGAAATTGTGGTAGCAGACATTCCACCTAAGTTTGGCATGTTGTTATCAAGGTCATGGGCAACAAAGATCAAGGGTACAATGCAGATGGACCTAACTTATTCCACCATTCCTATTTTTGGTGAGAAAAGGAGACTATATAGAGAAACAAGGATGGCTTACATGGTAAGTAGTAAAGATAAACCTCATAAATTTCCAAAATATGTTGTTGATACTGAACTAGGATCTGTTATTCTCTTCAATGAATTTAATTATGAAGCAGAAGATGAAAAGAAAGCAGAAAATCAGCAAATTGAAAATCAACAAACAGAAAATCAGCAAATCAGTGAGAAGAAAGAAGAAGGTTGGTGGTTGTTACATTTTGATGGATCAATAGGAAGAGAGGGGGTAGGAGCAGGAATTTGGATCACAACTCCAGAAGATGAAAGTAAGTTCTTTTCTTGAAAACTGAATTTTGGTTGCACAAATAACATGGCTGAGTATGAATCTTTATTTTTGGGCTTAGAAATTTTGAAAAGAATGGGTGCCCAAAATATTTTTGTTAGTAGAGATTTTGAATTAGTTATTAAGAAAGTTGAGGGTGTATATCAAACTAAGGATGTGAGAATGAGGGCATACAGAAATTTGATCATGGAGATGTTAGAGAATTTCCAAGAATATTCATTTATTGTGAAGGCTAGGGACCAAAACTCAGTAGCTGACTCCCTCGATATCTCTGAAAGTATATTTATCATCCCTACACATTCCACTGCAAGAAATGAGGTTTAAGTTCATCATAGACCTCCTATCCCTGATAACATTATCCATTGGAAAGTTTTTGAGGATGACTAGCAAGTCAAAAACTTTATAGAATTGAAAGAGGAGTTTGAAAGTACAAAAGTAGATTAAAAAAAAATGCTTGCTGAAACAAAGGGAAATTATGAAGTGTTACAGTTGAAGAATAACTCTATACCCAAAGGTCTCATAACCCTTGATAAGCTTTTTGATCAAAATGATGTGTTCAAGTCTCCTAGGATACAAGTTGATGATGAAGATGTACAGAGTTGTAACCTTGGTACAGTAGCAATGCCAAAAATGATTAAGCTTTCAAAGTTTCTTTCAGTTGACATGAAACAAAAATATATTGAGATGATGAAAAGGTTCATAGATGTTTTTGCATGGATTTATGCTGATTTGAAGAAGTATGATCCTACTATCATTCAACATACTATTCCCATTAAAGAAAATGAAAAGCCTTTCAAGCAGAAGCTGAAGAGGATTAATCCACTTCTCATGCCTCTGATTGAGAAGGAAATTAAAAAAATCTTTGATGCTAAAATTATTGTTCCAATCAGATTCTCAAAGTGGCTTGTAAACTTGGTTCTAGTCAGAAAAAAGAGTGAAAAAATCAGAATCTGCATTGACTTCAGAAACTTGAATAAATCCTCTATGAAGGACAACAACCCTCTCCCAAAGATGGACCAAATTTTGCAGAACATTGTTGGTCCCCAAAGTATGTCTATGCTTGATGGTTTTTCAGGGTACAATCAGATACTTGTGCATCCAGAAGATCAGGAGAAAACTACCTTTACCACACCATGGGGCACATTCATGTATGCCAAAATGCCTTTTGGTCTGATGAATGCATAAGATACCTTTCAAAGAGCAATGGAAATTGCTTTTGCTGAGGAGAAGGACAAGATGGTGGTTATCTATCTGGATGACATAACAATATTCTCAAGGAGAGAAGATGATCACTTGCAGCACCTTGAAAGGATTCTACTAAAATGTAGAAGGTTTGGTATTTCTCTCAATCCCACTAAAAGAATTTTTGCTCTAACTTCAGGAAAGTTACTTGGGCATATTATTTCTATAGATGGGATTAAAATTGATCCAAATAGGGTCAATGCAATTCATAAAGTGGATCTTCCTAGAATCAGAAAGGAAATTCATTCTTTCCTTGGAAGGGTAACTTTTGTGAGGAGGTTTATTCCTAATTTGCTAAGATTGTAAAAGACATAACAAAGATGTTGAATAAAGGAGATGACATCAAGTGGAAAAAAAAATAAAAGCACTCATTTGAGGATATTAATAAGGCACTCACTCAAGCACCAGTGTTGATCAGGCCAGATTTTTCAAAAGAATTTCTAGTTTTTACTTTTGCATCAGAAAATACAATTGCTCGAGTTTTGCTGCAGAAAGGACAACAAAGTACTGAGTAGCCCATTTCATTTTTCAGCAGGACATTAGCTAATTCAGAGCTGAAGTACAACATCTTAGAGAAGCAAGCTTATTCCTTGGTCAAGGCCATCAAATATTTCAGAATTTACATTCTGCATTCTCATGTTATAGCTTTTTTTCCTAATATTGTTGTGAAGGACATCTTAACTTAAGCTGATCCTGATGGTAAGAGAAGGGAAATGGATTGCTAACTTGCTGGAATATGATATAGAGATCAAGCCCACAAAATTGGTCAAAGTTCAAGGCTTAGCAAAGTTGAATGCACAGTCAAAATTTGATTGTCTTGACATGAATTTAATTGCAGAAATTTCAGAAATATGAGATGAAGATGAAGAGATGATTCCCATTGAAGAAAAGTACATTATCTCAGATTGGTAAAAAGACATTGTTTTTGTCTTACATCATCATAGAGCACCTGTCAAGTTGACAAAATCCAAGGCAAGGTTTGTGAAGCTAAAGTCTTTGAGGTACTGCATCATTGATAAAAATATGTATGGGAAAGATATCGATGGAATTCTTTTGAATTGTTTGCTGGAAGAGGAAGCTGAAAAAGTGATTGAGGAGTTTCACAAAGGAGATTGTGGAGGTCATCATTATTGGAAGGCTACAACAAATAAGGTTCTCAGAGCAAGGTATTATTGGCCTACTATGTTTAAATATGTCTACAAAAAGATTGCTGCCTATCATGAATGCTAGATTTTTGATGGTAAGAAGAAGCTTGTTCCTTTACCCTTGATGCCTATCTATGTTGAGGCGCCATTTCAGCAGTGGGGGCTAGATTTTATTGGTGAGATTAATCCATAATATTCAGGTCAGCATCGTTGGATTTTGATAACAAATGATTATTTCACAAATTAGATTGAAGCAATCCCAACTAGGCAAGCAAATGATTCAGTTATCATTTCATTTTTGGAAAATAATATATTGTCTAGGTTTGGCTACCCAATGAAGATCATCACTGATAATGCACAAGCATTCAAATCTAAGAAGCTGATCATTTTTTGTCATCAATGTCATATTACACTTGGGAATTCTACTGCATATTATCCACAAGGTAATGGTCTTGCCGAATCTTCTAATAAGAGCATTGTGAGGATTATTAAGAAGGTGTTGCCAGAAAATAAGAAGTCATGGAATTTGAACCTGAAGTATGCTTTGTGGGCTGATAGAGTGTGCACAAAGAGATCAATTGGAACTTCACCTTATGAGTTGGTATATGGAGCTGAGGCCATTTTTCCTACATCCTTGGGAGTGCCTGCCATGAAGCCGCTGCAAGGATTAGAAGAGGAGCCAAATGCAATTCAAAGGAGGATTAATCATTTGATAGCCTTGCAAGAGAAAAGGGAGGAAGTCTATAATAGTAATCATCAGTCTCAAAATAGAATCAAGAAGACATTTGACAAGAAGGTTAAGGAGGAAAAATTTCAAATCCAAGATGTGGTTTTGAAATGGGAGGCCAGGATTAAAGAAAAGGGAAACATGGTAAGTTTGAGAATATTGGGAAAGGTCCATTCAGAGTAGCTGCATTTCATGGGAACAAAACTTACATTCTACAGGAGATGGATGGAAAATCTTGTGCTGGAGGGCCTGTTAATGACAAGTTTTTGAAGCACTATTCCTCTTAAATTATGTTGATCATTCATTCCATTATATATATTCCATTTTATATGTTTTTCTGCTAATAAAGACAAGATGATCATCAAGCTTGAGCTCGAGGTGAAGGCCATTAGAGTTTGAAGGAAAGCTTGGAAAATTTAAGAGTTTTTTTTTTGTTTTCAAGAAGATGGATAACAACACTGGAACTACAGGTTCTTTGGTGTACCACAGGGGCACACCATCCCAAGTGGAGCCACTATTATCACTTAGAAAAAATGAAGCATCATTTGGAAAAGTCCTAGAGGTTCATGTGTCAAAGGTAGAGTCATAGAATTCATTTTTCATTACTTGGTGAAGGAAAATTTTAAATTTTTCTTATTGTCTTATCCTAAAGTCCAAAACTCACCCTTATTCAAGTCCTTTCATGTCACATCAGTCATTATTTTTTGAAAATTTTTATTTCCCAAGTTTAAAGCATCGAAAGAGTCATTTTACCCAAGAAACCCTACTTTTGTAGCGAAATACACAGAGAAAACACACTTTTCGCTACGAAACTACTAATACTTTCGTAGCGAAACTGCCCAGAAATACACTAGGTACGCTACGAAAGTAAGGATTCCTGTTTGTCTTGTCAAAAAAGCTGTTAGGTGTCAGTAAATGATTGAAAGGGATAGGGTAGATTCCATTTGAGTCCGTTAGGGTTAAGATCAAGGTACAATGGTCATGGCCAAAGTCATTATCATCATTTTAAGCATGTATGAGTCATCATTATGCCATGAGTTGTCATCGAACTTCAAAATATTTCCAAATTGAGTCATTTGTCATTCTCCATTCCCTCTTTGTGTGTTATTGAGCTCTAGAGAGTTATTTAACTGAGTCCAAGCTATGGATGGAATTTTCAAATGTTTGAAGGTATTACTGATCAAGCGAGGCAAAGAAGACATTAAAGCACCATGGCTGTAGAAAGGAATACCAAAAAAGGTGGCCACTATCTCAGATATGAGCCATCAGATATGAACCTGATAAATTAAGACCCAACAACTGCAGAAGTTTTTAGAAGAACAAGGTGTTTGCATTTTTGTCAAATATTGCGAGGACGCCATGTACAAGTTCCTAAATAATTTGCCCTAAATTTCAATGGAACAACTACAAAAGTGGGAATGTTGAATCTCACTATAACACCAGAGACCATTGCAGCAACAACAAGGATTCTAAGAGGACAAGAAAGATGGTTCAAAGGTTTCAAATTCAACATGGAGGAATTTAAAGAATTTATCAAGCCAGAAAATAGTGAGGTTGACCTTACAAATGCCATTCCAAGGAGTTGCATGAAAGATAGTTTATCAAAACTACTACTTATAATTCAGAAATATTTCACTTGTGAAGGGGGATATCATAAATTTTATTCTTACCACTTCAAGCTTCTTATACATTTTGTTGGTAAGATATCTCTTGATCTACCTTTTTATTTACACAGAAGCGTAGAAAAAATGGCAGAGAAAGTTCAAGCTAAATTTGAAGGAAGTGAAACCTCACTTTTTCATCATGGTTTAATAAAATTACTGGTTTTAGATAAGTTACAAAGACTAGGAAGAGACTAGTCTTCTTTTCTGTTTGTTAGTGGTTTTGAAATGGATACCATTACCCCTAAAAGAACTTCTAAATATAGAGGTATACCATGAACTTTAGTGGTGGAAAAATCACCTTTAGTGTCAAAACAAAGTGAACCAGTAGGGGCATAGAAAAGTGAACCAACAATCATGAAAACATAGCAGTTGTAGATATTTGATACACCTACTGTGTCACCTGTAAAACAAAAGTCAACAATGAGAAAACCTGCAAAATAAGAGCCAACTGTGAGTAAGAATGGCAGGAAAAGGATTACAAGGAGCCAAACAGTGTCTAAAGGAAATTTAGAAGACATACTACATGCCATTGATATTGAAGAGACTCCTATAGTCCAGGTTGAGGATATAGATGAGGGAGGAAAGAAGCTCAAGAAATCTAAATCAACAAAGAAGTTAGAGTTTGAAGGTGAAGATGCAGATTTTATATTTCAGGCTAGGAAGCCCAAGACAAGACATGCTAGAAAACTCTTGGAAATCAATAAAGAAGTTCAGAGGGTCATTGAAATTGTTTAGCCACCACAAAGAATTATTGACCTTTCATCACCTGCATAAGAAGATCCAGTCAGAAAGCAAAATAAAGGAAAGGAGAAAGTAATTGAAAAAAGAAGAAGTTTGAAGTCCTCGAGGAATAGTTGAGGTTAGATAATCATGAAATAGAAGTCTTGAAGAAGGAGGCAAGGAAACATAATGTTCAGAAGGTGCAGTTTGAGAAGATGAAAGAGTTTTGGGAAGAGTAGGTTGACAATGTATCAAAGACCTTAGATAACACACAAAAATTAATCAAATGGACTATGCCATTGAGGAAAGAGGTGAAGCATGTCAAAAGACTGAACTTGCACTTGAAATATAGTAACAGAAAGCTAAAGAACCAAGTTGAAGACCTCCAAGAGTAGTTATAATTGATCCATGAGGAGCTGGAGAAGAAAGGTCTAAGGATGGTTGTAGTTGAGGAACCCATAGCTCAACTCATCATAAATGAAGATGAAACACCTCAAGGCTCTTAGGTTGAGTTGGTTTACGTTTTGAGAGGTCAATGGCATGTTTAAAATAAAATTTGTACAATTGGAAGGTACCTTTTTGAAACAAGGAAAAAATTTGGAAATTACATAGTTTTCCACAGTTTCGTAGCGTTTCCCAGGCTTGAAGCCAGGAAAACGCTACAAAAAATTATGTAGCTTTCTTTTTGCTTCTAAAACCACTTTTGGTAGCTTCCGAGGAGAGGAAATGATAGAGATGATGTGTCAGGGCATGATGAACACCACATAAGAGCAAAGAAGTAGAAATTTTGATTGCAAAGGTCATTTTTTGTACGCTACGAAACTGCCATGCTTTCGTAGAGAGCTATTTTGAAGGTTTCTGAGCAGGTTTATGAGCAGTTTTGGATAGGTTTACACTTTCAATAGGTCAAGGGACGTTGCCAGCAATCATCCATGAATTGAAGACCATGAAATGAAGACAAATCATCAGCTGAATCATTCGTTGAAGATAGGGTCCTGTTTTCCTGAAAAATAGGGTTTGTTCGATAGATTGAGGAGTGTACTTAAGATGTCAAGTAGTGATGAGTTCTATCAAAGGCTATTCGAACATGTGAAGCATTAGTTTTCAGATATGTAGCTGTTTTAAGAGATAAGGTAGTTGATGTAATAAGTAGCAGTTTGAGTCCTATTAGGAAAAGGATTGTTTTATAGTGTAGCTATCATTTTCTCATTAAAGCATATGTTTTCATGTTATGGAAGGTATCATAGGAAAATTTTCATGAATCTATCCAAGAGGCAGATCATCTCTCATGTAACAAGGTCTATTAAAGGGTAGATATTCGAAATTGTAAAGGGTTGGAGATTTTTTTCACTATTGCAGCTTTATGTAATTTGACTGATATCAGCAATACAAAGGATTTTTTTTTGACAAACCTGAGATTATCATGGAGTTTTTAGTGCTTTTCTGATCTATATTTTTATGTATATTACTTGTAGTGGATTTCATCTTTATTACTCAGAATTCATATGTGTATGCTCTAACTTCCTTTATTGATGAAATGGCTATGTTATTCCATGTTCCATGTGTGATTTACCTTTGCTAAAAACTCTTACTTGCCTCAGCTTCCATGTCAAGAGACCTTACCATTGAAATTACTGATTTGTTGACTCCATAAGCCCAATGGTTATAGACTTGTACTCTTTTCAACCTACAAACATCACAATCAAATTATTTTCCAAATAGAGTTAGCCATCTAGTTTCATCATTATCAAATATCATTAACCCCTTTGAGAGAGCCTTCTCAGACTGAAGAGGCTAAGCTTTAGTCAAAAGCTGGTTTGAAATAGTTACATAGAGTTGTCTGATTAGCAGCCAACAAGTGCAATTTTGTGATAACATAACACATGCTAAAAAATAACATAAAATTACTACTATTTCGCTACAAGGCATTTTGAGAAATCCTATACCCCTGAACGAGTAACCAAATCCAAGTAGTTCAATGATGAATGTGACCTTCCATAATTATTATAAGGATAAATAAGGCTTGCGAATCTATAAATAACCTAAAAAGGAACTCATTTCAATCATTTAACTCAATCCTACAACAAGAATAGCATCAATACTAAATGCAGAAATAGGCAAAACAAGAATAAGAGATGCATGTGAATAAAAAGTGAAAAGAACATAAATAAATTGTGCAAGAGGGCTATGAGGCTCATGGGATGTCCAAGCCCAAGGAGACTCAGAGTCTTATGGAAGAAACCAATATTTAGAAGCTAAAAATGGCACCAAACTTCATTATTTGAATTAATCCAAGTACATCCCTGCAATAAATAAAAATGAAGCTGCTAAACAACAACTTTTCTCCACAATAAGACTAAAAATTACATGCCCCTAGAGGCAAATTTGAAACAGTACTAATAAAAAATGATGAGGAAGCATTCTCCTTGAAAGGAGGAAGCTTTCCCCTCTAAAATCCCTCAAATAGTGGATTTGGTTCCCGACACTAGGAATCTGCATTAAATGACAGGGAACAAATTCCTATATTTTCAATAATTTCATAATATTTTGTTCATTTATTCTCTAATCTTGATCCTCCTGTAGTAGGGAGAAAGTCCCTAAATTATCTCCTCCTCCAAATCATCATAATCTGCCCAATATTCTCACAATATTCTTCAAAAATAAATAATATTAGGCACAAATATGCAATTATCTCTAAAATTTCCTAATGAAAATATTAAAGCTAAAATTGTGTCATCTAATGCAAAAAGAGAGATTTACTGTGTTGAAGGATGGTCATACAGGCCTTAATTTATTTCTAATTTGGAGGCCCATTAGGTGGCATTGGTCATAGAGCCTTGACCTTAGATACACACCTAGATCCCTGGGTTGATTGTTAGTAAGTAAGCCTGATGGTACCTTCAGAGGCTGAAAGCTTTAGTCCATCTTAGTCCCACCTGGATATATTTCCCTGGTTAAGCATCTAGTCCATGGCATTGCGAGTGCCTAAACTATTTGAGGACCTTGGATATATTGCCCTAGTCAAGAATCTAGTCCATGGAATTGTGGTGCCTAAAATATTCATAGTTCATATGTTTTGATATCTTCCTTGTACTTGTATATGAATACCTCCCTAGTTAAAAGGGAGTGTTGAAGAATGTAACTAGGTTCGATCTTTATAATTGTATTTGAGTCATAATGAAATGTACTTATGAAAAATAATGAAAATAAAGTTATTATTATTACTATGACTTATTAAAGTATGGGTTTCGTGCTTGGTTCATCATGTTTTAGGTCAAAGTCCCCATTGAGGACTTTTAGGATTTATACCGAGTCATTAAAGTCACTATACATTTAATAATACCCTTCTTGGGCATTTGAATCATGTAAAAAGATTTATTATTAAGTAAAATGGGTCATTTGTCACCTCCACATGAAGTTGCCCTCATGAATGGAAATTAGATGTCACCAGAAGCCTATATATTGAAGCAGTTCGATTCATTTGGAGGAGACACTCACACAGAAGTTCAATCTTCAAGAGGTGATAATGAAAAAGTGCGAAGTGGGAAAAGAAGGAGGAAAACTGCAGGAAATATCTAAATCGAAGTTTTGGGCCATATATCTCTCACACGTGTGGTTTTTCTAGGGATATTTAAATCTATACTGTTGCATCGAAGTTGTGTCTTCTAGTTGTTGCCAACTCGAAGTTGCAGCTACTAGGTCAAAGTTGTTGTTGCTTCAAGTTAAAGTGCTGCTTCAAGATCGAAGTTGCTGCATTGAGATCGAAGTTGTTAGTTCAAAGATACTACTACATCGAAGTGTTGCTGCATCATTTAGGTCGAAGATAACATGGCAAAGTGACCATCTTTAGAAGAAGGAAATGGTTGAATTGGTGTGGAGGAAGTTTGTGTCTAATTCAAGAGTCTTGGATTATCTCAGGAAAACTATTAAAGAAAGAGTTTTTGACTGGGATTTTCCCAAGAGTGGGGTTTTGCCTTTGTTTTCTGCCTGCATCTAGTGCCATTAATAGTCATGCTATTGTTTTGGTATTTAATTGATGAACTAAGGTAAAAGAAGGACATAAGAAAGTTAATAAGAACACAAGAATATACAAGTAATTATCAAGTATAAGAAAATATTTCTGCCTTTCTGCTTTTCTAACATGGTATCAGAGCTAAGGTGATGAATAAGGAAAAAGGCAACCTTAAGATCTATTAAAAGGACAATAAGGAAATATCAAGAAGTTGAATGCGGGTCATCAAAGGGGAGCATATAAGTAAAGAAGCCTAAAGATGAATCAAGTGAAGCAAATAAATAAAAGTTTAGTGAAACATAGACTTTGGCCATGGGCCTGATAGTGGATGGAATGCATGGACTCAAGAAGGAGTGAGAATATCTTTAGTATTCAACAAGGAGAGTGAAGAAGAAGAAGAAGAACTCGAATGACTATTGCTCTCATCATAAGAATAAAGGAACCTTGAAGAATTCCAAAGGCCCAATGAATAAGATAGACCTATCCAAGAATGAATGCCTATTTGCTAGGGACTCTTAGGGAATCTATCCATTACATATGCTTTTACTCTAAGTTTTGAATTATCTTCATTCATGCTTTGATTTGTAGTATTTATAGGTATACCATGTTTTGGAAAAACATTTTGTTGATTTTTAATGTACCTTGGACAAGTGGTTAGTCTCTACCTAGGGAAAAGTGTCCAAAATAATTATTTTCCTAAGTGTGACTTTATATAGTGAAAGTGACATTATAAGTGGTAAAGTCAATATTAAATTATAAAGTGAAAAGTGACTTTAGATATAAAGTACAATGTGGGTACTTTATTTAATGGGTGAGTTAAAAATAGAAAGTGAGAATTAAATGCACATTTATTCTCATCCCTTGATCTAAATGAATCTGAGTCATTAGATCTTAGGGTTGCCCAAAAGTCATTTAGGGAAACAAAAGAGGGAAAAGAAAGGAGAGACCACATTCATTCATTCTTCATGAGCATATTAGAGAAAGGAGGTTGAGAGCTGGAGAAAATTTTTGAAAGAGAAATTTGTTGCAACAAGCTAAAGAAGTGATTTCTGGGAAAATCTGGGCACAGAAATCAAGGCATAGAAGACATCATAAGGTATAGTTAAAACAAAATTTAATGTTGTGATCTGCACGTAGTTCGAGGGTTATTTTTGAGCCAAAAAAAGGAAAAAAATTCGTATAGTACAGTCTGCGTCCGTACAGTACTGTTTCAGCTTCAAGTGGGCATGGAAATCGAGGCAAAGTGGGCACGATTTTTAAGGAGTTTTGGGCTGAAGAGATAAGTTGTATCTTTCTATTTTGTTTTGTCTGCAAATGTATTTTTCCTGAACTTGAAAGAAATAAATTTGAAGAGCTCTCTAATAGGTTTTCCCCGGAGAAGATTGAAGGGGTTTTGCCTGGATCTAAGTTGACCAAAAATCTGTGTGTATTTTTTATGTGTTGTTGGTGTGTTTATGTCCATATTTATTTTTAGCATGTGTTGACATTCCCATGTGTTTTAATCTGGAAAATTCATTTCCATAATTCTATATGTTGAATTTTAAGTTTATGGGAAAGGGCGTTTAACCGAATGGGAGTGATAAGGTGAAATTAAAACTGGGTTGGGATTGCAGGAAACTTTTTAGTCATCAAATTTCAACATGGTATCAGAGCTACAGGCTGAAAATTGCAGTTTGAATAGAAGACAATAGTTTGGGACAACAAACTAAATTTTTGGACAACAAAATGATATTTTGGGACAACAAGGTGAAATTTCACACAGACTTAACTTTTAGGACAACAAGGTGTGCTGGAAAGTTCATTTCTTTATTTTCTTGGTTTTGTTAAATTTGGACAACAGTCATGGCCATGTTCTTAAGGATAGAGGATAGACTGGATGGGATATCCAACTATGCCATTTGGAAGGATAGAATTCAAACATTGTTTGAGGAGGTAGCAGTTTGGGACATAGTGCGGTAAGAGGTTGTACCTCCTACTGATGCAGATGAAATTGTTGAATTCACAAAATATAATGCAAAGGAAAATATGATTTTGATGGATAGTCCGAAGGATCATGTCATTCCTCAGGGGAGAGGAAACAAATATTCATATCAGATGTTGACAACTCTAACCACTCTATTAGAGCACCAATGAGAGCAGGAAGATGATACTCAAAGAAAAATTCATCAGGATGACAAAGGCTGAAAGTGTAGTTCATTATCTTGGCAGGGTCAAATAGGTACGTGATGATTTGACTGCTATTAGTGAGGTAGTTTCACCCACAGAGTTAGTCAGTGTTATCACAAAATCAGACCCTGGTAGGTTGCTAGTCAAGGAGATTTGAGTAACTAACTCAAACCAAAATTTTAGTTGAGGCTTAGCCTCCTCAACTTGAGAGGGCTCTCTCAATAGGTTAATGATTTACAAATAAAGATCAGATGGCTAACTCTGTGAATAAATTGAATAATTGGTTGTACTACTAATCAACAAACATCAATTGGCTAAATGGAGTCAAATGTGCTTTCACAAAACATAAATATCAGTTTCATATGGAAGTCAGGGCATTTCAGGGTTTAAATGCATCAATAGAACAGTAGGACAGAGGATAAACACAGTTCATGAACATATATAGGAAGTTAGAGAACCTTCACTGAATTCTAAGTAATATACATTCATTCCACTGCAAGTAATTTAAAGAGAAACATAATGAGACAATCAAACATCCATAACCCCTTATGAATCCTGAGTAATGAAACAAAACTCTCTGTATTAGGATAAAAACACAGTTCTCTGATATCAAAAAAAATATGCTTGTTCAATGAAAATTCCAACCCTATGCAATTCGATTTCTTCCCTCTTATAGAGTGGTCATTACATCCTTGGATTCCTTCCAAATATTTGAGAAGAAATTCGAATTTGACACCTATAAACTTCTAAACAAACTTTATTTACAAACTGAAAGTTAAACAGTCTGTCTTACAGTTCTAATAAAACTAGGACTAAAAAACTATTTATTATATCTTAACAACTTTTAACAACCTTATCTAATCATTAAAAAATATGCTTGACAGCTAGACTTCGACCATGATGTTTTTCATCATCTTGTTGTTAGACCCCATCAACCTGCTTCTTATCCATTCCTGCAAAATAGAAGCATGCTTCCTGTAAAATAGCTGAATGCCTCATTTCTGTCCATTCGAACCAACTGCTGAAGAAATGGTGCTCAAAACATGTGGCAAATGTCTTATAATATTCATTTTAATTCGACCTTCCAGCTATGCAAATCCCAACCTCTAAAATGGTGCAAAAACTGTCAATACTACTACGCTACGAAACTGCTGAGTCTGTTGTTTTCGTAGTGCAGACTTTTCCTTTTAAAATCATGCTTCAAACGTCCAGTTTTATGTGCCAAACCCCCTGGATCTTCATTTGTATTCTCCATATACCTCCCACCAGCATCAAAGCTCAACACTAAACCCTTTTCTCCTTTTAAAATTTGCAAAAATCTTTCAAACTGCATCCTACAACAGTTTCGTAGCGTGCTACGAAACTGCTGTGTGTCACCTTCAACAGTTTCGTAGCGCATTACGAAACTGATGAGTCTTCACTTTTCACAGCTTCCTTCCAAAATTTTAGTCTTCAATCCTTTAACAATATATCTCCAGGTGTATATCAGCTTCCGTAACCCATAAACATCAACTTTAAATAGCTCCAAAAATGACATATTACCTCATAACCTCAAAAATTTGTTAAAAGATGACACTTACTGTTTGCACTTATTTTAGCTGTGGCTGATCTTCAAACTATGCTAGCTGAATTTCTAGGTCTTCTACTCTCCTCTTAGGCCTTCTATTGTTTTCCCTTAGTTTAGTATTGACCATCCTAATGAATTTTTCTTCTTTGATTGCAGGTAGGGTCCGTATGAAGAATTGAGCTTGACTATCAATTAATTTAGGGTTTGGATTTTTCTCCAACTCCCGCAGTCCTTTCATCCTTTCAAAGTTTTCCCTTTCTTCTGCATGCACTCTCACCTTTTTCTTCAACTTATCAATCTCATTATTTTCCAATCTGAGTTTGTCTTTGACATCTTCATAGCTGCTCTTTTCCTTTTGAATATTGAAAACACTATTTCTGTCTTCTTCAGGCATTGAAAATGATGTATTTGTAGTTTCTCCAAAAACATTAGCACTTTCACCTCCTATTTAATCTATCTCCATGTCTAACTGTTTCAACTTCTTGGAGTGCCTAGTTGAGGGTTTCCTAGGTTTAAAGATAAACTCTGCCACTTCATCCTGAAAATCTAACCTTTTGGATGTCTTCAATTTCTTCGATTTACTTCCACCTATATCCAGTTTGATGAAGTCTGCTTGTACTAGGGGAGACTCTTCAATGTCAATAGCTTGAAGTATATCATTCAAATTACCTTTTGACCCCTCTGTAACTACAATCTTACCCTTTTCCTTTAACCTTTGACTCTTAGTCAACCTTATTTGATCTGTTTTATTAGTTGACTTCTCTAGAATTGTCTCCTTAACCGGAGTTTTCTTCTTCTGTGCGGATTTAGGAGTATCTTGGATTTTCAATGTTGTTCTTATCATTGGTTCTTTAACTTGTTTTCGAGGCTTGAGCTTAACAAATATTCTTGACTTTGTTTCTACAGGGGCAGTAATCTTTGATGGAGTTTTTTCTTTAGCTTAAGGACTAACACCTGTTTCATCAATCCCCATTCTACTCAAAAAGAGGAATTCAACCCAATCTCTGTTTGCTTTCTGCAGCCCATGTAAGACTATTAACTTGACTAAGCCATGGTGAAATAATGAGGTTTAACATGACTCAAATTTCATTTTTACCTTATAAGACATCTTAGCCAAACTTCTGAAAAGATAAAAAGGTAAATCTAGAGATATTATCCCTGTGAAATGAAGCAAGAGTTTAAAGTGATAGGTATACACCTTGTGGTATCTCCCTTTGCAGGTGAAGTACCTCTGAATATTGTAGAGCAGATTAGAAAATGTATCTTTAACATAACTTCTTGGCATAGCCTTGTTCAAGTCAACCTCTGTAAACTCTGGTTTTAGAAATATTTTGCAGGGTACCATGTCAAACTTGAAATTTTTAAACCACCTATCTTCTCCCCTCGGAATTTCTGTAACTGCTGATATCACTTCAGGGGAAATTGGTAAATTGAGGAATCCAATCTTTGAGTTTGATCCTGTGAAGTTTATGGAAAATTCTTTGGTGACTTGAGCATGTCCTCCTTGAAGTTTTTCACAAAACCTCTAGCAACCTACTTTCTTAAAGGCTTCTTCAACATACTTGTCTTTTGTAAGAGCTTCTACACCTTCAGGTTCTGTTCTTAGGCAATGACCAGACCTATGACTCCTTCTTTCTTTATCCATTTTCTTCTTGAAAACCTTGAATCTTCAGAAATATGTGATAATCCCTCTGAAAACCCCGTGTCTTTAGCAAATTAGCAATTAGAGCTTCCTGTTGAATGAACTGGCTCACTTGGTAAATGAGTTCAGCCTCGCTTGATAACAATTATGCCTCGCTTGATAACAATCCTGCTTCTACCAGTAATGAATTTCAAATTCACTTGATAGTAAGTTTTGAAAATACTGTTGAATGAGCAGCCTTGCTTGAATTTGTTTCAGTTCTGCCTCACTTGAAATATAGTTTCACAGCCTCGCTTGAGTTTGTTTCAATGAAATCTGGTCTTTCACGACTAATTTCTTCTTCCAAAACATAAGCATGCATGCACTATTGTCTTGCATGAGACAAATGAAGTCGAAAACAACAATTGTTTTCAAATTTGAAAGGACCAATGACAATTTGACCCCTAATCGATGACAAATGACCCCTAATAATTATAATAAATGGTTGCATGCATGAATGAGAACTTGTGGATGACACCTAATGATGAAAAATTTAACTATATTTGACAGATGTGACAGCTCAAACACAAAACTGAGAATCCCTGATTTCGTAGCACATGATTTGCAAATTCGGGTTTTTGTGCTACGAAATCACCAACGTTTTTCGTAATGTAGAATCAACTTTTTACACTGAATGCACTACGAAAACGTGGTTTCGTGGCTTATTCATCAAATCTTCAAAAAAAACTCTAAAAATGGGTTTCAAAACATGGCATAAGATCTTTGAAGAATGAAACAATGTTGATGAACATTGTTTGGTGATGGAATGAGACCTTTAACCCATGATCTAGACCTTTAAAAATATAAAAATGACTCTAACCCTATCTATCATTATGACTTAGGAACAAGTGTAACTAACCAAGTTCCAGAAAATTTTTATAGTGATAATAGTGGCTCCACTTGGGATAGTGTGCCCCTGTGGTACACTAAGAACCCGCAGCACTAGTGCCATCCATTTTGATAAAAAATAGAAATTTTTGTTGACAAGTATCTTCTTTGAACTATTGGGCCTCCACCTCGGGCTCTTTGTTTCAACTTGTCATTTATTAGCAAAAAGTTTACAAAGATGAATATATACAATGTCATGAATGAATGATGTTACTTCAGCAAACATAATGCTTTAGGAACCTGCCATTAACATGCCCTCCAGCATATAATCCTCCATCAATTTCCTGCAATATGTAAGTGTTGTTTCCATGAAAACCAACAATCCGAAAAGGACCCTTCCATAAATTCTCAAAATTACCATGCTTTCCCTTCAATTTTGGCCTCCCATTTTAGCACTTTGTCATGAATCTAAAAACTGTCCTATTTGATCCTCTTATCAAATGTATTCTTGATTCTGTTTTGAACATGCTGATGACTGTCATAGACTTCATTTCTCTTTTCTTGCAAAGCTGTCAGCTGATTTATCCTCCTTTGGATGGAATTTGGTTCTTCTTCAAGTCCTTGAATTAACTTCATAACCGGTACCCCAAGTGATGTTAGAAAAACAACTTTAGCTCCATAGACTAATTCATATGGCGAAGTTCCAATTGATCTCTTTGCACAGATCCTAACAGCCCATAGGGCGTACTTCAACTTTAAATGCCAAGCTTTCTTGTTCTCCCACAGTACCTTTTTGATGATTCTTACAATGCTCTTGTTTGATGTTTCAACAAGATCATTACCTTGCGGATAGTAGGTTGTAGAGTGTCCAAGAGTGATGTGATATTGATGGCAGAAATTAATCATTTTCTTGGACTTAAATTCTTGAGCATTATCTGTTATAATCTTCATGGGACAGCCAAATCTTGACAATATATTATTCTCTAAGAAAGAAATAATAACAGAGTCATTAGCTTGCCTGGTTGGTATTGCCTCTATCCATTTGGTGAAGTAGTCCGTTGTTGTAAGAATCCAGCGATGCTGTCCTGATGAAGATGGATGTATCTCTCCAATAAATTCTAACTCCCATTGCTGAAATGGAGCTTCAACATAAATAGGAACCAAAGGTAGAGGTACAAGCTTTCTTCTTCCTTCAAAAATTTGACACTCATGACATGAAACGATCTTTTTGTAAATGTCTTTAAACATTGTTGGCCAAAAGTATCTAGCTCTTAGGATCTTGTTTTCTGTATCTTTCCAATAATGGTGTCCTCCACAATCACCTTTATGGAACTCACCAATTATCTTTTCAGCCTCTTCTTCAAGCAAACAATTCAACAAAATTCCTCCTGCATCGTTCCAAAACAGATTTCTGTCATAAACAAAATATCGCAATGATTTTAGCTTAACAAACCTTGATTTGGACTTTGTTAGAGCAGAAAGAGCTTTATTATACTGTAGGAAAAAAACCACATCCTTATACCACTCTGAAGTAAGAAATTTCTCATCAATTTGGACCAATTCTTCTTCATTTTCAGAAATTTTTGATATTTCTGCATTCAGATTTATGTCAAGACAATTCATATTTGACTAAGTAATTAGCTTCGCCAAGCCTTGTCCCTTCACCAAATTTGTTGGTTTAATGTCTATATAATATACCAGCAATTTGGCGATCCATTTTCCCCTTTTTCCATCTAGATCTGCTTGAGTTAGAATGTCCTTTACCACAACACTTGGAACATATGCTATGATGTGCGAATGCAAAACATAAATTCTGAAATCTTTAATAGCTTTCACCAAAGCATAGGCCTGCTTCTCTAGAATATTATAATTTAGTTTAGCATTCTCTAATGTCCTACTAAAGAAAGAAATAGGATGTTCAATACCTTGCTTTCCTTTTTTTAGCAAAACTCCAGCAATTGTGTTTTCGGAAGCAAATGTAAAAACCAGGAATTCTTTGGAAAAATCTAGACTGATGAGCACCAGTGCTTGTGTGAGTGCCTTGTTGATTTATTCAAAATATTTCCTTTCTTTAGCTGTCCATTTAATGTCCACTCCTTTCTTTAGCATCCTTGTTATATCTTTGACAATTTCAGCAAAGTTAGGAATGAAGCGCCTAACAAAATTCACTTTCCCAAGAAAAGATTGAATCTCTTTCCTACTTCTTGGAAAATCTACTTTTTGAATTGCATTGACTCTATTAGGATCAATCCTAATTCCTTCTTCATAAATAATATGACCAAGTAATTTGCCTGATGTTAAAGCAAAGATGCTTTTAGTAGGAGAGAGAGATACCAAACCTTCTACATTTCAGCATAATTTTTTCTAGCTGTTTCAAATGATCTTCTTCTTTCTTTGAATAGAATGTGATATCATCAAGATAAACAACTACCGACTTATCCTTTTCTTCAGAAAAAGCGATGTCCATTGCTATTTGGAAAGTGGCTCCTGCATACATGAGACCAAAGGGCATTTTAGCGTACATGAATGTACCCCATGGTGTTGTGAAAGCTGTCTTTTCTTGATCATGTGGATGCACAAGAATCTGATTGTAACCTGAAAAGCCATCAAGCATAGACATCCTTTGTGAACCAAAAATATTTTTCAGAATTGAATCCATTTTAGGAAGAGGATAGTTATCCTTTAGTGAAGCCTTATTCAAATTTCTGAAGTCAATATAAATTCTGATTTCTCCATTCTTCTTCCTTACCAGAACTAAGTTTGCAAGCCAATTTTAAAATCTGATTGGAACAATGATCTTTGCATCAAAAAGTTTCTTAACCTCCTTTTCAATCAATGGCATGAGAAGAGGATTAATTCTCCTCAATTTTTGCTTGAAAGGCTTCTCATTTTCCTTGATAGGAATAGTGTGCTGAATAATGGAAGGATCATATTGCTTTAAATCAGAATAACTCCAAGCAAAAACATCCATAAACCTTCTCATAATCTCAATATAGTTGGATTTCACATTAGCTGAAAGAAGCTTTGAAATTTTTATCATTTTAGGCAAAGCTAATGTACCAAGATTACATCTCTCTACTTCGTCTTCATCAGCTTGCAATTTTGGTGCTTTAAAAACATCATTTTGATTAAAAAGCTTCTCAAGAGGAATAAGATCCTTTGGTATTGAATTATTCTTTAATTGCAAAAATTCAGAATTTTCTTTAGCCTCAATAAGCATATTTTGTTGATTTACATGTGTATTTTCAAATTCTTCTTTCAACTCAATAAAATTCTTCACCTGTTGATCATCTTCAAAAACTTGCCAATTTATGATATTTTCCAGTATAGCTGGCCTATGACGAACTTCAATCTCATATTTTTCATTTGAATTCATAGGAATAATGAAAATACTTGCGGAAACAGTAAGGGAATCAACAATAGAATTCTAATCTCTAGTTTTGACTATGAAGGAATAAGACTAAAAATTTTCCAACAAGTCTAAAACTAAATTTTTGTAAGCCCTCATTCTTACATCCTTCATTTGATAGACACCTTCAACTTGTCTAATAACCAATTCAGAATCTCCAAAAACAAAAATATTTCGAGCCTTCATCTTTTTCAAAATATCTAGACCCAAAATCAAAGATTCATATTCAACCATGTTGTTTGTACAATCAAAATTCAGTTTGTAAGAGTAAAACTTACTCTCATCATTTGGATTTTTAATCCAAATCCCTGATCTTTCCCCTTCTTTTCTTACTGATCCATCAAATTACAATGACCACCATTCCTCCATCTCTTCGTCATTTACTTGTCGATTTTCTGCATGCTGATTTTCTGAGAACTGATTTTCTGAATGCTGATTTTCTGCTCTAATTTCTTCCTTAACACTATCAGCTGATTCATTGAAAAAAATGGCAGACCCAAGTTCAGTATAAAAGGCATAAATAGGAAAATTCTGAGGTTTATCTTTACTGCTTACCATGTAGGCCATTCTCGTCTCCCGATACAACCTCCTTTGCTCAGTAGAAACAGGAATTGTTGCATAGGAAAGATCCATCTGCATTGTGCCTTTGATTTTTGCTGCCCATTATCTTGACAATAGCATTCCAAACTTTGGAGGAACATCAACTACAACAATGTCCATAACAACTGTCTTTTCTGGAATTTGCGTGAGGCCAACAACAACATCCTTAATTAGACCAATACATTGAACCCTCTTGGAATCAAAGGAAAACAAATCCTTATATGGTCTTGTGATTTGAAATCCCATTCTCTCCATGATAACCTTGGGAATGAGGTTATGAGAGGCTCCTGAATCTAACATAGCATTATGCAAAGTCATATCATGAATACTAATGCTTACATAAAAAGGAGGAAACTCTTCATTTTGATCCTTTTCTAACCTTGAACCCAAATATATAGTAGGATTGTCTTCTTGGACATTCAAGATGTCAGCAGCCCCTGGTTGTGAATTCAACATCTTAACTACCTTGCTTCTATATTCATTCACCTTGAGAATTTCATTGAAAGGGACTGATATTTTAATCTTTGAAATTTCATTCTCAAGGTTGAAAACAGACGTAGACTTTTCAACATCTTTGACAAGAGGAGGAATTTGAGTGTCTTTCTTACCAAATGGAATATCTTTTTTTACCTTCAGCCACCTTTAGGGTATCATTATTAGCTTCAGCAGCCTTTGGAGCATCTTTCTTGGGCTACGCTTTGTTTGCAATGATAGGCACATTTCTATTTTTGAGATTATATTGCTTTTGCATCTCGAAAATAGAATGTTGATACCCTTTAAAATAATCTGATGGTTCTTCTCTTTGATTAGAAAAATTTGACTCATCATGCTCTTCTTTAGTCAAGAGGATTCCTGAAATTTCTTCGTCAAGACAATGGATGGATTCTTCAGGAATCTCAGGCTCATCTTCTTCATCTACCAAATTTTGCGGAAAAGGAGGTCTCACTGAAGGGTCAGCTTGCTAATTTCTGTTCTCTCTTGGCCTTTGCTGATTTTGAGGTTTCCTAAATTGTGGATTTCTGAATTGAGGTTCATGTTGCACAGGAGGAGCAGAAGTGTTACCAAGAGCTAACCTATCCATCAACTTCTCCATGGTTTTCATCATTGAATCAAATTTGTATTCAGAATTTGAGGTGGATGGTTTGTTTTCTTATTTCAATTTGGTTTTGCCCATTTTTCACTTTTTAGCAACTATCATGTTTACCTCAACCTTAACTGCATCACTCTGCATTTCAGCAATTGTAGGTGACTCTCTTTCCCTCAACAAGATAGAAAAGTCATAGTCAAATGCTTCAGCATATCTCATTTGTGCTAAGGCTTCCGGAGGCTTCAAATGGGTTGGAATTGAGTCAAAAACTTTATTGAATCTTTTTGAAAAGTTTTGGATAGATTCATCAATTTCCCTTCTAAGGCTGTTGTATTTAGTGAGTGCTTGGACTGGATTGGTTCTATTACCCCATTTTCTTAAGAATTTATCTTCAAAATCATTCCAAGTTCTAATGCTGCCTAGTGCAAGAGCCTTAAACCATTTTATAACTTCACAAATAAAACTCTGTGCAAATAATCGTAGCTTCACATCCTCATCATCAACTTCTTCCCTGTCTATAAAATCATTGAATCTGTCTATAAATTCCTCTGCTGTAATTTCCTCATCACTACCCCAAGTAGGAATTCTAGCAGAATATTTACTAGGAAGGTCATGCAAAACAACAGGAAGTACAAGTGGTGCATACCTAGCAGGAGCATCCATGACTGGAGGATGAACAATGGTTGTATGAGGGGCAGAAAAAGAAGATGAATTGATATGAGGAGGACTGTTTGGTTTTTGTAAGCCACTGATAATAGAACTCCAATTTGGAAGGGGTAAACCAGCTTTGGATTTCAACAAGACTTCAAAAGGATCAGTTTCTTTGAGTTTATCTAAAGACTCTTTTTCTAGTATTAGTTCAGAGGTAACAACTTCCCAAAACTCTTCCTTGTGTTCTTGTGTCACTAAGGCTGAAGTATCAATTCCTCTCTTTTGCAAGTCTAAAATAACATTAATGAGTTCCTTTTCACTTTATGATCTAAACAATAATTCATGAATCTTCTCATCAACTTTCTTATCTTTAGGACTTCTTAATATTTCATAGGACAAAGATTTCGAATGAGATGGAGTACCTGATATTTCTGAAATTATTTGACTTTTTGAAATTGTGTTTGGATTGTCCACAACGGTAGGTGGATTGGGATCAAGATTTCTCTGTGTGTATCTCCTTCTCGAAGCCACCTTTAACTTTGAAAAAATGTATTCAGTCACTAAGGTAGATTGTAGCCTTGAAAAACTTTCTGAGCTCCTACTACCTTCAGAAGTTCAGATTCTTGATTTCGGGAATGAATGATCTTCAGTCTCTCGGCAGACGCACCAAAATGTTATCTCAAAATCAGACCCTGATAGGCTACTAGTCAAGGAGACCCTGAGTAACTATTTCAAACCAAAATTTTAGTTGAGGCTTAGCCTCCTCAACCTGAGAGGGCTCTCTCAATAGGTTAATGATTTACAAATAAAGATCAGATGGCTAACTCTGCGAATAAATTGAATAAAGTGAATAATTGGTTGTACTAATAATCAACAAACATCTATTGGTTAAATGGAGTAAAATGTGCTTTCACAAAACATAAAGATCAGTTTCATATGGAAGTTAGGGCATTTCAGGGTTTAAATGCATTATTAGAACAGTAGGACAGAGGATAAACACAGTTCATGAACATATATAGGAAGTTAGAGCACCTTCAGTGAATTCTAAGTAATATACATTCATGCCACTGCAAGTAATTTAAAGAGAAACATAATGAGACAATCAAACATCCATAACCCCTTCTGAATCTTGAGTAATGAAACAAAACTCTCTGTATTAGGATAAAAACACAGTTCTCTGATATCACAAAAAGTATGCTTGTTCGATGAAAATTCCAACCCTATGCAATTCGATTTCTTCCCTCTTATAGAGTGGTAATTACATCCTTGGATTCCTTCCAAATATTTGAGAAGAAATTCGAATTTGACACCTATCAACTTCTAAACAAACCTTATTTACAAACTGACAGTTAAACTGTTTGTCTTACAGTCCTAATACAACTAGGACTAAAACACTATTTATTATATCTTAACAACTTTTAACAACCTTATCTAATCATTAAAAACTATGCTTGATAGCTAGACTTTGACCATGATGTTGTTCATCTTCTTGTTGTTAGACCCCATCAACCTGCTTCTTATCCATTCCTGCAAAATAGAAGCATGTTTCCTATAAAATAGCTGAATGCCTCGTTTCTGTCCATTCGAACCAATTGCTGAAGAACTGGTGCTCAAAACATGTGGAAAATGTCTTATAATCTTCATTTTAATTCGACCTTCCAGCTGTGCAAATCCCAACCTCTAAAATGGTGCAAAAACTGTGAATACTACTGCGCTACGAAACTGCTGAGTCTGTTGTTTTCGTAGCGCAGACTTTTCCTTTTAAAATCATGCTTCAAACCTCCATTTTTATGTGCCAAACCCCCTGGATCTTCATTTATATTCTCCATATACCTCCCACCAGCATCAAAGCTTAACAAAAAACCCTTTTCTCCTTTGAAAATTTGCAAAAATATTTCCAACTGCATCCTACAGCAGTTTCATAGCGCGCTACGAAACTGCTGTGTGTCACCTTCAGTAGTTTCATAGCGCGCTACGAAACTGCTGAGTCTTCACTTTTCATAGCTTCCTTCCAAAATTTTAGTCTTCAATCCTTTAACACTATATCTCCAGGTGTATATCAGCTTCCATGACCCATAAAAATCATCTTTAAACAACTCCAAAAATGAGATATTACCTCATAACCTCAAAAATTTGTTAAAAGATGACACTTACTGTTTGCACTTATTTTAGCTGTGGCTGATCTTCAAATTGTGCTAGCTGAATTTCCAGGTCTTCTACTCTCCTATTAAGCCTTCTATTGTTTGCCCTTAGTTTAGTATTGACCATCCTAATGAATTTTTCTTTTTTGATTGCAGGTAGGGTCCATATGAAGAATTGAGCTTGACTATCAATTAATTCAAGGTTTGGATTTTTCTCCAACTCCCACAGTCCTTTCATCCTTTCAAAGTTTGCCCTTTCTTTTGCATGCACTCTCACATTTTTATTCAACTTATCAATCTCATTATTTTCCAATCTGAGTTTGTCTTTGACATCTTCATAGCTGCTCTTTTCCTTCTGAATATTGAAAACCCCGTTTCTGTCTTCTTAAGGCATTGAAACTGATGTATTTGTAGTTTCTTCAAAAACATTAGCACTTTCACCTCCTGTTTAATCTATCTCCATGTCTGACCGTTTCAACTTCTTGGAGTGCCTAGTTGAGGGTTTCCTAGGTTTAAAGATAAACTCTGCCACTTCATCCTGAAAATCTAACCTTTTGGATGTCTTCAATTTCTTCGATTTGCTGCCACCTATATCCAGTTTGATGAAGTATGCTTGTACTAGGGGAGACTCTTCAATGTCAATAGCTTGAAGTATATCATTCAAATTACCTTTTGACCCCTCTGTAACTACAATCTTACCCTTTTCCTTTAACCTTTGACTCCTAGTCAACCTAATTTGATTTGTTTCACTAGTTGACTACTCTAGAATTGTATCCTTAACCAGAGTTTTCTTCTTCTGTGCGGATTTAGGAGTATCTTGGTTTTTCAATGTTGTTCTTATCATTGGTTCTTTAACTTGTTTTTGAGGCTTGAGCTTAACAAATCTTCTTGAATTTGTTTCTACAGGGGCAGTAATATTTGATGGAGTTTTTTCTTTAGCTTGAGGACTAACACCTGTTCCTTCAATCCCCATTCTACTCAAAAAGAGGAATTCAACCCAATCTCTGTTTGCTTCCTGCAGCTCATGTAAGACTATTAACTTGACTAAGCCATGGTGAAATAATGAGGTTTCACATGACTCAAATTTAATTTGTACCTTATTAGACATCTTAGCCAAACTTCTAAAAAGATAAAAATGTAAATCTAGAGATATTATCCATGTGAAATGAAGCAAGAGTTTAAAGTGATATGTATACACCTGGTGGTATCTCCCTTCGCAGGTGAAGTACCTCTGAATATTGTAGAGCATATTGGCAAATGTATCTTTAACATAACTTCTTGGCACAACCTTGTTCAAGTCAACCTCTGTGAACTCTGGTTTTAGAAATATTTTGCAAGGTACCATGTTAAACTCGAAATTTTTAAACCACCTATCTTCTCCCCTCGAAATTTTTGTAACTGCTGATATCACTTCAGGGGAAATTGGTAAATTGAGGAATCCAATCTTTGAGTTTGATCCCGTGAAGTTTATGGAAAATTCTTTGGTGACTTGAGTGTGTCCTCCTTGAAGTTTTTCACAAAACCTCCAGCAACCTACTTTCTTAAAGGCTTCTTCAACAGACTTGTCTTTTGTAAGAGCTTCTACACCTTCAGGTTCTGTTCTTAGGTAATGACCAGACCTATGAATCCTTCTTTGTTCAGCCATTTTCTTCTTGAAAACCTTGAATCTTCAGAAATCTGTGATAATCCCTCTGTAAACCCTGTGTCTTTAGCAAATTAGCAATCAGAGCTTCCTGTTGAATGAACTGGCTCACTTGGTAAATGAGTTCAGCTTCGCTTGATAACAATTCTGCCTCGCTTGATAACAATCCTGCTTCTACCAGCAATGAATTTCAAATTCACTTGATAGTAAGTTTTGAAAATGCTGTTGAATGAGCAGCCTGCTTGAATTTGTTTCAGTTTTTCCTAGCTTGAATTTTTTTCGATGAACTCTGGTCTTTCACCACTAATTGCTTCTTCCAAAAATATAAGCATGCATGCACTATTGTCTTGCATGAGACAAATGAAGTCGAAAACGACCAACTGTTTTCAAATTTGAAAGGACCAATGAAAATCTAACCCCTAATCGATGACAAATGACCCCTAATAATTATAATAAATGGTTGCATGCGTGAATGAGAACTCGTGGATGACACCTAATGATGAAAAATTTAACTATATTTGACAGATGTGATAGCTCAAACACAAAACTGAGAATCCTCGATTTCTTAGCGCATGATTTGCAAATTCGGGTTTTTGCGCTATGAAATCACCAGCATTTTCATAGTGCAGAATCAAATTTTTACACTGAGCACGCTATGAAAACGTGGTTTCATGGCTTATTCATCAAATCTTCAAAAAATACTTAAAAAATGGGTTTCAAAACATGGCATAAGATCTTTGAAGAATGAAAAAAGGTTGATGAACATTGTTTGGTAATGGAGTGAGACCTTTAACCCATGATCTAGACCTTTAAAAATATAAAAATGACTCTAACCCTATCTAGCATTATGACTTAGGAACAAGTGTAACTAACCAAGTTTCACAAATTTTTTATAGTGATAACATTTAGGATAGCCATAGTGGGACTTCGTAAGTCTTGGGAGGTCTTTGGAGATACTGTTACCTCTAGCAAGAATCTTCCCAATTGAGATAGATTCTGGGATGATTGTGTGCAGCATGAGATATGGAAGACTCACAGTGGTGGGGTGAAGATAACATATGAGGAGGATGTAGCCTTGAAAACCAGGGCGAAGAACAAAGGGAAGGCCAAGAAATGTTCCTCGTCAGATGGGGCTAAGGGAAAGGAGAAGAAGAAGAAAGATACTGACATGTCCAAAGTCAAATGTTGGACATGTCAGAAGATGGGACACTAGGATGCTACATGTCTTGAGAGGAAAAACAAGGGGAAGAAGGGTATTGCAGCTTCAACATAGTTGGAGCAGTTTGCTTCATAGTTTGAAAGGTATTTTTCATTTATTACTTCTACATATAGTAGGAGTACATCATCTGATGTGTGGTACATAGACAACAGGGCTTCCCACCATATGACAGGTACACATGAGTTATTTTCAGAGCTTGCATAGAGGGCACTTGATATTGAGATTGTTCTAGGAGATGACTGCACTGTGAGAGTTGTTGGTGTGGGCACTATGACCTTTGAGAGGGAGTCTTTGCCTCCATTTAAGTTCATGGGTGTTTTGTATGTTCCAAGGATGAATAAGAACTTGATTTCAGTGTCTGTTATGGAGGAGAAGGGGTTTGATGTCACCTTCTCAACAGGGCAGGAATTGATGCATCCCAGGGGTGATTCCATCACTTCAGCCAAAGTGATTGGAGTACGCTTTGAGAAAATATACAGGTTCAACTTTCAGTCAGCAGGAGAATTGGTGAGTAGCACATCTGGTAGCAGTCACACTAGTACCACTAGCAGTAGAGACTTGTGCGAGTTATGGCACCTGAGGATGGCACATATGCATCATGGTGATTTTAGATTTCTAAGGGAGATCACTACTAGAGTTCCTGATTTCAGTGTTGAGTATTATGAGGTCTGCAGAGGGTGTGCTTGGGAAAGTACACCAAGTTACCATTTCCAACGAGCGACAGAATAACTACATGTATACTAGACTTGATTCATATTGGTGTTAGTGGTCGTATGTGCCATGTGTCCCTGGGTGGTTATGAGTATTATATTATATTCATTGATGACTACTCTAGGATGACCTCAATATATTTCCTGAAGACCAAGGGTGAGGTCTTCAGTTGCTTTAAAGAGTTCAAAGTTGTTGGCAAGGAAAAAGGTCTCTTGGGCAAGACCTAGGTTTAGGATGGAGACCAACAAGGTTTTCCGTAGTAGTCTAGCACAACGTCGACATTTTAACTCTACTCCGAAAAGCAGAGAGTCTCACCTGAGGCGTGCCACGACCTTACTATGGTTAGGATCATATCAGGTAGTGATCAAACACGACATATATCCTAAAACCCACAGGACTACGTGATCTACATAAGTGTGAATACTCTGTAAATGAAAATACTCATCAACGCATTCAGGACAATTTTTTTTTTTAAAGTAACCCACACATTCAACTAAATCAGTGACACAGTATTGAACTTAGAACATCAAACCCAAAACATAAGCTTGTGCATTAACAACAAGAGATAGTTACAATGCTCCTCAGAGCGATCCTGACAGAATTGATTACAATAGTGTCGCATATGATAGAACAAAATGAACAGAGAGAGAGAAAAAAGAATGAATAGAACGAACAGAGCTCTCCTACAGCTCCTTTCCTTTGATCCCTATTGTGCCAACCTATTGTCTCCATTTGCTAGCAGTCTATTTGTTCCTTTTCCAATGCAACTGACAGTTCTCCCTTCCTTTCCGTTATGGTTTTTGCTACATCCCCCTGATCACTGGGCATTCCACTGCTTGTTCTCTGTTGCTTCCTTCAGCCATATTTTCTTTTCCCCGCAACAACCACGCCACCTGCTCTTTGATTCTCCGGAACCGTGATAGCTCCCTATCTATCGTGGTTGCGTTTTACTGCCTATTATCTGCAACTCAAAAACCGTTTTATTTCAAAACAATGGCCCCAACAGGCCCCTACCACATCCTATTGACTCATCCCGAGTCAATTTTTTTCTGCTGCCTCAGTCTCCATCGGTCCGCTTGCCTCCGTGGCCAGTCCTGTCTTCTCCTTTTCTTCTCCCTGTCCAAACAAGGGCCCCAACTCGGGGACCTTCACCAGCGCTGATGCTTTGAGTTCTCTGAAGCCTGCAATGGCCTATTTCCATTCCTGCATGAGTAGGACTATCTCTGCAGTGACCTGTTCTGCTTCTTTCTCCCCTGAGATGGGTGACATATTACCAAAGACGTCGTTAATCTTGATGTTGGCCTCAACGGCCATTTGCTGCATCGTTTGGGCCGTAAGTTTGACAGGTTTCCTTAGCTCCTAGAGGGCCTATTTGGATGTTGCTGAATGTTCCTCAATTTGTTGGATCTTGACCTCCAGCTCTTCTGCTTGGTTGTACAATTGGTCAAGTTCATTGGGGTCTATGGCTTCTTGAATATCCTTCGAAACCTGTTACAGTTGTGCAAAAATTGGCTATGATTTCAAAGTGAGCGTTGTTGAACACTCATGTAGATTTTTCAAAAGGTCATAAGCTTCCTTTATCGTGGTGCTAAGAGTTTCCTTCATTCTGGCTACCTGGTTCTATCTCTCTGTTATCTTCTCTGTGTAGATGACTGCTAGTTCTGGTAGTGCAGGCCTAGTTGCTAATGCTGCTTTCAAATCCCTATTTTCTCGACTGAGATTCGAACATGCCACCCATATGTGGATGGATTGGCCAACTATGTCGCTAGCTGACATGTCATCTGGTATCTGATTGTTGTGAGCCATTACTATGGGCCAGAGATGCTTGAAAATCTGCATTGCCGTGTCTAGTTGGCCCTGCAGGTTTTCCTTCTCGATCTTCAGCTGTTCATGCTCTTTAGTAAGCGCGATGATCTATATTTGTTGCTGCTCAAATTTTTGCTGGAGTTCTATGTGAAGCCCTTCGGCCTACTGTGCTTCTCACTGAATAAAATGGTACAACTGCGCCGTCCCCCAGGTTTGCATGCTCTCAGCGCCAGACGGATCTTGATTTGGTGGTCTCTCCTGGAGGGATTAACTACTTGCAATGGACTTGGCTGAGTGCTCCTGCAGTGATTGCGGCGGTGTTGGTTGAGGCAATGGATTAGTAGGGTTACCCATGTTTAGAGTGGGCTGCATTTGGCGAAGTATCAAATTTTCTTGCTGAAACGGGTTCAGCTCTTCAGGTGAAGGTGTTGTATCTGCAGTAAAAGATCCCCCATGACTTAAAAGGTCCTGGAAAGTGATCTGTTCAAATCAGGTTTGGTTAACCTTAGGTACCAATGGTGTATCTAAGTTAACTTCCGCTTCGCTATCTCTGTTTGTCTTACTCTTTGCTATGACTGGGTCAGATAAGGTGGCTAATGTAGATGGTGTTTGGGCTGGATTGTCTTTCAAGGTGAATGGGGTGTGGGTCGATGAGTGGTGAGTGTGAGGTGGAGATATACAGATATTTAAAAAGGAATAGGGGTCGAGTAGAAGTAACTCCTAAGAAAAGTAGATAGGTAGGAAGATTCAGGTCTTGAGGTGAGACAATGGTGGTGAGTACACCGATGGTGGGTTTTATGAATTCTGTGCACAAGAGGGCATTATGAGAGACTTCATGGTTCCTTACAACCCCTACAGAATGGGGTGTCTGAACGGAAGAATAAAGCTATTGTTGGGACTACTAGAACGATGATTCATGAACAGGGTTTGGCTTTGTTTTTGTGGGCTGAGGCCTGCAATACTGCTATTTATCTTCAGAGCAGGAGTCCTCAAAGAGTATTGGGGAATATGACTCTAGAGGATGCCTTCACTGGAGAGAAGCCTCATGTGGGATACCTTCGTATCTTTGGATGTCTCACATATTCTTATATCCCCAAGGAGCAGGGGACGAAGCTAGAACCCATGGCAGAGAAGGGTATCTTTATGGGTTACTTCGAGACTTCGAAGGCCTATCAGATCTTCATTCTTTATAAATGGAGAGTTGTGATTAGGAGGGATGTGAATTTCGAGGAGGAGAGGGCCTATCGGAGATCACAGGAGTATGATGAGAGAGAGTCATAGAATTCTCCTTAGCAGGGAGGTTAGGTACAGGGACCAAGACCTCAGGGTTATGAATCGACTTGTACAAGAGGTAATTCAGTGTCATTGACATCTGGGGCACTAGTGGCGAGTTCACCGAGCACTTATTTAGGGAGTCCACTGGTACAGAGTTCACATGGCACTTCAGCTGACATATGCACAGGTTCTTCGAGGACAGGTGTTTGTACAGGCACAACTGGGTCAGTTGGTAGACCTTTAGGTTCACTAGACTGGGGGGTAGAGGATGAGGTTCCTTATGGGGAAGCTTCTTCAGGGAAGAGGAGGCCCAAGTGGCTTTAAGACAACTTGAAGGAAGCAGAGTCCATTGGTCCTTCAAAGAGGATGAACAGGGAGAGTGTGCCACCTGAGAAATTTTGTAGTTATGTAGCCAAGGCTACTAGCATTGTTGACTTTGAGCCTACTAGCTATGAGGAGGCTGCCAGCCAGGATAGATAGAGGCTATGGTGGAGGAGTATCCTCTATCATTAAGAAAAATGTCTGGGAGGTGGTGCCTAAGCTTGAGGGCAAGTCAGTTGTGACTTCCAGGTGGCTCTACAAGATCAAGCATACTACAGATGGTAGCATTGAGAATTTCAAGGAAAGGTTTGTAGCTAGAGGGTTCTCACAGATAAAGGGATTTGACTATGATGAGACCTTTGATCCTGTATCTCAATACACTTCTATCCGGTCCCTTATTTCTATTGTTGCAGAAATGGGTTGGCAGATCCATCAGATGGATGTGAAGACCGCATTTCTGAACGGAGTTATAGAGGAGGAGGTGTTGTTGAGCAGCCATAGGGCTTTGAGGTACTTGGGTGGGAGACCCATGTATGCTGGTTGAGGCGAGCACTCTACAGACTTAATCAAGCCCCAAGAGCTTGGTATTCAGGGATTGATACTTACTTTCAGCAGATGGGTTTCACGAAGAGTGATGAAGATCTGAACTTATACTACATTGTTGTAGGGGATGATCTGCTCATTCTTGTGCTATATGTTGATGACTTGTTCATTACTGGAGCGGAGAGACTGATTAGTGGTTGAAAGGAGGATATTTCTATGGAGTTCGAGATGAATGACATTGGGTTGATTCATTAATTTTTGGGGCTTGAGGTGTGGCAGGAGGAGGGGCATATCTTTTTGGGGCAGGGGCAGTATGCTATGGATGTGTTGAGAAGATTTCACATGGCAGACTATAGACCCATGTCTACACCTATGATTACCAACTGGAAGAAGCTTCATGCTTATGATTCTAGTTTGGTGGATCCCACATTATATAGGCAGCTTATTGGGTCCTTAATGTATCTGGTCAACACTAGGCCACATATATTATCTGCAGTGAACACACTTAGCGAGTTCATGGTTGAGCCCAGGAGGGGGCACTGAGTAGCTACAAAGCACATTCTTCGCTACATGCAGGGGACTGTTGATTATGGTCTGGAATATAGGCAAGGAGATGGAGTGAGGTTGGTAGGTTATACAGATTCAGATTGGGCAGGGAGTAATTCTGACAAGAAAAACACTTCAGGGTGTTGCTTTGGATTGGGTTTGGCAGCTGTGTCATAGTTTAGTTGAAAGAAAAAGTTAGTTGCTTTGAGCTCTTTTGAGGTTGAGTATATGGCCGCTAGCCAGGATAGTTGTGAGGCCATTTGGCTTCGTAAGTTATTATATGGCCTATTTGATTAGGAGTTGAGACCGATGATTATTCACTATGATAATTAGAGTTGCATTAAACTCACAGAGAATCTAGTGTTTCATGACTGGTCAAAACACATTGACATCAAATATCATTTCATTAGGGAATATGTTCATAAGGGGGTAGTGAAGTTGGAGTATATATTGGTAGATGAATAGGTGGCTGATGTTCTCATGAAGTCCTTGCCATGTGGAAAGCATGTCCATTTTAGGGATAAGATGGGTGTGGTGAGACACTTTCCTCGGTAAGAGGGAGTGTTGATTTTTAATGTACCTTGGATAAGTGGTTTGCCATGGGTTAGTCTATACCCAGGGAAAGTGTCCAAAATAATTCTTTTCCTAAGTATGACTTTATAAAGTGAAAGTGACTTTATAAGTGGTAAAGTCAATATTAAATTATAAATTGAAAGTGACTTTACAAGTGGTAAAGTCAATATTAAATTATAAAGTGAAAAGTGACTTTAGACATAAAGTAAAATGTGGGTAATTTATTTAATAGGTGAGTTAAAAAATAGAAAGTGAGAATTAAATGCACATTTATTCTCATCCCTTGATCTAAATGAATCTGAGCCATTAGATCTTAGGGTTGCCCAAAATTCATTTATCGAAACAAAAGAGGGAAAAGAAAAGAGATACTGCATTCATTCACTCTTCATGAGCATATTGGAGAAAGGAGGTTGAGAGCTGGAGAAAATTTCTGAAAGAGAAATTCTTTGTAGCAAGCCGAAGGAGTGAGTTCTGGGCAATGCTGGGCATAGAAATCAAGGCATAGAAAACAACATAAGGTATAGTTCGAACAACATTTAATGCTATGAGCTGCACGCAGTTCAAGGGCTGTTTTTGAGAAACAAAAAAATGAAAAGAATCCGTACAGTCCGTATGGAATGCGTATAGTACAGTCTGCATCTGTACAATACTGTTTCAACGTCATGTGGGCATGGAAATCGAGGCAAAGTGGGCACGGTTTTCAAGGAGTTTTGGGCTGAAGAGATAAGTTGTATCTTGTTGTTTTGTTTTATTTGCAAATGTATTTTTCCTGAAATTGAAAGAAATAAATTTGAAGAGCTCTCTAAGAGGTTTTCCCCGAAGAAGATTGAAGGGGTTTTTCCTGGGTCTAAGTTGACCAAAAATCTGTGTGTATTTTTTTATGTGTTGCTGGTCTGTTTATGTACATTTTTATTTCAGCATGTGTTGACAGTCCCATGTGTTTTAATCTGAAAATTTCATTTCCAGAATTCTATGTGTTGATTGTAAGTTCATGGGAACGGGAATTTAACCGAATGGGAGTGATAAGGTGAAATTAAAACCTGGTTGGGATTGCAGAAAAATTTTTAGTCATCAAATTTCAATACATTTTTGAATTTTTTTGATAAAGTTGTAGGTATCCCTCAAGTTTGGATTAAGAGGGAGCCCTCTCCACTTTCCTAAGATAAGTATCTTACTCCTATTATATTTTATATTTGGTTTCCCATTCTTATCTAGTTTTGTCTGTATTGAATACTAATAACATTTCCTTTCACATTTTCCTTTTTTAGGAAAAGGCTTGTTGAATGCTCAACGATTATGGAAGAAGACCTAACAAAATAAAGCATTGGAATTACAAGGTTTGTTAAGAAACAAAATGTATGCCTTAGACTATAAGTTTTTCTCTCTTGATGATAAAGGTATATTCATTATTTTTGATAAACTATTCAACTAACATTATTGTGTCTATCTCTCTTGAATCATAAATATTCTTGATTGGGTGATTCATGATTAGACAAATCTACCCTCTTCATATCATTGATTATTCTTGTAGAAACCTAAAACGGTTCTTTGTAAAAACCTAACGTAAGGGAATGATAATTTGTGAAACCCTAGCCTACTCAGGGTTATTGATTAAGTCTAAATAAAATGTTTGATGCTTTGATGATGTCATGTTTTGGGTTTTTGGTATAGTTATGAAAACCCTGACTTGTTAAGTGATGTTTGAAATCCCAAACCTTTGAGGTTTTGATAAATTATGGTTTTATATTGAGACCCTAGATCTTTAGGGTTTGGTAGGGTTTATGAGCAAAACCCTTATGACCTAGGAATGAATGCCCAGGTATATGTTTGTTCATCTGATTAATTTTGTTATATATCTGACTTTAATGTGTTTGTGTCATTGGTTTGACTGACATATGTTGTTATGATATTCTTGTGCATGATGATGTAAGCATAGATATATTTTTTGATCTAATTGTTGATGGTCATAAGTCCCAGGGTTTCGTGATGCCAGGATTCTGCTATAAAACAGATCCTAGCATATAATACAGACTTCTTCAACTTTTTCTCAAAACTTAACTAAAAAATTTCATACAAAGCTAATTAATTTCAACTCAAAATATAAACAAAGAGAGAGTCAAACAATAACCAAGCTGCTTATATAAAATACAACAAGAATTCTTAGATTCAAAATATCTGGCTGAATATTACAATGGATGGCCTCTCGGCTCTTGGCCCTTTTACAAAAGCTCTCAAACCATCTCTCTCTCTCTCTCTATATATATATATTCCTCACTGTTTTTCATCCTCACACACTCATATTTATAAATAATAATGAATTTATTTCAATCCATAATATCCTCCACACAAATCTCATCTAAAATCTAAATTAGATTTATCCTTTTTTTGGACTCAACTAAGTCCCGTTTAAGGAATTCCTAATCCCTAGATTATCTACCTAATTCAAATCCACCCATATCCTTAATTTATTAAAAGAATATTTACAATAATCCTCACTTACAATTTTCTCTCTTAATTTATTAAAATGAGCACAATAATTTATAAAATAATTAAAAAATCATCACCCCCTTAATTACACAATATTTTAAATAAAAATCAAGCAGGATGCTCCTGCATCAGACTTCCCATGTAGAGAAGTTTCCATAGACTCCTGTCTATGAGGCCTGTCGCTTTTTTGTAATAATGCGACAGCCACAAGTCTTGATGACTTGCTCCCTCCAGGATTCCAAACTCTGTTCTGCCACTGGTCCTTTAAAGTATCAACTTTGTTTGGTAACTCATCACTCACTCTGTCAATCATATTCCATCGACCTTCCCAACACTTTTTTTCGCCAATTCCTTGGAGCAGTTCCTCTTTGTTTGATGCTTCTGTCTCCAATTGTGTTGAACACTCAACTTTCTGAAGCAAAGAATAATCAAGAATTTCTTCTTGACAACAACTATAGTCATTAATTTCTCTTATAGTAACAGATTTCTCGTCCGGTGTTGTACCTGCATTCATCAACAAACTGTTAGTTTTAAAAAGATAAGACCTTTCGGCCTCTTTTGATGCTTCAAGCACCAATCTCCCATCATCAAATTTCTAGATTTCAACAGACCCTCTTTTGAATTGATGGTTTATTCCATCTTTATCCTGCTGGTTCAATACTTTCGCTTCCTTTATGTCTCTAAAGACATAACTTCCTTCTATTCCTAATCTTTCATCTCATCTCCAAATAATTTTTGTTCAATTTATATGATTTCGACATCATATCTATTAATGTCGTTTTGTGTATCTATAGTCACATTATTATTTGAAAGTTATAACATTCACTCAAATCTATAAATGTTAGAACCATTTCATCCATATCATGCACAGTAACTGCAATCTCTTTTGTATTAGGTTCTGAAAGTTTCATCTCCCCTTTAGGTTCCTTAAGCCATCGTTCTAAAAACTCTATTTCCATGTGAAATATTTTGAGCATTTCATCACCACCTTCATTCCCAGCTTAATTATTCTTCTGGAAATCTTCCTGAGTTATCCTGGTTTTTGTATCATCACATTGCAAAATTTTGTCAGCAATTTCATTAAAAAAATTCATTTGTTTACCTCCTTGGAATATCACTTCGGCATGATGCTTCTGCTCCCTAACAGCTTCAACAGAATGTCTTACCCCCAACAAAAATTCATTTATGATTTCTTCTTGCTACAACAAATCGGTACCTTCCTCCTCTAAAAGGCATTCTCCATCACACTTCACCTCAAGAGTTTCATTCATCTCTGTGACAGTTTCACCAGACTGTCCACCATCTTTCACACATATTGCAAACATACATAAACTGTGAGATTTAAAAATGCAAGGCTTCATAGCCTCATCTTCTTCTCTCGTCAACACATCTTTAGATTCTTTTGAACTATTCCAATAATTCATGAGATCTTCCTCATTGATCTCTTCACCCAAAATTTCACCCTATTCTGGGCCACAAATGGAAACTTCCATTTTCAACTCAGCCTCTCTGATTTCTTCACATCCCATTTGAACAATTATCATCTGCTCGAGCTTCCTCAGCTCTTCTGTCAACTGTATGTTTACTTGTTGTTCCCTCTTTGCGTGTAGCCTCTGCCACTTCACTTTCTTCCTCATGGTCCAACCATGTCTCTGGTCTTTCATATTTCTCTGCAACAATTCCATCAATAACTCAAGGTGAATTGTTATCTCAGATTTCTCCCACTCATACTCTTCATCAGACAACTTCTTACATATGCCATTTTCCTTCTTCTTTCTTCTGCTACGGTCATTCTCAGAATCTCTAAAATGACTGACACCAGTCATTTTCTCCTCCTTTGCGAACTTCATCTATTCACTTATGGATTTCATTCAATCCACTTCTCAGCAAGCCTCCATACTTGCCATTCAAAAATTCAGGCTCTCTTCCTGTGCCTGATCACTTTTAGTTCTCTGTCTTGGAATCATCTCTTGGAAATTCTCTTGCTTCACTTTTCTGCAAACAACACTTTAGTAATGCTTGCGTTACAATGACCAAACTCTTTGGGTGTCGGTCTCCACCGATCATGAACCCAATTACATTCAGACCTTTGACTTCAGACTTTACACCAAATCTTCATCTTGGATGAGAAATACTCAATCTTAACTCAAAATATCCAAACTTTCATTTGACCCTAACATCTGTTTTGACTTCAAGGCTTGCCCCAATAATTATGATAGTGGATATTTTGACTTAATTCAAGTTATACAATATTCCAACAAACATACACCCCTAATACATTTTTAGGATGTAAAATCTTCACTCTCTCTCATACTCCATTCTTATGAAATATCATCAGTTTCCCATTATCATTTCACATGATGCTGAGGTCTTTAATTGAAATGCAATCTAGGTTTTCCAATATTTATTTTATGGTGAAAATAAATAAACCATTCAATTTTCAACATTCAAAAATACCTTTATGAATTATCATACCTTATGCTCCCTTCACGGTTATTTAATAAACGTTTCCCTTGCATTTGCAATTCTCTGGATTTCACTCTTCTGTGTCGTCTTTTTCACTATGAATACTCGCATGCCCTTCATACCATAAGCTTGCCATATTAGTGCCAACATTTTTCCTGCACTTTTATGCACCATACAACTGCACATTATAAATTGTACATTAATTCACATCTCTACACCTGTGTACAGAGAACAAGCTATTCATGTTTTCAACCTCTTCAACGAATAATGTACAACTCATACATTGTGCCCATCCTGAATAACACCTCCTTAGATGCCGCCACATGATGGTAAAACAAAGATTCTTCAACATCAAGCAATTTGTTTTGTTTGTGTTTTCAACCTTAAACAGAAATAAAAAGAATTCTACCATTTTCTATAGAAATTATATAACATATTCATGTATATATCCAGATTCTCTTGATCTAACAATATTTATCTTCTTGCTAGATAAAAAATCCTTCCATTGTTAATATTTTGCGGAAATTTAAAAACTCAATTGCAAACACATGAAGAAATAAAAACAATCGCACATAACACAATTGTTTAACGGGAAAGCCCGAAGCTGAAAACCCCAACTATCATATATTATGTATCATGGAGATCATGTAAAAATCTCATACAAAGCATAGTACATCAATCTCTCAGTACAATCAATCGTCACACACTAACATGAAAAAATCTGCAAATCCATGCACGAATTTCTTGCCACCTGATAGCCTGCCTCCACTAAAAAATCCCTAATGAAGAAGAACCGTGAATGAATTCAAATCTACCTTTCTTGCACTACGCAATCCTCATTGGAAACTCCAATGTGTGTGTGGTGTAATCAATGCATCACTATAGTCACAACAGATATTCCATCCCACCCTTTCACCTATCTCTCCACTGGGTCTCCACTGGAACTGACATGCACTGTAGTTAACTGCTGTATTTGTTCAGTTGATTAATGAGTTATTAGTTGTGAATTAATTCACTAATTAATTCACTCCACTCTCACTAGTGTATCATTTAGTTAGAATAGATACAACTATCTCAATTGAGTTTAACTCCATTAACTGAGTTAAACTCAATAAAAACTCCATGAACTACTCTTCCAACTCTGTCATGACTTTGCCACTTCAGTTCTAACAGAGTCCTCCATGCATGAACCACCAATAAACCCTAGGAATTTCTTAATTCCTTCAACCCACTGATTTTCCAAATCTGTACACTGAAATAAAGTGCTCCAAGAGAATAAGTTGATATTTAGAGTTTGATTATTATTAAGGGATAATAATAATTGACATTTCTATTTTTAGATCGACGATCTATAAATAGACTTCGCCCAATATTCTAAAAATAAAATTTCATCTATTTTTCCAACTTGACCAACCATCCACAAATAGCAGCCTGCAACTTCTGAAATATGATCACCATGTCTAAAAATAGACTTACACCTAAAAATAATCTCCGAGCCCACTTAGTGAAGGTGACTAATTTTCACTAAGCTTCATCATCTTGTTGAATCTCAACACTCCCTCTAAAAAAGATAGGGATTATCCTTCACCCCGATCCTACCTCTATGGTATTCGAATTTGCTCCTGGTGAGCGCCTTCGTCAAAATATCTACATCTTGATCTTTTGTAGGAATGTACTGAAGAAACATGATCTTCCACTACACACAATCTCTGATATGATGATACCGGATATCAATATGTTTAGATCTATCATGAAACATAGGATTAATCGAGATTTTAATGCAACTCTGATTATCACAATGTATCACTGCAGGATCTAAATGTGAACCGAATAAACTGACCAGGATCTTCCTCATCCAGATAGCCTCACATGCAGCTTGAATTTCTACCATGTATTCTGCTTCCACTGAACTGAGTGCCATGGATATTTGTTTCCTGTTGTACCAAGAAACTGTTGTAGATCCGATACTAAAAAACCCTCCTGATGTGCTCTTTCTATCTGTTGGGCTGCCTGCCCAATCTGCATCTGTGAAGCCATGCAACTTCACCTCATCCATCTGTTTGTACCATAAGCCATACTCAGATGTGCCCCTGAGATACCTTAGGACATGCTTGCTTTCCTTCCAAAAGAGCTTGGTAGGCTTAACCATCGCTTGTGAAAGCTGGTTCACCACATAGCATATGTCTGGTCTTGTATTAACTAAATACATGAGAAAACCCACCAACTATCGATAAACAGTGGCATCCACTACCTCTACCGATCTAGCATCCTCTTTCCTCCAATTTCCTGGAAGAGGAGTATCAATAGGCTTGCAGCCTTGCATGTAAAACTTCTCAAGTATCTCTCAAGCATACTTTCCTTGAGACACAAACAATTCAGCTTCCCGCTGCCATATTTCCAATCCAAGGAAATAATGAAGGAGGCCCAAATCCTTCATCTCGAACTCCTTCGCAATATCTGCCTTGCATGAGTGTATCAGCTGCTCATCACCCATTAGTATTAAATCATTAACATAAAGAACAATGATTAAAATCTTACCCTCCACCACAATTTGGTATAGGTTTGCATCCACCTCACTCTTGGTGAAGCCAAGTCTAGTGAAATAATTATCAATCCGTGTGTACCAAGCACATGGTGCTTGCTTCAGCCCATACAATGCTCTTTTAAGCTTGCACACATGCGAATCACTGCTGAAGATCTCAAATCCTTCAAGCTTCTTAATGTACACCTCTTCCTCAATGATCCCATTAAGGAACACAGTATTCACATCCATCTGATGAATGTGCAAACCCATTTGCACTAAGAGAGAAAGGATGGTCCTTATGGAAGAATACTGTGTGACAGGTGCAAAGGTTTCTTCATAATCAATCCCCTCGATCTGTGAGAAGCCCGGGGCAACATATCTTGCCTTATACTTCTCAACGCTCCCATCAATAGCTTGCTTTACCTTGTAGATCCATCTTGATACAACAACTGATTTACCCACCGTCCTTAGAACAATCTCCCAAGCACTTTTTCTGAGAATGGAGTCATAACCCTCCACCATGGCATCTACCAATGTGGGCTCCTGCACTACTTCTTCAAAATAAGATGGCTCTGTCACAATACACTTGCTCATAAGAGCCATGTATCCAGTAAATCGGTCAGGTGACTACCTCTGTTTGCACTGTGATGTAGGGAATCCTACATTCTGTGCCACATCAAGCTTCAGTTTCTCATCTTTTGTGGTACACTTTATGCCTTGTCTGATGTTTGGTTTTGCATGAGTGGACTCCCCCACTCCATGAATCTCCTCCTGTGGCTGATCCACATCTAGAGGCTCATCTTTGGGAACAAGAAGTTCCTCCTCTGCATGCAAGTGTAGCTCCCTCTCAAGCGACAAATTCATGGCTTTCACCTCATTGAATTTTATATCCCGTCACACCACAATCATTCGACTGTTTGGAAAATACACAGGATAATTATGGGGTGTTTCTATGTACCCCAAAAATATCCCAACTTCTGTAGTCGGCTCCAGCTTCTTCCCGACGTCCTTTTTCACATGAATGTAAACATATGAGCCAAAAATATTTAAATGAGAAATATCAGTCTTCTTACCAGTAAAAGCTTCTTCAGGTGTACTCATGCCAAGTACTCTATGAGGACAACGGTTTTTCACATAAACCGCAGTGTTGCATGCTTCCACCCACAAGTGCATCGGTAGGCCCTGGTCATGCAACATAGCTTGCGCATCACCCACGATCATTCTGTTCTTCCTCTCCACGACCCCATTCTGCTGTGGGTTATGAGGCGCTATGAGTTCTCTTCAAATTCCTTCTTTACTACAGAAGTCTTTGAATTCGTTCGAGATATATTCACCACCATTATCGCTCCATAGAGCCTTCAATTGCTTCCCTGACTCCTTCTCCACCAATGCTTTAAACTCACAGAAATTTGAGAATGTTTTTCTCTTCTTCTGCATGAAGAAGATCCAACATCTACGACAATAGTCATCAACAAATATAACATAATACCTGTGTTTTTCTGTTGAAGCAACCGAGAAAGGTCCGCACATGTCTGTGTGAATTCTCTCGAGGATCACCGAAGCACGATTCTCCTTCTCATGAAAGGTGGTCTTCAAAAAATTACCCATAGTACATCCCTTGCACTGATCTGAATACGCAAGAGTACCCGTGGGAAGTTCAGTAGAAATCTGTTGCAAAATCTTCAAGGCGCCATGGTGAAGATGGCCCAATCACCTGTGCCATAATTCGCCCTCTTCCCGGCTCACCACTTCTTCTGCTTTGCCCATAATTGCAATGTAGCCATATACCTCCAGCTTGTAGATATTATTAACTCGAATCCCTATCCTCTTGGTTTGACCCATTGTTTTATGTCGCAGGAAAGCTTTTACCTCACTGAAAACAACGTCAGAACCTCTATCTTCCAACATTGTGACCGAGACCAAGTACTTCTTCAAACCTCGAACATGCATACAATATTTTAACAGAAATGGATTACTTGATTCCTCTCAAAGGTAATGGTCCCAATGCAAATCGCACTGTATTGACCATCGTCACCCATCTCTATATGCATTTGGAGATCCTTGTCCTCCAAGTCCTTGTCTCCTGTCATATGGAAAGACTCACCACTATCAAGATACCACACCAATCCCATTGAGCTTGAAATAAAGCATGTGATCAAAGATAAATCAAGTTCAAATTGCGAGGCTAAGGCCTCACCCACTGCAGCTCTAGCAGCCTTCTTGTTATTCTTCTTCTGTGGGCAGTTAGTGGCGAAATGCCCATGTTCGTGACAGTGAAAACACTTCACCTTGGAAAAATCCTGCTTCTTACCTTTAGCTTCAGATTTTGGATGGGATTTATTCCCCTTCCCCTTCCTTGCTTTGGCAGCCAAAGCGCAATTCTATTCATCTTCATTCTTCGATGAAGAGCCATCCCTGGTACTTCACCTTATCTCCTCCTGCACAAGATCTGACCAAATTCGCTCCCAACCCAGTAGTTTCTCCCGTCCATTGACAAAGTATTTGTAGCTATGCCAACTCTTCAGAATCCCAAGGAGAGCCACGCTCACCAAGTCATCATCATCAATAGTAATCCCCACACTTCCCAGTTCATCCCTACAGTGGAAAAACTTCGTGAGATATTTTGGAATACTATCACCCTTCTCCATTTTTATTTTTCTGAGCTTATCTTTCAGCGCCAACTTCCTCTGGTCGCTGCTGCTTCGGAACAAATCTGTCAAATCCTTCCACATTGCAAATGGAGTGGCTTTCCCATGAAGGTTAGACATAATATGGTCCTTCACAACTTCCAATAGAATTCTTCTTGTCTTTTCTACCTTATTTTGCCAGGCGTTAAGTAATGTAGCATCGCTAGAACCCAGCTTAGGAACATCGCTATCGATGAAATCCTTCAGTCCATTATCTTCCAGCACCACCTCCATCCTATCCTTCTAGGCTATGTACTTCGAGCTGCCATCAATGGCATACTCCAATCACAACCCATTGAAATACATTTCAATGTATACTCAACTATCGCACCAAGAATTTTCTGCAACAAATTCGAATTGTCCACCAGCACAAACTCAAAAATTCTTCACAATTGCAATCTTCAAGATTTAACACTGCTCTCATACCATGTAGAAATTATATAACATATGCATGTATATATCCAGATTCTCCTGATCTAACAATAGTTATCTTCTTTCTAAATATAGAATCCTTCCACTATTAATCTTTTGTGGAAATTTAAAAAATCAATTGCAAACACATAAAGCAATAAAAACAATCGTACATAACACAATTGTTTAACGGGAAATCCTGAAGCTGAAAACCAAAACTACCATATATTATGTATCATGGAGATCATGTAACAATCTCATACAAAGCTTAGTACATCAAGCTCTCAGTACAATCAATCGTCACACACTAACATGAAGAAATCTGCAAATCCATGCACTGATTTCTTGCCACCTGATAGCCTGCCTCCACTACGCAATCCCTGTTGAAGAAGACCCCTGAATGAATTCAAATCTACCTTGCTTGCACTGCGCAATCCTCATTGGCAACTCCAAGGTGTGTGTGGTGCAATCAATGCATCACTATAGTCACAATAGATAGTTCATCTCACCCTTTCACCTATCTCTCCACTGGGTCTCCACTGGAATTGATATGCACTGTAGTTAACTGCTGTATTTGTTCAGTTGATTAATGAGTTATTAGTTGTGAATTAATTAACTAATTAATTCACTCCACTCTCACTATTGTATCATTCAGTTAGACTAGATACAACTAGCTCAACTGAGTTTAACTCCATTAACTGAGTTAAACTGAATAACAACTCCATGAACTACTCTTCCAACTCTGTCATAAATTTGCCACTTTAGTTCTAGCTGAGTCCTCCATGCATGAACCACCAATAAACCCTAGGAATTGCATAATTCCTTTAGCCCACTGATTTTCCAAATCTATACACTAAAATAAAGTGCTCCATGAGAATAAGTTGATATTTAGAGTTTGATTATTGTTAAGGGCTAATAATAATTGACACTTCTATTTTTAGATCGACGATCTATAAATAGACTTTGCCCAATATTCTAAAAATAGAATTTCATCTATTTTTCCAACTTGACCAACCATCCACAAATAACATCCTGCAACTTCGAAATATGATCACCATGTCTAAAAATAGACATAATGTCTAAACCATGACTTACACCTAAAAATAACTGCCGGAGCCCACTTAGTGAAGTTGATTGATTTTCACTAAGCTTCATCATCTTGTTGAATCTCAACATTTCCAACTACAAGCCTTGATTCAAAATGATTCAACCAAGACTGCTAAGATCCCACACTATGCATAATAAACCACCTCGTATATTATAAAAATGCATGCTTCTTTTTATATCACCTAGGATAGCGCATTCTCCTTTTCCATTCATTTAAGCGAAACTTAATTTCCTTTAAAAATGTTGTGGTGATAAACCCTTATACATCCGCATTTAAAAAATTTTCACTTCAATTCTGAGCATGTTGAATTATCTATAATTTCGATTTTGGTTAAGAAAACCAAAAATGTCAACATATAATATGCTTGTCCCACAATTTTACTTAACATACCTTTCCAATTTTCTGCGCCCTTCTAATTTGTTCGAGTGAACCTACTCTCAGCCTATTTACTAGTTTCTTCATAAGCAAGATCTCCAAATGCGCTTACACATTTCTATCCATGCGAATTGCAAATTTTCAATTTCAGTTTTACTGATCCACGTCCTTTAATTATCGCAGGTCATGATTGTGCTTGCAATAATTGAGATCTCCGCCGATCTCTGTCTCTTCTCTTCATGCAATTACTCCTCTTGTATATCAATATTTTTAATCGATGAATTGAAAATTAACATGTAGATCGCTCGAATCTCCTCTGAATCTGCTGCTACAACTATGTTACAATGTTCCTTTGGGCCTATGGACATAGCGAACAAAACAATCTGCCTCGCATCAAACACCTCCTAGCGAACAGACTCTTCAGATCCATTCAGATCCACCAATCACACAACAAACCTTTGGAAACACTTCCTTCTAGCTTTCACACCACCGAAACCATAATCTGTTGTGCCTTCTCAACAGGTCTGGACATTTCTCCAACTCCACGCAGCAAGAAAACACCTCGTGGCTCCATCTGCCAATACACCAGATGGACTCATTGTTTTACCATAGGCGGCTATGTTATGTGGCAACAACCTCTTTTGCTGCTTCAATTGCTCTTGTCACGGTAATAAAAGTGGTGGAATGATAGCGATGCTTTCTTACCAAAACTAAAATTTTGGAAGCTCGAAGCTTCTTTCTATCTGATTTTTCAATGTTCGATTGTGGATTGTTGGCTGTAGGGTAGTCTAGATCTCATACGTTAACCAAACGGTGGCTTGGATAATAGTCTGACTCAACACTATTAAAATGGTTGCACATTCAATTTCTCTTGCTCCATTGTATTTATACCAACTCATATGTGAGTAATGCCATTGCACTTTGGATATGGTTAATATTTGATTGAAAAACTTCACACCTTCTACATCTGCATTGATTCACTTGGACAAAGGTTTCTATTAGCTCTGAAGTTAGAAACACATCAAATCAGCGACTGATGCTTATCACATGCTCTAGCCTCATACTCCAACTCTGTCCACAATCATCTCTCGTGGTAAGTAGGGATGGACGTATCAATGGATCTAACAACAGGGTACATGATCCATCGTTCCAATAAAATTTCCAACTCAGTTATCCACATCAAATAGATGCAATGGAAATTGTCCTCGGTACAATAGGGCCATGATCGAAAAATTGACATAGTCCAACCCAGTCCTCTATGGTGTGCTCACGAGAACTACTAGGAAAATACGAAGAACTGAAAATCTACAAATCACTCAGATATGCTTGTTCTTTATGCACACAAATATATTTCGGTTCTCCACATATCCACCACCCACTAGCAGACATAAAAAATCGATTCATCAATGAGCCCAATCCTCCATGCAAACTCTCTGCCTCTTCTCAAGATTTGATACCAAATGATGCCAGGATTCTGCTATAAAACATATCCTAGCATATAATGACGTGTTCTCTTCCTTCAGAATGAAAATAATCAAGGAAGCTCTCCATTAAACAAACATTTGATTCAGATTAAAATGTACATAAATAAAAGAGAACCATACAACCAAAAATACTAATATGTAATAACACAAGAAATTCCTTAGCTGAATATTACAATGGATGGCCTCTCAGCTCTCGGCCCTTTTACAAAAGCTCTCAAACCATCTCTCTCTCTTGCTCTATATTCCTCACTAGTTTCCATCCTCACACACTCCTCATATTTATACATAATAATGAATTTTTTCCAATCCATAATATCCTCCACACAAATTTCAACTAAAATCTAAATTAGATTTATCCTTTTTTTGGACTCAACTAAGTCCCATTTAAGGAATTCCTAATCCCTAGATTATCTACCTAATTCAACTCCACTCATATCCTTAATTTATTAAAATAATATTTACAATAATCCTCACAATTTTCTCTCTTAATTTATTAAAATGAGCACAATAATTTATAAAATAATTAAAAAATCATCACCCCCCTAATTACACAATATTTTAAATAAAAATCAAGCCGGATGCTCCTGCATCATTTGGAACTAAGCCCTAGTTAAAGTTTGATATTCTAGGATGATATTGTTTGTGAATTCTAGGGTTTTGTAACTAAACCTTAGTATAAGTTCAATTCTCTAGCATATGATGCTATTGTTTCAAATGTGACAATCTGGGATTTATGAAAGGTTGATGAAACCTGAAATTGTATTGTGATTAGTTTGATTTTTGAGTATTAGTAGATGAATTTTTTCCCCTTAAATAACGAATTTCTGTATGGGAACAAATCCTTGAAGCCTTCATTGGTGGAAATGTGCTATCCGCACTTTGCACAATGCGTTCTGCACAATGGAAGTTATTTTCACTAACTTCTTCATACAATGAAATATTTCGGCACAATATATGCACAATGAAAGCTCTTCACACAACATTATCATTGATTAAAGGTTGTGCAGAGTGCAGAGAGAACTTCACACATTAAAAGAAGAAATTTGTTTGCATAAATCTCTCCTCACAATGAGAGTTATTCGCACTAATTTCTTCGACGGTGCTGTAAAAAATGTAGCGTGTTTACAAGTAATTTTAGATTCAATGATGGATAATTCTCACATATTTAAACATAAATTTTTTCCTTAAATTATGAATTTCTCTGTGGGAACAGAGTCTTCAAGCTTTCACTCTATGGATGTGTGCTCTCTGCACTCCGTTGGATGCAAGGGTTAACCCATATGTTTTGTATCGATGTTTGCTTGCATAATACTCTTTATGTGTACTAAGAAGTTTTCTACTCAGACAATTTTCCCCTATGTGTGTTTCGTTCACACTTCATTCACATAGGCTTCCTCCACACAAATATTTTCATACAATCACTTGTTAATAACAAATACTAGTCTATCATACATTGAAAGCAAAACTATTTTTGCACAAAGCTCTCTACACAATGAAGGTTATTTACACTAGTTTCTCAACATATAGAAAGCTCTCAGCATAATCTCCGCACAATGAATGCTCTTTGCACAACAATCTCATTGATTAAAGGTTGTGTCCAGTGTGAAGGGAACTTCACACATTGAAAGAAAAAATCTATCCACATAAAGCTCTCCACACAATGAGAGTTCTAGCTGCTAATTTCTCTTGCGATACTGTAAAAAATTTAAAGTTATTGCAAGTAATTTTAGATTCAATCATGGGAATTTTTTGCATGTGTAAACTTCAAACTTTGGCTTAAATTATGAATTTCCCCATGGGAATGAAGACTTCGAGCTTTCACTATGCATACATCTTCTCTCTACACTTCACACAATCTATTTATAATAAAAAAATGAAACGTGTCTAATTACAAATTTTTGCACACACTTTGTTCAGATAGGCTTCCTTTGCACAATCACTTATCAATAAAAAATACAAGCTTGTTGTATTGTTTTGTATTTTCGTATAATATTACATATGTATGTCTTTCGAATATCTCTATTTCTATTTCTATCTATATCTCTCTTTATATTGCTATAATAAATTTCGTATCTTGGAGTGCAGAGCTTTGTTTGAGTGTTGAGAGGGAGGCCGAGAAAGCTCAAAGCCAATATACAATACTACAAAATCAACTTCTATATACTTCAAAGCTAAGTTACGACACCAAATCTCATTTATGAAATTTAATGTCGTGTATAGTTCCTTTTTTTTTGTGCAATTTAGAAACAATGTTTATGACATATTATATTACTTTATCTTTTTTTATGATAACAAACAATGTTATGAATTGTTGAAAGTATTTAGCACTAAAGCATGTGAGAAAAGACAACTTTTTATATGGAAAACTATGTTGAGATGGTAATGTTTTTGAAGATGCAAAAGATTTTAATTCATAGCTAACATTGAAACATTAATTAATGCTTAGCAGTCGTATTAATATCTATTCAAAAAATTGATACACAATCACGTTATCTCTCAATTGTTGGATAATTTTTACTGTAATGCACTGTGTAATAATTTTTGATTGAAATGATGTCAATAAAATAATATCTATTGATATTATAAAATATTGTTTTCGATATATATAAGCATGCAGAATGATTTTATAAGAGTAGCACTTAGATTTGGATAGAGTCCTTGTGGGTTGGAGATCAAAGGATGAGTATAGGTTGCAACTTGTGCTTGTGCTGGTGTTGTTTCTATTCGTAATGGTGATGGGTAGTTTGTATGTGGAGTAATCTTTTCCATGGAAAATTGAATCTATTTCCAACGCCATTTATGGACTAAATAGTTTGAGACTCATTTCTACTATGACATGTCTTATATATAATAGTGGTGGTGTTGGTGTTGATGTTGCTCGTGTTGGTCATGGGTGGTTTGTGTGTCCATCCATCTCTTCTATTTCAAATTGAATCTACTTCTGACTCTATTTCCAGACTAAATATTTTGAGACTTATTTATTCTATGTTGTGCTTATATGAACATGTAACATGGAAATGAATTCTCAATTTTCTTAAGTTGTTTCTTGCAGAGTACTATTTAGTAGTAGGTCTATGATAATATTCCAGGAAAACCAGTTTTTGGGAATGTGATAGTGAAAATTATCTAGAGCCTTGAAGTTTTGTTAAGCTATTATCGATACTATAATCCTTTCCTTTATTTGTTTGGCCAATATAAACTGATAGTTAGTTTGGTCTAAAAATGCTTCCAACATTGTCGATTGTTTGAGCTTCTCCTTTTCCATATTATTTTGAAATGCATGAATGAAAGGAAACATAGTAAATGTCCTGAATAGGTGTTGTTTCATTGAATAAATGCACAAAATATTTGTGTTTATTAGTAGAAAATATTTAGACAATTCAAATAGAATATGACTTAGTATATTATTAAAATAATATCTAGATATCGATTTCTAAAACAGATCAATCATTAAACGTAATTGTATAATTTGGAAAATTTTGAATTGGAATTGAAGTTAAAGATATATGATTTAAAGAAATCAATTTGACAACAATATTTTATGATTAAATATCAAGAAAATTGGTAGTAGCGAAATTGATGACAATGACTGTTGACTATTATTAAAATCAATAGGAGTGAAATTTCATTTGAGAGCTTACATGTCAAATCGTGATAGATGAATTATCGCCTTTAACACATTATATGTAGGTTTGTTGATTGTAACAACAATTTGTTAATGTTCAACCAATTGCTTCTAGCTTCATGGAACTTCAGGTTGTTTTCTTTCTGTGTCTGGTAACTTTGTTTATTTGCATAGTTGTGTCTAGATCTGAGGTCTTAGGGTTTTTTCCTTTATATCTAGAGCACCAGTCCCAGACTAAGGATAAGTATTGGGGTGTTTAGTTGGGAAGTGTCGTTGTGGGGTTTGGTGAGCCTTGTAAACAAATATCGAGATAATAAGGTGCTTGAAAGGGAGCACAAGTGTATTTTAATACTTGGGAATTAACACTGAGGATCTCACATTTTAATGGTAAAATTCGTTTGGGAATTTACATAAATTAGATTCATGTAGTGGAAGAAGGATCATTAAGAAAATTAAGTAGGCCTTTGAGGGGGCATGTGCTAATTGTGTTATTTTTTGTAGCATCAGAGGTGTTCTAGTCTCAAAACTTTGTGGAGAGGCTAAATTAGAGGAGTTCTCCATAACCTAAAAATTGTTTTTGGAAATTCCACCTAGAATTATCTCAATTAAATTATTAGCATATATTTTATAAATTTCTTAATTCTAAACTTAGGAAAAGGGGTTAATTAATCAATTTTAATTGAGAAAGGTGTGAATTATTTAGAAACTCACATAGATAGATCCAAAAATAATCTCAACGATTGATTATGTTTTAATATTGGTCATTGGAGTCACAAATGAATATTATAAGAGGAGGTCGATGGGTAGATGGATGACACACTAGTTGTAGATACTTAGTGATCTGGGCAGTTCAATTTTCCAATGCAGGTAATTCAGCAGGAGAGATCGAGCCAGTAGATTGAGTAGCAGGTGACAGAAGGGCAACACATAGGTTTTCAGGAGGAGGTTATAGTTTCAGAGAAGCAGTGAGAGGAGGTCATATTATTTCTCTAGAAGGCTGCACAGATCCTAAATTAAGCAGTTCGATTCAGCCCAAGCATGGGTGGATTCAATGTCTAGTGGCCAGGAAAATTTCCAGGAGGTTGGAAGAATCACTTTGTTAAGTTTAAATAACCATGGTGTTCTATTGTTGATGCAATTTTAACTCAATATTTCTTAGGCCCGATACACAATAGAAATCACATAAAGATGAAAGTAAAATGCTGATAGAACACAATAATAGATCAAGAGAAGACAAGCCAAATATAGATCAGATTTACAATTCCTCTTGTCCAACAAATATATGAGTTATTGTTGCGTTACGACAGTCAACATGATGCTTCATCCAACAAAGTCTTTCTCGGTCAGCCAATCCTTCATGTGTCACACCCATAGCCCTCAAATACAACTCATCACAAGTCAACGTTGGTCAACCCAAAGTCAACACAAAAAATTCAATGCAAGACAACAACAGAAAAGTCAACACAACAAATTAGGGCTTTGGTCAAACAACTCAGATTTCCTCAATTTCAGTGCCCAACAATACGACCTCTCAAAATTGATTTTTTGGCAGAGTTTTGAGGTCAAATGACCAAGGGTTGACCATGATCAACACTGGTCAATGCTATATCAAAAATCCCTAAATAGATCCGCAGAAAACAACAGCTTCGCTCCACACGTGTGAGAGGAAAAATGCCTCCAAAGGATATTGAACCAATCAGATCACAATGAGAGAATGTGAGATGAGTTGATGATGAAATGACCTCCAAGTATCTCTAATTTATATCCATCAATGAGGGTGTGTGACACATATATTAGGCATTTGAGCCTACATTACAAGTTTGGCCGACCTTGAACATGTGGAAAATAAATTCAAAATAAATGTTCTGCTCATCCAAAGAAGATGATCTTTAGATAAATCTTGAACATCTCTGAAAGAGGGAAAAAAATATGACCATCATCATATGAGCAGTGCAACATGGAGTTTGGACCTAGTTGCCCAAAATTAACACTCCCTCTCAACTAGGGAGAACTCCATCTTTCCACAAGTGCCATTAGTCAGTACCATTGTGTACTTTTACCAAACATCATGCGTCATCCCATCGTAACTTGCTTTGCTGGATCTTTATTTTAGAACAAAAGGTGAGTCACAAAGACATCACACTCAACTGACCCGAGTTAACTTAGAGGTAAAAACCTCTCTCAGTCTCAAAAAGAGTCTCATACTAACCTGAAGTTATTTTATTGACCCAAAGTCAGTTTATAGGATAAAACCTCATCATACTTGATCCCAGATCAAGGTGTTCGACACATGCCATCCTAGACATAGAGAGTATGACAATCTTCGATGCATCCATCGGTCTTGCTATTGGTATCTATCCACATTTCCCACCTCATTGGCCAAATGAGAGGTACTTCCCATGAGTCTGAAACTCCATGGGTAGGATGCGTGCGGGGCACAGATCAGAGAGAGGCGAACCAACTCAATATCATAAAGGTGCGTAGAAATTTGAATAATAGCTGAATTATTCACCGAGATTATCCTAATTACACACTATTTAAACTTCATGCATAATACATAACCTCTTCTACAATTGATCATCAATTTGTGGAAATAGAAGCAGTCACATACGCACATTAAAACATAATCAAGCACACATATAACACAGTATGTAATGGGGAAAGCTTACAGCTGAAAACCCCCAACTATCTGTATATTATAATGATAGAGAACATGTAAAAATACATAGTACAAACTCCTCACAACTCTCAGCACTATCTCATATGATACACACAAACTAGCTCAGATATGAACAAGTCACAAGTTCAAATCTCCTCCACAAGTCTGCCTGCCTCTACTGCGCAATCCAAGATGAATAATGATGAGATCCAAGTTCGAATCCCACTGGCTTGTACTGCGCAATCCTCATTGGAAATCTCAATCAATGTGTGTGAAAATATCATGCACAGCTATAGTCACAACTGATAGTAGACTCACCCTTTCACCCACCTCTAACACTGGTCTCCACTGAACTGTCCATGCATTGCAGTTAACTGATGTATTCTTTAGTTGATTTATGAGTTAATAATTAGTGAATTAATTAATAATTAATTCACACCACTCATCACTAGTGTATTTATCGGTTAGACTAAATACAACTAGTTCAACTAAGTTAAACCGAACACAACTCCATCAACTGTCTCATCAACTCCACCAAACTCTGCCACATGAGTTCTAACTGAATTCAACCATGCAATAGCTCAACTAACCCATAGGAAATTCGAATTTCCTTCTGTCAGCTGCATGTGCCACATCCAAGCATCAAACTAAAGTGCTCCAAGAGGATAAGATAATGTTTATAGTCTAAATATTATTAAGGGTTAATAATATTTGACTGTTCTATTTTTAGCCCCACAGTCTAAAAATAACATTCCGCCAATATGTCTAAAAATAGGAAATCCATCTATTTTTCCAACTTGACCAACCATCCACAAATAGCATCCCGCAACTCATGAATATGATTAAGCATGTCAGTATATAGTTTAAAAAAACAGACTACACAAAATCACCTGTGTGGGCCCCACCTAGTTTAGGTGATTACTTTCCAACTAGGATCAGGAAAGATGTTTCAGGATGCCTCCTTCACTTTTTCTTGTTGCAATCTTCAACAAGGTGGGGCAGAATAACAACAAGGTTCAACAAGCCTAGCCTTGTATGTGCTTATAGCTCCAAGAACATATCCCCAAGCCCCCCAGAGCTCCCAGAGCTCATAGTCCAACTCAAGCAGGACCCTCAGAATAGTGTCTTTCCACAATTCCAAGCTTCTCATGGAAGGTTATGAATTTGACCTTCCCAAGGATCTTTGTGAGAATATCCATGACCTGCTCATCAGTTCCTATATGATCGAGCCTTACGACGCCTTGCTGTACCATATCCTAGATAAGGTGGTACCTAATATCAATATACTTGGATTGATCACGGAACAAAGGATTCTCAAAGAGATGAATCCCACTCTGGTTATCAAAAAGGATAACGATGGTATCTAGAACATGCCCGAATAAATCACTAAAGAGATTTCGAAACCAAGAAACTTCACAACAAGCCATACTCGCTGCAATGTATTCAGCCTTAGCGGTGCTCAAGCCACAACTTCTGCTTCTTTCTCATCCAAGATATCAAAATATACCCGAAGGTGAAGCAACATCCAGATGTGCTCTTACAATCCACCACACTGCCAGCCCAATTGGCATCAATATATCCTTGGAGTCTCAAACTCCCGGCAGTGTATCTCAACCCATGGTTGATTGTGCCCCGAAGATATCTCAATAGATTCTTGGCACAAATCTAATGAATGTGATGAGGATCAACCATATGTTGACTCAAAGTGTTCACTGAAAAACATATGTCTAGGCGAGAGTTCACTAAGAACATCAGGGCCCCCACGAGTTGTTGATACTCGATAAGATTTGCTAGCACATGCCCATCACCATTTCCACACTTCTTGAAGTTTAGTTCCATCGGTGTCGACACAGAATTACAGTCCACCATACCAAATCTCTCCAGCATATTCACGACATATTTTCCTTGAGAAAGGAAAATCTGGCCTGGCCTTTGCCAAACCTCCAAGCATAGGAAGTAGTGCATCAGTCCTAGGTCTTTCATCTCAAACTTGGAAGCTAGATCCCTCTTACACTGATGAATGAGAGGGTCAACACCTGTCATGAAGAGATCGTCCACATAGAGAACCAAAATGAGAGGCCTTTCTTTATCAAACTTAAAATAAAGGTTTGGATCAACATCACTTCGAGTGAAGCCAAACTTCATCAAGTAGCTATCTATCCTCTTGTACCAAGCCCCAAGGGCTTGCTTCAACCCATAGAGGGCTTTCTTCAACCTGCATACATGGGTGTCTCTATCTCAGACTTCGTACCCCAAAGGTTGCTCTACATACACCTCTTCCTTTATAACACCATGCAGGAAAGCGGTCTTCACATCCATCTGATTTAGACTCCATCCTTGGGTAGCAGCAAGGGAAATAATAGATCGGATGGAGGTATAGCAGGCCGCAGGTGAAAAAATATAATCATAATCTATGCCTTATTTTTGAGAGAAGCCTCAGGCAAAAAATATTGCCTTGTAATTTTCAGCACTTCCATCAGATCCATGCTTTATCTTATAGAACCATTTCGAGGTGACAACATATTTTTCCTCTGGTCTCGATGCCATTTCCCAAACATCACTTTTCATAACGGAATCATATTCTTCATGAATAAAATCCTTCCAAACTTTATGCTTGACGACTTCTTCAAATAATCTAGGCTCAGATTGTACTATCATACTCATGGTCATGATACCTGCATTCTCTGTCTTCTATTCACAATGTCCCCCTTGGGGCAACATGTCTCTCGGAATCTGCGAGAGTGTCCCTAAGCCATGAGGGTCTTCTCTTATTTGAAGTAGGTGGATCAATGGATCCATAGGTCCTTGAACATCGAGCATCAGGTCATCCTTCAGCTCTTCCTGCTTATTCATCTTCTATGTCTTCCTTAGAGCTAGGAAGATTTCTCACTTTCTTGAGGTCAACATATTCATCGACGGTGACATCGTGGCATATCTCCACTTCTCTTTGGCCAGGCACATAGATTCTATATGCCTTCGAAGTTTCACTGTAGCCCACAAACATTCCCTTATTTCCAGAAGCATCCAACTTGCTTCTCTTTTCTTTCGACACGTGAAAGTAAACAAGACAACCAAAAACTCTAAAATGAGAAACATCAGGTTTCTTACCAGAGAAGACTTCTTCGGGAAATTTGGAGTCCAAAGTGGAATGAAGACATCTATTTTGAACATACACATCATTGTTCGCAACTTCTCCCCATAGAAACTTCAGAAGACCTTGGTCACATAACATGGCATGGGAAGCTTCCACAATGGTCCTGTTTTTTCTTTCAGCAACACCATTTTGCTCAGGAGTGTACGCAGTTGTGGTCTCCCTCTTAATGCCAGCTTCTCTACAAAATTCATTAAACTCATTTGACTCATATTGGTCCCATTGTCGGTCCTCAAAACTTTGATTTTATTCTCGGTTTGATTTTCCACCAATGCCTTGAAGGTACGGAACCATTTGAATGCTTCTTCCTTCTTCACAAAATATATCCAAGTCTCGCAGGAGAAGTCATCTGTAGAAGTCATGTAATAGGAACATCCTCCCAAGGATGTCACAGCAAGCATACTAGATAAGTCAGAATGTATCAACTGCAAGATATCAATTGTCTTTGTGACACTTGAGGGGAATGGTCCCCATGTATGCTTTCCTTCGGTACAATCCTGACATATACCTTCATGATCATCTCTAAATTTGGGCATCCCTTTCACCACCTTCCTTGCTTCGGGAAGGGCTTTGTATTGAAGGTGTGCAAACCTCCGGTGCCATAACTCTGTTTGAAGAGTTGTATCACATGTCATAGCCCCCAATGGAATTCCTCCAACCTGGTAGAGTGTATCAACTCTAAAACCAATAGAAAGAGCTTCCTTGAAGTTCTTCTTCTAGATAAGTACCTTTCCATCAACGAATGCCACCTTGAACCCTTTGTCTTCCATTGCCGAAATGGACACAAGGTTTTTCTTCAAATCAGGTACGTACAACACATCTTGTAATTGGAGGACTTGACCTTGAGATAGATGGAGGGTCACAGTCCCTGTCCCTTTCACGGGTAGGTGGCATTATCTCCAAGGATAATTTCTAGATTAGTATCCTTCTCAACCAAATCAGAGAGGGCTTCTTTATAACCAGTTAGGTGCCTTGAAGCACGACTATCAATCAACTAGACATCTAGGGTGTCGGGTGGAGATGCAACAGAGAGGGTAGATACAAAAATAAATTCATTTCTCTTATTATCAACAACATTAGACTCATCATACCTGGAATTTCTTGACCTCTTGAAAGATTTCCCATTTCCACTACGATTAGAGGGAGACATCCTTTTTCCTTGGAACCTGTTGTTCCCGCCATTCCCTCTCAAGTTATTGTTGTCATTATCCCTGGAAGAGTCCCTTCCACTAGGGCACTCTCTTTCATAGTGACCAAACTTGTTACAAGTGTAACATCTTCCCTTCCTTCCTTTGGGCCCCGCTCTTCCATGGTTTTTATTTCTTGGGCCACCATGGTTCTTCTTCTTTTCATGAGCTTACGGGCTGCGTAGGGTCACTTCCATTTCCATTAGAGGCATACTCCATCATTCTTGTTTCCTCTTGAGTGCATCTCATTAATATTTCATCAAAATCAGGAATCACATTATTATTAAGAATAATGGTATTGTATACATACCAATCAGGGGGGAGACTTCCAAGTGCAATAAGAACCATCTCTCGATTAGATATTGCTTCCCCAATAGCTAGGAGGTTATTCCTGATTTCAACGAGCCTCATAAAATAGGATTGAATTGATTCATCCTCGCCCTTCTTGATATTCTTCAATTGATTCTTGAAGAAAAGGATTTGATTAACATTGTTAGCCCTGAACATGCTCACTAGCTTATCATACATCTCTTTAGATGTGTTTAGCTCAGAAATGTAAGCAACCAAGTGCTTATGAATAGAATCTCGGATAATCATCTTTGCTTTGATTTCCCCCTTTCTATACTTTGTCTTTGTGGCAGCAACTTCATTTGATGGAGGCTCTTGAATGTTCCCCGCACATGGCCCACGACATCTTTGATCTTCTAAAGACCAAATCCAAGGACATCTTCCATGCATGATAATCGATTCTATCAACAGTAATTTATCATCAAATTTTGAAACCCTTGTTGACCGGGAGAGGAGGCCATTTCATCCCTGAGTAGGATCCTTCCTTCAACAATGGATTCTAACAATGCTTGGAATTTGTCTTCACCTCACCAAAACCATGTTAAATTTAGATAACCATGGTGTTCTATGCTTGAAGCACTTTAACTTCAATATTTCTTAGGCCCAATACAACATGACAATCACATAAACATGAAATTAAAATTTTGATAGAACACAATAATAGATCAATAGAAGACAAGCCAAATATAGATTAGATTTACAATTCCTTTTGTCCAACAAAGATAGGAGATATTTTTGCATTACGGCAATCAACAGGATGCTTCAGCGAGCAAAGTCTTCCTTGGTCAGCCAATCCTTCATGTGTCACACCCACAGACCTCAAAGACAGCTCATCAAAAGTCAACATTGCTCAACTCAAAAGTCAACGCAATGCAAGCAACAACAGAAAATTAAATGCTAGGGATTCGATCAAACATATTGGATTTCCTCGATTTCGCTGACTAAAAATACCTTCCACCCAGGTTTTCTCGGCAGTCGGGAGGTCAAACGACTCAGGTCAATTTGACTGGCGGTTTGTCAACGCCACAGTGTCCTAAACAGTCCATGTTCAAATCGTGTTTTCCTTCGCTCCCACACTTGAGGGGGAAAAAAGGCTCCAAGATAACCACAAGATCACTAGAATTTGAATAATTGATAACTTATTCCACTCAAGATGATCCTGATAATAGCCACTATTTAAAGTCACAAGATACATAACCTCTTCTACCATTGATCATCAATTTGCGGAAAATAAACAATCGCATGTGCACATTAAAACCACATAATCAATCACACATATAAACACAGTATTTATGGGAAAGCTTAAAGCTGAAAACCCCCAACTATATGTATATTATAATGATAGAGTTCATGTAACAATAATAGCACAAAGCTCCTCACAAGCTCTCAACACTATCTCCCATGCTACACACTACACAAGCTCGGATCTAGCAAAAGCATATGCTCCAATCCTGTCCACCTGTTAGCCTGCCTCTACTGCGCAATCCAATATGGATAAACATGAGATCCAAGTTCAAATCCCACCAGTATGTACTGCGCAATCCTCATTGGCATCTCCATCAATGTGTGTTGCAAACTCATGCACCAGTATAGTCACAACTGATAATCAACCTGCTCTTTCACCTACCTCCATCACTGATCTCTACTGAAACTGTCCATGCACTTGAGTTAACTGATGTGTTCTTTAGTTGATTAATTAGTGAATTAATTAATAATTAATTCACACCACTTTCACTAGTGTATCAATCAGTTAGACTAGATACAACTAGTTCAACTATGTTTAACTCAGTTAAACTGAACACAACTCCATCAACTCCTCAATCAACTCCACCAAACTCACTCACATGAGTTCTAATTGAAGTCATCATGCAATAGCTCCACTTAGACCCTAGGAATAGCGTAATTCCTTCTGTCAGCTGCATGTGCCACATCCAGGCATCAAACTGAAGTGCTCCAAGAGGATAAGATAATGTTTAGAGTCCAAATATTATTAAGAGCTAATAATATTCGACATATCTATTTTTAGACCGGCAATCTAAAAATAGATTTTGCCCAATATGTCTAAAAATAGAAGTCCATCTATTTTTCCAACTTGACCAACCATCCACAAATAGCATCCTGCAACTCATAGAATCATGATCGACATGTCTAAAAATAGACATAGTCTAAAAATAGACTTTGCGCCAAAAATACCCTGCGGGCCCACTTAGTGAAGGCGACTTCTTTCCACTAAGCTCTGTCATCTTGTTGCATTCTCAACACTCCCTCTCAACAAGATATGGATTATCTGCAACCCCTATCCTGCCCCTGTGGTATGCGAATTTTCTCCTCGTGAGCGCCTTCGTCAAGATATCAACATCCTGATCCTCCGTAGGAATGTATGAAAGTAACATGATCCTCCGCTGCACACAATCTCTGATATGATGATACCGGATGTCAATGTGTTTGGATCTATCATGAAATACTGGATTAGCCGAGAGTTTGATGCAACTCTGGTTATCACAATAAATCATAGTAGGCTCCAAGTGTGAACCGAACAACCCGACCAGGATCTTCCTCATCCATATAGCCTCGCATGCAGCCAAACTCGCTGCCATATACTCAGCCTCTGCTGAACTGAGTGCCACGGATCTCTGCTTCCTGTTGTACCAAGAAACTGTTGTCAACCCGATACTGAAAATCCCTCCAGATGTGCTCTTTCTGTCTGTTGGGCTCCCTGCCCAATCTGCATCCGTGAAGCCACATAGCTTCACCTCATCCGACTGTCTGTACCACAATCCATATCCCGATGTGCCTCTGAGATATCTCAATACATGCTTCCTCGCCTTCCAAAAGAGCTTGGTAGGCTTAACCATAGCTTGTGAAAGCTGGTTAACTGCATAGCATATATCGGGTCGTGTATTGACCAGATACATAAGCGACCCCACCAACTGTCGATAAACAGTGGCATCCACTACCTCCGCTGAAGTAGCATCCTCCTTCCTCCAACTACCAGAAAGAGGAGTATCAATAGGCTTGCAACCATGCATGTTGAACTTCTCCAGTATCTCCCGGGCATACTTACCCTGAGAAACAAACAATCCACCACTGCGTTGCCAAATTTCCAATCCCAGGCAATAATGAAGGAGGCCCAAGTCCTTCATCTCAAACTCCTTTGCAAGATTAGCCTTGCATGAGTGTATCAACAGTTCATCACCTGTCAAAATCAAATCATCTACATAAAGTACAATGATTAGCAACTTACCCTCCACCACAATCTGGTATAGGTTTGGATCCGCCTCACTCTTGGAGAATCCAAGTCCGGTGAAATAACTGTCTATCCGTGTGTACCAAGCACGAGGTGCTTGTTTCAACCCATACAGCGCTCTCTTGAGCCTGCACACATGTGACTCGCTGCTGAAGATCTCGAAACCTTCGGGCTGCTCTATGTGCACCTCCTCCTTAATGGATCCGTTGAGGAACGTAGTCTTCACATCCATCTGATGAATGTGCCACCCCATCTGCGCTGAGAGAGCAAGAATCGTCCGTATGGAAGAATACCTTGCAACAGGTGCAAAGGTCTCCTCATAATTGATCCCCTCAATCTGTGAAAAGCCTCGGGCAACAAATCTTGCCTTGTACTTCTCCACACTCCCGTCAGCTGCCTGCTTCACTTTGTAGATCCATCTCGAACCCACCACTGATTTCCCTTCCGGCCTTGGGACAATCTCCCATGTACTATTTCTGACAATCGTATCATACTCTTCCACCATGGCATCTACCCATGCGGGGTCCTCAACAGCTTCCTCAATTAAAAGAGGATGGCTCTGTCACGATGCACTTGCTTACAAGAGCCATGTATCTAGTGTACCGATCAGGTGACTGTCTCTGTCTGTGCTGTGCTGTAGGTGGTCCTACAACCTTCTCTGCATCTTGAGCTAGTCACTCAGCTTCTGTAGTGCGCTTCCGCCCTCTGATGGTTGGTGCTGCATGAGTGGTCTCTTACACTCCATGAACTTCCTCTTGTGGCTGATCCACATCCTGTAGCTCATCCTTAGGAACTAATAGCTCCTCATCTGCATGCAAGTGTGGCTCCCTCTCAAGCGAACACTTCATGGCTTTCTCCTCCTGAAATTTGATATCCCGTTGCACAACAGTCTTACGATTGTCTGGCAAATACACACGATAGTTGTGGGGCGTATCAGTGTACCCCAAAAATATCACAACCTCTGCGGTCGGCTCAAGCTTCTTCCTGGCATCCTTCGTCACATGAATGTAAACAGGTGAACCAAAAATCCTCAAATGGGAAATATCAGGCTTCTTACCAGAAAACGCCTCCTCGGGTGTACTCATGCCAAGTATCCTGTGAGGAAAATGGTTCTGCACATATACTGCAGTATTGCATGCCTCCGCCCACAAGTGAATGGGTAGGCCATGATCATGCAACATCGCCCGTGCAGCACCCACGATCATTCTGTTCTTCCGCTCAGCAACCCCGTTCTGTTGTGGGTTATGAGGTGCTATGAGCTCTCTTCAAATTCCTTCTGCGCTGCAAAAGTCCTTGAATTCGCTAGAGATGAATTCACCACCATTGTCGCTCCTTAGAGCCTTCACCTGCTTCCCCGATTCTTTCTCAACCAGTGCCTTGAACTCACAGAACTTTGAGTATGTCTCGCTCTTCTTCTGCATGAAGAAGATCTAGCACTTACGAGAAAAATCATCAAAAAATATCACATAGTACCTGTGCTTTGTTGTCGAAGCTACTGAGAAAGGTCCACACACGTCTGTGTGAATTCTCTCAAGGATCGTCGTGGCGCGACTATCCTTCTCGTGAAAGGTGGCTTTCACAAATTTTCCCAAGGTACACCCCTTGCACTGATCTAACTACACAAGAGTGCCTTTAGGAATCCCATTAGAAATCTGCTGCAGTATCTTCAAAGCTCCATGGTGAAGGTGGCCCAATCTCCGGTGCCACAACTCGCCATCATCCCGGCTCACCACTCCTTCTGCCTTGCCTACCATTGTTGCGCAACCATCTACCTACAATTGATAAATGTTCTTAACTCAAACCCCTATCCTCCGGGTCTCACCAGTTGCCTTACTGCACAGGAAAGCCTTTCCTTCGCTAAAGACAACATCATATCCCTTGTCTTCTAACATCGCCATAGAGATAAGATTCTTCTTCAATCCTGGAACATGCATCACTTCCTTCAATACGAAGGGTTTACCAGACTCCCTCTCAAAGGAAATGGTACCGATACCGATTGCACTGTATCTACCATCATCGCCCATCTCGATGTGCACTCCAAGATCTTTCTCATCCAGATCAGTAAACAAATCTCGATCTCCTGTCATGTGAAAAGACGCACCACTGTCCAGAAACCACACTGAACCCATCACACTTGAGACAAAGCATGCGATCAGTGAAAAATCCAGCTCAAACTGTGAGGCTAAGGCCTCTCCAGCTGCAGATCCAACAGCCTGCTTATTTTTCTTCTTCTGCGGACAATTTGTGGCATAATGTTCGTGTTGGTGACAGTGAAAGCACTTCACCTTGGACATGTCCTGCTTCTTGCCTTTCGCACCGGAATGAGAAGCTTTCTTGCTCTTCCCCTTCTTTGCTTTGGCAGCCAAAGCGCAATTTTCTTCATCAGATGCCTTTGATGAAGATCCGTCCCTAGTATTCCGCCTTATCTCCTCTTGCAAAAGATCCGACCAAAGTCGCTCCCATCCTGGCAATTTCTCCCGACCACTGACAGAATCCTGATAGGCATGCCAACTCTTCGGAAGACCAAGGAGAGCCAAGCTCACCAATTCCTCATCATCGACAGTCACCCCCACACTTCCCAGCTCATCCCTGCATTGGATGAACTTCGTGAGGTACTTCGGCATACTGTCACCTTTCTCCATCTTTATGTGTCTGAGTTTATCCTTGAGCGCCAACTTCCTCTGGTCGCTCTTGCTTTGGAATAAATCTGTCAACGCTTTCCACATCAAGTATGGAGAAGCTTTTCCATGCAGGCTGGATACAATGTGATCCTTCACGCCCTCCAATAGAATCCTTCGACATTTTGCTGTCTTCTTTTGCCAAGCCTCAACTTGAGCAGCATCAGTAGGCTTTGGGACTTCAGCATCTATGAACTCCTTCAACCCGTTGTCATCTAACACCGCCTCCATCCTGTCCTTCCATGCAATATAATTCGAGCTGCCCTCAAGGGCATACTTCAATCGCAATCCGTTGAAAGACATCTCAACTTCGACACCAAGAAAACACTGCTGCAAATTCGAATTCCACCAGCACAAAACTCAACCGCTTCAATGTTTTGCAATTGCTCCAATGATCAATATTGCTCTGATACCATGTAGAAATTTGAATAACTGTTAAATTATTCACCGAGATTATCCTGATCACACACTATTTGAGCTTCATGCATAATACATAACCTCTTCTACTATTGATCATCAATTTGCGGAAATTAAACAATCGCATGCGCACATTAAAACCACATAATCAATCACACATATAAACACAATATGTAATGGGAAAGCTTAAAGCTGAAAACCCCCAACTATCTGTATATTATAATGATAGATTTCATGTAACAATACATAGCACAAAGCCCCTCACAAGCTCTCAGCACTATCTCACATGCTACACACTACACAAGCTCAGATCAAGCAAGTCACATGCTCAAATCTCCTCCACCTGTTAGCCAGCCTCTACTGCGCAATCCAATATGGATAATCATAAGATCCAAGTTTGAATCCCACCAAGATGTACTGTGCAATCCTCATTGGCTTCTCAATCAATGTGTGTGCAAATCTCATGCACCAGTATAGTCACAACTGATAGTCAACTTGCTCTTTCACCTACCTCCATCACTGATCTCCACTGAAACTGTCCATGCACTTGAGTTAACTGATGTGTTCATTAGTTGATTTATGAGTTAATAATTAGTGAATTAATTAATAATTAATTCACACCACTCATCACTAGTGTATTAATCAGTTAGACTAAATACAACTAGTTCAACTATGTTTAACTCAGTTAAACTGAACACAACTCCATCAACTCCTCAATCAACTCCACCAAACTCACTCACATGAGTTCTAACTGAAGTCATCATGAAATAGCTCCACTTAGACCCTAGGAATAGCGTAATTCCTTCTGTCAGCTGCATGTGCCACATCTAGGCATCAAACTGAAGTGCTCCAAGATGATAAGATAATGTTTATAGTCCAAATATTATTAAGAGCTAATAATATTCGACATATCTATTTTTAGACTGGCAATCTAAAAATAGATTCCGCCCAGTATGTCTAAAAATAGAATTCCATCTATTTTTCCAACTTGACCATCCCTCCACAAATAACATCCTGCAACTCATAGAATCTTGATTGACATGTCTAAAAATAGACATAGTCTAAAAATAGACTTTGCGCCAAAAATACCCTGCGGGCCCACTTAGTGAAGGCGACTTCTTTCCACTAAGCTCATCATCTTGTTGCAATCTCAACAATCACAATGAAAGAATGTGAGATCAGTTGATGATGAAATGACCTCCAAATATCTCCAATTTATATCCATCAATGAGGGTGTGTGACACATCTATTAGGCATGTGATCCTACATTACAAATTTGGCCGACCTTGCACTTCTGGAAAATAAATTCAAAACAAATGTTCTGCTCATCCAAACAAGATGATATTTAGATCAATCTTGCACCTCTCCGAAAGAGGAACAAAAATATGACCATCGTCATATGAGCAGTGCAACATGGAGTTTGGAACTATTTGCCCAAAATTAACACACTTTGAGTGGTAGCGACATGCTAAATGTCACATCAAAGGCAGTCTCTAGGTAGCATGAGTGAGGCAGACATATAGGCAATGCATAAGGCTGGCGCAAAAGTGTTCTAGAGCTAGTTCCAAGGCTTAAATTGTTGCAATATTGTTTGAGGAGAGTGAATACCCTGATATATCTTTGCCAGTATTTCTATAAGATAGAAATGCCAGTTTGACATCATTTTATTGCACTTAGAAATTTAGCTGCTCCATAATAATAAAAACCCTCAACTGCTGCGAAAATTTTCCCACAATGGGTTTTTCTAGGGACATTTGTCCAAAAATAATGGTTTCATTTTTATGTGTGTGTGCTATAATTATCAGTTCCTATTTTTGTTTCTACAATATCTTATTTGGTGAATAAATTACAATGTGAATATTTTGTTATTTTGCAGTAAACAAAATAAACCACATAATTAATTTATCAGTTAGGATAAATATTTCTAGTGGTTGCATTTTAAGGAATTTTCAATGGTATCAGAGAAATTTTGACAGGCAGGAGGCTTAGAATAGAGGAGGAAAATTTCATTTTTAAGAGGGAGCAACAAAATGAATTTTTTTGGGGCTATGCAGTGCCTAGCCAAGCAGTGCGAATTGCTGGGCAAGTGTTCGATTTTTTAGTTGTAGGAAGCAAAAAACTTCAAGTTACCCTTGAAAGTGTTTCCAGTCAGCAGAGGGAGAAACAACTCAAATTTTCACAAAGAAGATTATTAGTTTGGGAAACAAGGGTTTGTAATAGAAAATTTAGTGCCGGAAGGAAGATAAATATCACATTGAAGTATACCTAGAACTCACCAGCGTGGCCATGGATCAATTTGATATTCAAGGAGCTTTAGAGTTGTCTTTGAGATTGGAGGACGAATTTGATTGCTTATCAGGCTCAAATTCATAAGGTGTCTAGTATATTCTATAATGGAGCATCGACTCACATGATAGGGGTTAGAGAATATTTGTCTAGCTACAATGAGGAGAAGATGGATTTCCATATTACGATGGGAAATAGAACGAAGTGTACTCCAGTGAGGAGAGGTACCATTGACTCTCAGAGGGATTCATGAGCAAGTACTAGTGCTACAGATGTACTACATATGATAGGATTGATTATGAACCTGATTTCAGTATCCCAGCTACAGGATAAGCGATTTGATGTCCAATTTGTAGGGAAAAAGGTTTTTTCAAACACCTAAGCTAGAAGAGGGCGAGATAGATTGAAGTTCAAAGAAATAGGTTATACAAGTCACAGCTTTATTCGCCAATGGAATTAATTGACAATGAAAATAATAGTGGAAAGGAAATGAATGAGATATGGAATAGGATAATTGGATACTTACACCATGGAGCATTCAATATGCTTGGGAGAAAGTAACAGGGATTCTAGAACTTGGCACAAAACACGATGATGTGTGAAGAGGGTGAGTGCTTGAGAAATATGTTAAGGAAATATCCCTGAGAAGTGAAAATAGAGAAAATGGTGTGTTAGGACTTATACTTAGACATTTGTGGCTTGATGTCCACTAGAGCTCTCAGTGGGGATGAATAATTCATCACCTTTATTGAAGATTATTCTAGGAAAATGTAGATCTACTTGTTGAATACCAAGGATGAGGTCCTCAATTGTTTCAGGGAGTTTAAGGCTCTCATGGAGAATGTGACAAGGAAGAAGATTAAATTTATTATTTCAGATAATGGTGGAGATTATATTGATAAAGAATTCATTTTTTTGTGTGAACGAAGGCATCAAAAGAGAGTGGAAAACTCCACATGATCCATAGCAGAATAGGACAGCGGAGCAGAAAAACAAAACTAGAGTTGGGGCTGCAAAAGCAATGTTATATGACTAGGATTTGCCGAGGTTTCTATGGGAAGAGGGATATAACAAAAGTGAATATTCAGAACATGAATATTCATAGAGAATTGGGGAAGAAAATGCCAGAAGGAGTCGTCACAGGGAAGAAGCTTGAAGTTAGTCACATCAAAATATTCCACAACATTGTTTATTTCCATATGCCAGATGAGAAGCGCACCAAATTAGATCAAACTGCAAAGAAGGGGTTCATCATTGGATATAGTGAAACCTAAAAGGCATACATAATCTACATTCCTAGCAATAGGAATATTGTAGTGAGATGGGACATGAAGTTCATGGAGGACCGAGATTTCAAGAGATCCCGTGATATGTCTACAGGTGATCAAAATCAATCAGCTGAAGCTCCATTGGTCCAACAACAAGGGAATCCAATAGGACCATCAGCGAGACTGTCACAGGGATCTAATACAATGACTAGTACTATCATTTCCTCAGGTGTAGGGGACCTAGTAAGATCACAATAGATGAAGCAATATATTCCGGATGACGAGGAGCTAATTGAACCTCCTAACACTAGTGATTGAACCAACAGAGAAATTTGTCAGACATTGAGAGATGCAAAGTTCATTGGAGCTTCTAGGAAGATCAAGAGAGAGCACAGACAACCTGAAAGGTACCAAGCATTGGTGGGTCAGGTTGTAGATCCTTCAAACTTTCAGGAGGCCACATAACATCAGGTGTAGGTAGATGCCATGGTGGAGGAATACAACTATATCCTAATGAATGATGCTTGGGAGGTGATGCCAATACCTAAGGACAGTTCAGTTGTAGGTTATCGTTGGATATAAAAGATCAAGTACTCTGTAGATGACAACGTGTAGAATTATAAGGTTATATTTGTGGAAAAGGGGTTTGAAAAAAAATAAGGGATAGATTATGAGGATACCTTCGCACTAATTTCTAGATACACTTATATCCGGTTAGTTATATCCCTAGTAGCACAGATGGGGTGCCAGATTCATCAGATGGACATCAAGATGAAATTCTTGAACATGGTGATAGAGGAGGTGTACATAGAATATCCAAAGGGCTTTGAGACACATGAGAGGCACACTCATGTGTGAAGAATGAATAATGCTCTATACGAGCCCAAGAAAGCTCCCAAGGCATGGTATGGTTGAGTTTACAGCTACTTACCATAGATGGAATTTGTCAAGAGTGATGTGGATCCAAACCTTTACTATTTGATGGTAGAGGATGAGCCATTCATCCTAGTATTGTATGAGGATGATCTCTTTATTGACAAGGTCACCGCGACTCATAGAGGACTGCAAGGGGACTTGGAAGCAAAGTTTGATATGAAGTATTTAGGGTTGATGCATTATTTTATAAGATTGGAAGTGTGGTAGAAGGATGGGAAGATCTTCCTTGGGAAAGGAAGATATGCTACATATATTATGAAGAGATTCAAAATGCAGGATTGTAGACCCATGGATACATCCATGATCACCAACTGGAATAAAATATATGCATCAGACAACAAGGATGTTGACCCCACTTTATATAGACAACTTATTGGTTCTCTCATGTATCTAGTCAACACTAGGCTAAATATCTGCTTCGTGGTCAATAACCTCAGTGAGTGTATGGTCAAACCAAAGAGGGTACATTGGAAAATAGTGAGGCACATTTTGAGGTATGTGTTTAATTGAGATCTGCAGAGGTAGAGTATATGGTAGCAAAAACAACTACATGTGAAGCTATATGGCTTTGGAAGCTGCTAGTAATCTTGTTCAGGAAAAGGATGGTGGCGAAAAATGTATACTGTGATAATCGGAGTTGCATCAATATATCTTAGAACTCAGTGTTTCATGACAGTTCAAAACACATATATTCAGTGTCATTTCATCAAATATTGTGTGTAGCATGGAGCAGACCAGCTACAATATGTTCCCATAGATGATTGCAGATATACTTACGAAATCTCTAGGGAGAGCTAAGTTTTCCTATTTTAGAGAACATATTTGTATGGTGGAGAACCTGTTTTAGTTTTAGGGTTAGAATATTTCAGATGTTTCTCAATTACAATAGTTGTAGTTGTAGCAGTAACAATTGAGATGGAGTTCTAGTGCATATGCAGAGTTGGCAGCAGTATAACACTGTCAGCATCAACATAGATGCAAAATCTAAGTTTTGTAGTTGTTGGTGGGTAGTGACAATCAGTCATAGTCACCCAAAAATCATCAATTTACAAAGGGTGATACATATATAAGGTGTTGTAGTAGTAGGGAAACACTAGAACACCTTCCTCTCTAGGAGGGAGTGTTAGTTTTTGTAGCATTAGAAGTGTTCTAGTCCTGAAACTTTAAGGAAAGGATAAAACACAAGAGTTATCCATTACCCAAAAACAATTTCTAGAAATTCCACCTAGAAGTATCTCAATTATATTATTAACCTGCTTTTTAAATATTTCCTAAGTCTAAACTTAGGAAAAGGGGTTAATTAATCAATGTTAATTGAGAAAGATGTGAATCATCTAAATACTCACATAGATCGATCGAGAAATGATCTCAACCATCAATTATGTTTTAATATTGTTTGTTGGAGTACCAATTGGATATTATAAGAGGAGGTTGATGAGTAGATGGATGACACACCAATTATAGATACTCAGTGATCTGGGCAGTTATATTTTCCAGTGTAGGTAATTTAACAGGAGAAATCGAGCTAGTAGATCGAGTAGCAGGTGACAGAAGGGCATCACAGAGGTTTTCTGGAGGAACAATTTTAGAGAAGAAGTGAGAGGAGGTCGTATTATTTCTCCAGGAGGCTGCATAGGGGTTGCATAGAGCCTAAATTAAGTAGTTCAATTCAATCAGAGTAGGGGTGGATTCAACTTCCAGTGGTTGGGGAAATTTCTAGGAGGTGGGAAGAATCACTTCTAGTGGCAACAACAAGCTAGATCTAGAAGAGATATTAGAGCTTCAACATATGAAGAAATGATGGTAGGTAATTGGTCATTACATTTATATAATTTTTCGAGAAAGATAATAACTTCAGGTAATAACAGATGTGGATGGCATAACTACAACCACCAAGAGTTGTAAGGAATTAGAAAAATTATCAAAGGAAGTGGCAAAGAACACTTCCAACAATAGAGGCTACTAAGGAAGAAAAACCAATTGTAGTTGGAGAGTGAAAGGGACATAGGTGGAGTTATCAAGACGTGAGAAAGGTGAAAAACATTTCCTTGCAACCGAAAAATCCACCAGATCCCAAGCCTAATTTTTGTGCAAGGATGTCATTTCATCAACCATGGCCTACTTCCAAATTTTTCCATCCTCTAAATCCATTTCCTTCCTTATAGTTCTGGGATTATCATCAATGATAGATATATCAAAATTTGAATAGAAAGAAAATGGACTATACCTTTCTGGTTGCCTTCTTTCTCGAACTGATCTTCTCAATGTTGGAGTTTGTGACTCCTTATATTCTGAATCTTGTTCTGCTGTAGAGTATGATTCTTCCTCCTTTAGCTCAAACTCTATCTTCTCAGGTTCCTTTGGTAGGAATTCACGTTTAAAAACATATTTCACCTCTCTAAACACCACATCTCGACTATACAAAACCTTCCTAAGTTTATGGGTTCCAAAGTTTATAACCTTTTAAACCATCCTTATACCCAATAAATATGCACCTTTTAGATTTACTATCCAACTTGGTTATTTTCTCCTTTGGAACATGTACATATGCATCACATCCAAATACCCTCAGATGTGAAAGAGAGGGTTTCTTACCAGTCCATACCTCATGTGGAGTTTTATCTTCCAATGTTGATGAAGGTGGTCTGTTAACCAGGTAACATGCAGTATCCACTACCTCTGCGCAGAATTCCTATCCTAACCTGAAACCACTGAGCATGATTCTTTCCTTTTCCATCAATGTCCTGTTCATTTTCTGCAACTCTAGTTTTTTATGTGTGTATGGAGTAGTCTTCTGCTGTGCTATACCACACTTCTTACAAAACTCTTAAAATTCCTTCTTGGAGAACTCTCCACCATTATCTGTCCTCAACACCTTTATCTTCTTCTTTGCCTGGTTTTCTATTAGTCTTATATTATTTAAATCTGTCAAATAATTCTTATTTCTTCTTGAAGAAATGTATCCATGTATTCCTTTAGAAGTCATCTATAAATGACACATAGTACATAGAATTACCCAGTGATGGAACCGACAGAGGTCCAAACACATCACTGTGCATAAGCTCTAATATCCCTTTCACCCTCTTAGCACTAGAGGGGAAAATCACCCGATTTTTCTTCCCATATACACAATGTTCAAAGAAATTGAAATCTAGAAAGAAATTAGGCATACCTTGTACCATACCATTACCAGTAAGTATTCAAAGGCCCTTCTCTCCAATATGTCCAAGCATTTGATGCCACAACATTCTCTTTTATCCAGAGACCACAAGGTTTTCAGCTCCACTTTCAGGAACCACCGAAATGTTGCGCCCATTAATAATAATGCTACCCAAAAGCTTGTACAGAGTTCCAATCTAAACTCCCCGCATCAATACCAATTCTCCCCGAACCATCTTGCAGGTATCCTTCTCGAACACTGTTTTTACACTTGCATCATCCATCTCGCTTATAGAAATCAGATTTCTAGCCAATATAGGAATATGTAGAACACAAGGAAATGTTCTAATCCTTCCACTTTGAAACTTCAGCTTAAATTTTCCATGTCTGAATATTCTGGCCTTCCTGTCATCCTGGAGGAAGACATCACCACCATCATATTTCTCATACTCGGTGAAACACTCCCTATGGGGAGTGAAGTGAAAGGATGCACATGATTCAATCAACCATGCCACATGATATACATGTGTGCTTGAAGAAGATGCCAACTACACATCCCCACCTTCATCTGAGGTGGTTTTCGCCTCTGTAGAAGGAGCAACATCAAATCCATTTAATTTCTCAGGTGCTTTAGATCTACAATAATTTTTGAAGTTCCCTTCCTTTTCTCATTTCCAACACCCCTTTAAAGGTTTTCTTGGAGATTTAGATCTCCCACTCGAGGACTTATTTTTGTTTTTGTTCTAGGAATTTCCTTGTACAAACAAGGCATCTCCATTCTAGCCCTCTATATTTTTTTGTCTCATCTCCTCCAACAACAAGGATGAGATAATTTTATCAAACTTCAAGGTAGTTGTATTGCTACCAATGGCAACAACCAAACTATCCCATGAATTTGGTAGAGAACACAGAAAATTGATGCACTTATTTTCATCTAAAATTTTATTAGCAATAGATAAAAACTGACTTACCATAGTATCGAAGGCATTCATATGCTCTATCACTGAGTCTCCATCCTTCATCCTCAAGTTATAAATATTTTTATGTAGGAATATTTTGTTCACCAGAGACTTAGATTGGTACAAAGTCCCTAACTTGTCCCAAAAAGTCTTTTTCATAGCTTCCCCTGATACATTAACCAATACTGAATCTGAGATACACAACCATATTGTGATCTTTGATTTCCGATCCAAATTCGCCCAGTCTTAATTTGACATTGCTGTTGGTTTAGTACCCAAATCTATCACGATCCACTAATATTTATCCACCAACGGATCCTCCATCTTGAATTTCCACCAACAGATCTTCTTTTACCACAAGAATCGATCCCACATATCTCCCACTGAACAGGGTCTGCCACAGGCCGAGCAGAAACCCTTAGCAGAAAAGGTGTCCACTTGAGGCCGAAACAACTCTGATACCAAATGTAGGTTTTAACCCTATACAGAAATGAGAACATAAACATGAAACACATATACACAAATATTTTCCCCTCGATCCCAAAACCGAGATAACCAGATTGATTTTTTTCATTATATTCCTTTCAATGTTACAAAACATATATATACATTCCGAAGCATTCATAAACCCCAATCCATTAATCCTGGATTAGAACACAACCATAGTTCCCTTGAATGGATCTACAAAATACCATGGAAAAAAAACCATCATATGCAAAACCCATGCACAAAACCATAGTTAGGTCTGCCGACCTAGTATAGGGTCCAATTTTTTTTTTCCCAGTATGCTTCCCCAAACCCCTTGCGGGGGTGGTACCACCCCCATACAAGCCCCCCAATAGGGGTGGCGCACCCCCCCCTGTGCCCCCATTATTGCGCCTGGTGCAACGAAGGGGGGTATGCAATGAAAAAATATAACACACACCCAACATGGAGGAAGATGAGGAACCTACTAAGTGCTCAACTAAGAAAATAAGAGCTTAGAGAAGCTGGGCCTAAGAATGAAGTAGTACAAGTCACAACCCTTAGAGGGTAATAATATGATGAAGAGAGATTATCTAAGTGATCATAATCTGGATTGGGGGCAAAAATTTGCCAAAAATTCATAGTGCTCAGAATCGCACTGAACTAGAATGACCGGATAAGGCTTGTCGCCGGGAATATCCGGTGCATTTCATTTCACTCAAAAAAAACTCCGTATGTGAAAGTTAGAGCCTGTTTTTCACCATTTCAAATAGGAAAATTTAAAAAAAGAAGAGGTCAAATAGGGTCAAAGGTCAAAATTTGGGTTTTTTCACCGGCCAACGACATGATGGCACTTGTCAATTTTTGAGTGGCCTTAATTTTTGAGCACATGGTGCAATTTCATTGGTTTGTGGAGAGACAATTGGGTGCTGACACATGGCAAGCCCAGAGGTTGCCATGTGCCCCTTTCCAAGTTCTGAATTATATAGTCCAAGGTCGAATTTTTTTTATTAAAGACCAAAGTCTGAATTTTATATTACATGGGCAGAAATTTTTATTAAAGTTCAAAGGTTATCAAAGGTTGGATATGCATATATTTTGGTGAAAAATTTTATACAGGCGGAAGGGTGGAGGTCGGGGCTCGACCCCATGACCTCCCCAAAGCGAGCGCACATGCATACCACTATGCCCCAACTTGTGACTTAATAGTGATAGCGCAAAACATCTATTTGTAGTTTAACAAAGGTTGCAACAAGGGTTTAAAGGGACAGCCCCTAGGGGCCAGCCCTTGGTCCACGAGGCTATGTCCCTGATCAGGCTTAAGTTAAATGGCACGAGTTAACCATTTAAACCTCACTTAATTAACCATAAACCAGTTTATGTCGCTAATTCGATTTCTTAATTCAGATTTATGTTAAATGTGCTTAATGCACTAAGCCTCCAGTTAACTGCAATTAACCTTAATTAAAAAATGCTTAATTCGGTGGAGAGTTTGGTGGGTTCGCCAATTTCGGCGCAACCTCCATTTTTGGTGGACTTAACTGGAGTTTCTTTAGTTTTAGTGGGGTTTCTTAGGCTAGAATTGAATGAGGCATAACTGGAGCATTTTTCAACCAATTTTGGCTCAGAAAGAGTCATTCCTAGATGTTTTGGATGCTTTGAGCATGATGGTGTAGGTTGTATAGGCGTTGGAGCACTTCTGTAAGTGATTTTTCCACTTTGAATATTAAAGAAGCCTAGGGCCACTAGGAGAGGGGGTCATGCCTAGACCATTTGAAGATCATTTTCAGAGCTTGAAGAGTCTATTTTGAGATTTTTGGGTCTTCTGAATCCAATGGAGCAGGTTGAAAATCCATTGGATCATTGTAGGTGAATTTAATCATATATTTTACCATTAATCTAAAGAGGGCCTAGCCAGTTGAAGCATGTCCATGGAGATCTAGCCCAAGAGGGGTGAACTCCATTATCAACTATTGTGTAATGTGCTTGTTGTGTGTTATTTATCTGAAAATTATTTGTTGTACATGTGTATTTAAAAACTATTTTACTTAAGAACTTTCTCATAAAAGACACTAAAACTTGACATATATACCCTTTAACAACTGGTTAATTTGAGGCGATCCTAAACACATTTTTTTTTAACATTGACGAGGGAGCTAGCACAAAAAAAATAGTTTGCCCATATTCAGACCACTAAGAGTCTCATGAACTGTATGCAAAGTCCAAAGCAACAGAGGGAGTTAAAAATAGAGGATAATGATGATATACTAATTAAATTTCTCATGGAATGTAAAGAAGCTTCAGGAAAAAAGATAGTGCCAAGAGCATTAGAAAAAGAACAAGAGCCTCATGTTTTTAAAACTAATAAATTTTGTGTATGTGCAGGTCCTGAAGGTGGAGATATATTGTAAGCTACCACAATGGGGGAGGAGAGTGTGAAATTTCCCTTCGGAGTATGGCACGAAAATAATTGTAGCACAATGTCCAATCATGATGCTCATGGAGCATAATAAGGGAATTAAGTTGTCAGAGGAATTAAAGCTAGAAAATAAGTAAGATACAACCCAAAATATACATCCACCTCTCGCTGAGAAGAAGAATGATGAAACAGATGTACATGAAGGTCCCTCTATGATAGAATATGAGAAAGACATTGTTGATGATCCCACGGACCGTATGGACCCCTTGGATCCTCCCCCATGTGACCCCCCTACCAGGAAAAGACCATTATGCCTTCATGATACTTTACAGGATGCTGAGAGATATGCTCTCACCAAAAGGACCTTTGAAGAAATCAAGAAGGCATGCCAATACCAAAGATATGTTGTGGCTATGAGAAACATGATACATGTTGAACTTTCCACTTTTGAATAAGTTATGAAGGAACAATTTTGGAGGATGCCATGGCCAAAGAGTATGAGTCAATCATGAAGAAATACATATGGGATGTTGTACCGAGACTGAAAGGGAATTTTTTTGTGACTTCAAAGTGGTTATAAAAAATAAACATGGGGCTGATGGAAGCATTGAGAAGTAAAAATCAAGGTTTGTGGCTCGAGGTTTCTCTCAGAAAGAGGGACAATATTATGATCATATATTTTCTCCTATTTCTCTATACACTACTATTCGATCTATTGTTTCCCTTGCTGATTTTAAAGGGTGGATCCTTAACCAGACGAATGTAAAGACAATATTTATTCATGGCATACTATAAGAAGTTTATATTGAGAAGCCTCAAGGATTTGAAATAAAGGAAAAAAAGACTCAAGTTTACAGGTTGAAGAAAGATTTAGATGGTTTGAAGCAAGCCTACAGAGCCTAGTATGCCCACATTGATAGAGACTTGGTGAATCACGGATTCATAAGAAGAAAAATTGACCTGAACCTCTAATTCAAGGTGGTTCAAAGTATGCCTTTGATTTTAGTTTTATATGTTGATGATATATTCTTGATAGGTCATGAGCCCATAATGTTTGAGTGTAATATGGACATGGAATCTTAATTCAAGATGAAGGAATTTGGTCTCATGCACTACTTCCTAGGCCTTGAGGTGTGGCAAAGGCCTGGAAAACTTTTCCTCTCACAAGGAAAATATGTTTTGAAGTTGCACGAAATATTTTTTATTGTAGAATTCAAGTCCCTAGCCACACCCATGGAGAGAAACTTCGAGAAGTTGTGGGGAGAAGTTGTAGGACCCAATTTGGAGAATCCATCCGAGTATAGAAATTTGATTGGGGCTCTGATGTTCCTTGTGAACACATATCCAGATATATGCTTGTCTTGTCTTAGGATTGGGGTAACTCGTGAAAAATAGGTGTGTCTGATTCTTTGTCTTACGGTAAGTGAGTATCTCACCTATTTTCATTCCAGGGTGTGTATGATCCTTACCTTAAGGTAGGTGTGTATCTCCCCCAGCTGAGTATACCCCACTACACATCCTTCCCACAAGATAGGATTTTTGGGTTTGTTCCTCCCCATATGGCCAATGGATTGAGAGGTGAATTGGGTGTGTCTAATCCTTACATTGTAGGATAAGTATATATCTCCCCCAAGTTCCTTGGGTAGTGCCTGATCCTTGCATATGGAGAGTGTGTATATCCTCCCAAGGTGATGGATGGAGCTGTTATACCACTAACTCTTGAGGGTCAAGTTGAGAAGATCAACGGATAATAGGAGAGTTGTGATCCTTACCTCACGGTATGTTGTATCATGCATATTGTCCCAACGATAGGAGATTCGTGATCCTCACCTTTCCGTGTGTCATATATTGCCTATTTTTTGTTGGTAGTGGGTTGAGCTAGGCTCCTTGATGTGGTTACAGGATGATCACGAATACTTTGTGTTGTTCCATATTGAGCTAATCTCTTTGATTTTGTTGAGGATTGAGCTGGGCTCTTTGATTATGATATGAGTTAAGCTAAAAATCTCGTATGATGATGGTTTTCGGGTGGTAGCATTGGGCTCACCACTTGTAGTGATTTCAGGTGGTAGCAGTGGCTCCTCGATGGATTGAGGGTGGTAGCTTGGGATCTCCTCTAATGGAAAATTCTTCTTCTTTTAGATTCAATAGTGTACAAAATATGAGCAGAGATGAGTAAAGACATAATTTGATGATGAAAAGATGTTTATGATGAGACATATGTTGTAGTCGATAATTTCTCCCTAGCTGAGAGGGAGTGTTAATTTGTCAGCTCAGGGATAAATTCCCTCCTTTGAACAACATTCCTCACCAAGAAAGACCCCTAATACCCCTTGGAAGAATTTAATTTGGTAAAAAAAATATATGTTATTTTTAATATGAAAACTCACATGTGAAAAAATGGACAACTCGACCCTAAAAATAAATTGGACACCCTTGGAAGCTTATAAATACAAGTCAAGTGACCCTCATTTGGTGATGATCATCAAGTATTTTCTTCTTCTCTCTTCTTTGGTTTGGTGCACACAAGTCTAAAGTTGGTTTGTGGATATTGGTTCGTACATGTCCAAGATTTCAAGTTTCAAAGGTTGCACGTGCGAATTAGGGTGTCTGGGTTGTAGCCACAAGGTTGTCACATAAAATTTTCTACTACTTCCGCGCAAATATAAGCCTATGCATGCAGCCAAAACGCTTCAGCCACAAGCATGAATTTTAGCTCTGTGCAACCGATAATTATGCTTTATTTGATAGTTGACCAAATATTCTAACAGGTGACCACATATATCAACAATTTACTATAGGCTTGTGAAAAATGATTTTGATCAATATTGTTGTTGGGCTCATTTCTTGGATATTGTCTAGTTGGATTTGCTGGATAATTTTGTGATTGATGAATTGGATCATTGTAATCTCTTATTGCTGAAAATTTTATGACCATCTAATAAGAAGAATAATTTGAAAGGGTTTTACCCCTTGTGGGGTTTTTCCTTGGTCTCCGATCAATCCTGGTGTCTTTGCTTGTGAGTGATTTTATTCTATTGTTCCATTATATTTCGTTGCATTGATGATGATACTATTATTTCTATATAATTTCATATGTTTTTAATGTTATGATGTTGTGGGGTGAATTCAATATGTAAATAATTAAATGCAATTATCTAAAGCAAAGAACAATATAGCCCTAATAAACTTAACAAGGGTGGTGCTAGGCAAGGAAGTTGTAGCTTCATCCAAAGGTTGTGAGCTCCTTCTAGTGGGAGTTGGTAAATCTAGGGTTCTATCCCTTCTAGTTGTAGGCTTGTAGATTCCCTTAAATGTAATAAAATTATATATTGGGTAATGATTTTGATATTAAATTGTATAGTGGTTAATGCTTTTGATACTAAATTGTAAGAAAAAGTGAAATATTGATCCACCCCCCTCTTGTTATTTCCAACAACATTTTGTGCAGTTCTTGGAATAGTTCAAAGTAGTGTTGCAATAGCTTGTATAACTACTCTTGCTCCTTGGACTTCTCTATACACAATTTTTAGTTTGTGCATGACAATAACAAGATAGCTATGTATGATTTGGTTGGAGAGTTCCAATCTACTCTTTTTGGGGTTGAAAGACTAATAAATAAAACTATCCTAAGGCTTTGGTCAGGCCATAGGCTTCTACAATTAAAACAAGTGCTAAATGTGTTGGGTCCAACAATCCTTGAATATGCCTCTTAATCTCCTTGTTTTCTAACAATGCATTCCTATGAGACACCTAATTGGAATAATAAATCCATGTTATAGGTCAATGTGGTGCTTGTTTGCATGGATTGGAGGCGTTTTGTTCACTTCTTAGAATAACTCTAAATAGTGTTGAAATAATTTGTTTAGCTACTTTTCTTCTTGGACTTCTTTAGTCACAATATCGAGTATGTCTGTGACAAGGCCTTAATATATTTGCATGATTGATTGGAGAGTGTCATTCTAATATTTTGAGGTTACAACACCAATGATGGAAACTATTCTAAGGCTTTGATCAACCCACTTATGTAGATGAAATGAGTGATAAGTGTGTTGGGTCCAACAATTCTTGAATACACCATTTAGCCTTCTTTATTTCTAGTAATGAAGTCTTGTGAGGCACTAATTAGCATAACAAATCCATGACATAGGTCAATGCAGTGTTTGTGTCACATGGAGGAATTTTCATTTGGTGCTTGGACTAGTCCAAAATAGTGTTGCAATAAATTTTCCAACTAATTTTTCTACCAAGATCAAACTTGAAGGAGCCACTAGCTATAGGGAATGGAATGCAAGAGTATAAATCATTCTCGAAAGGAAAAAGGTCTTGAGAACTGTCATAGGTAAGGTCACTATGCCTATTGAACAAGAACCTAAGGAAAAATATCTTGAAGATGATATTTTGGCAAGAAGTATTTTGTTAGATTTTGTTAGGGATCATCTAATTCCCAATATTATTGAACATAAGACTGCTAAGGCTATGTATGATGTTATCATTGAAATGTATACCATTAATATTCTGAATCAATCCATCAATATAATAGGTAAAATTACTAACATCAACATGACAAAGAATGACAGTATAACATCCTACTTTGTCAAGATATCTCAAATTAGATACCAACTCAAAGGCATTGATGAAGAGTTTTCTTACAAGGAATTGGTAGTTGTTTCCTTGGGTGGTCTCCCTAGATCTTTGGACTCATTTGCTTCAGGTATTAACACAAGGTAGAATGCTCCAACCTTTGAAAAATTATGGGCGAAATGCACACAAGAAGAGTCAAGACTCTACTCTAGAGGAGACATTGAAGATCCTACTATAGAAGTATTTTCAAGTCATGTTAAGGGAAACAAGAAAAAGAAACATAACTTTCACAAATTTGAAAGAAATGTTAGTTGAAGACAAGGTACTAAATATGCTTCAAGAAATGATTCTTCCTCTCATAAAACACCTCCTCCTCCCTCTCTAGATAGAAGAGGTAGAAGAGGTGAAAGATAGTAGAAGAGACATAAGAGATAGAAGAGATAGAATAAATTTGTCAAACATTCAATGCTTTCGTTGTCAAGCTTATGGTAATTATCAAACTCAATTTCCATGAAGGAATCAAAGAGATGACTATGACAGGGATGATGATTGGAAAAGATGTAGAAGACATCATGCATCTACTGCTAATCTATATGAGCCATATTAAAAGAGGAGGCATCAAAGAACTTATTCTGAATTTGAACACTAATTCATTTGTGCTCTTACAGGTTCCATTGAAAATCATGATAAAATTTGGCTTGTGGATAGTGGTGCCTCTAGGCACATGACTAGAAATCATGACTATTTATCTGAAGTACTCGAAATAATTTCTCTCAAAAGGTTGAGCTTGGAGATAATATCAAATATGAAGTCAAAGGCATTGATACATCTTCTTTCCAATTAAAATCCAAATGTAATATATCTATTAGCAAAATTTTATATGTTCCTAGTTTGAAGAAGAATTTGTTGTCCATATCATCTCTTGAAAACAAAGGGTATAGAGTTGCTTTTTTTGATGGAAAAGTCTTAGTATGGAAGAAAAATTGACTTTTTGTTTATGCTAAATTAATTCGGGTACGAATTGGAGGACTATATCATCTCCTTGGTCATTCATTCTCTTAGTTTTTGTAGCATCGTATGTGTTCTAGCCATGAAATTTGGTGGAGAGGCTAGAATACATGAGATCTCCAAAACCGAAATGGTTTCTCGAAATTCCACCTAGAAGTGTCTCAATTAGATTATTAACCGATTTTTAAACATTTCCCAAGTCTAAACTTAGGGAATATGGTTAATTAATCAGTACTAATTGAGATAAGGTGAGAATCATCTAGAAACTCACACAGATCGACTCCAAGATGATCTTATCCATTGATTAAGTTTTAATCTTGGTCCCTGGTGCTCTAATAATGGATTTTAAGAAGAATTTGATGGCCACTTAGAGAAGATACAAAAGTGAAAATACTCAGTTGCCCCGGCAGTTCAATTTTTCTTAGTAGCAGAGACTCAACAGAGAAGATAGAGCTAGAGGGTGAGTAGAAGGTGGTATAGGAGGTCAACAACAGTCCAAGTGGAAGTATTCCAGTTTTGGGAAGAGGGAGTGAGAGGAAGGCCCAAATCCCTGAGGTTTTGCGCAAGCACTGAATAGATGTTGATGCAGAAGGTTCAGTGTGTGGCTAGGGAGGAAATTTCAGGGCTCAAATTAGCTGTGGGGTGAGAGAAAATTCTCACAATTTTTTCCAGTATTTTCCTAATATTAGATTGCTAGTAGAGCATCTAAATTATTATATTTGTTGATATTGCAACAAGATGATGAGCTTAGTGAAAAGAGTCGCCTTCACTAAGTGGGCTCGCAGGCTATTTTTGGCGCAAGTATATTTTTAGACTATGTCTATTTTTAGACATGTCGATCATATTCTATGAGTTGTAGGATGCTATTTGTGGATGGTTGGTTAAGTTGGAAAAATAGATGGACTTCTATTTTTAGACATATTGGGCGGAGTCTATTTTTAGATTGCCAGTCTAAAAATAGATATGTCGAATATTATTAGCTCTTAATAATATTTGGACTCTAAACATTATCTTATTCTCTTGGAGCACTTTAGTTAAGTGCACAAATGTGGCACAGGAGCTGACAGAAGGAATTACGCTATTCCTGAGGGTTAAGTGGAGCTATTGCATGGAGGACTTCAGTTAGAACTCATGTGACAGAGTTTGGTGGAGTTGTAGAAGTAGTTCATGGAGTTGTATTCAGTTTAACTCAGTTAGAATTAGTTGAGCTAGTTGTATCTAGTCTAACTGATTGATACACTAGTGAGAGTGGTGTGAATTAATTTTTAATTAATTCACTAAATATTAACTCATTAATCAACTAAAAAATACATCAGTTAACTACAGTGCATGGATAGTTTCAATGGAGACCAGTGGAGAGATAGGTGAAAAGGCAAGATGACTATCAGTTGTGACTATAGTGATGCATTGATTGCATCCAACACTCAGTAGAGATGACAATGAGGATTGTGTAGTGCAAACCAGGTGGATTCGATTTCATTCAAAGCCATTCTTCAGCAGGGATTGCGCATTAGAGGCAGGCTAGCAAGTGGCAGAGATCGGTGCATGGATTTGCTAGATCAGACCTGATTAGTGTGGAGCGATTGTATTGTACTGAGAGCTTGACATGTTCAGCTTTATATGAGGATTGTTACATGATCTCTATGACATATATTATATACATATGGTTGGGGTTTTTAGCTTTAGGATTTCCCGTTAAAAAAATTGTGTTAATGTGTGTGAATTTTTATGGTTTCATGTGTGCTTTGCAATTGATTTAATTTACGCATGTGATGATCAATAGTCGAATAGATTCTGTATTGTGCATGAATTTAAAATAGTGTGCGATCAAGAGAATATTGGATATATAACACATTATTTATATAATTTCTACATGGTATTAGAGCGATATTGATCACAGCAATTGTAATTATTGAAGCAGTTGAGTTTTGTGCTGGTGGGTCAATTTGTTGCCGGTGTTTTCTTGGTGTGAGTTATGAAATGTCTTCCAACGAATTGCGATTGGAGTATGCCCTTTATGGCAGCTCAAATTATATTGCATGGAAGGATAGGATGGAGGTGGTGTTGGATGATAATGGGTTGAAGGAGTTCGTATATGAAGAAATTCCAAAACCTGCTTCTAGCAATGCAACCGCACTTGACGCATGGCAAAAGAAGACAAAAAAATGTCGAAGGAGTTTGTTGGAAGGAGTGAAGGATCACATAATGTCCAACCTTCATGGTAAAGCTTCTCCATTCTTGATGTGGAAAGCTTTGACAGACTGGTTCCAAAGCAAGAGCGACCAGAGGAAGTTGGCGCTCAAAGATAAACTCGGGAAAATAAAAATGGAGAAAGGTGACAATATACCCAAGTACCTCACGAAGTTTGTCCAATGCAGGGATGAGCTAGGAAGTGTGGGGGTTAATGTAGATGAAGAGGAATTGGTGAGCTTGGCTCTCCTTGGGCTTCCGAAGAGTTCGAATTCCTATGAGGACTCTGTCAATGGTCAGGATAAACTGCCGGGATGGGAGTGACTTTGGTCGGATCTTGTGCAGGAGGAGATAAGGTGGAGTGCCAGGGATGGATCTTCATCGAAGAATGAAGATAAAGAAAATTGTGCTTTGGCTGCCAAAGCAAGGAAGGAAGGAAAGAAAATCCTTCTCAATCCGGTGAAAGGAAAAGACGGGGACATGTCCAAGGTGAAGTGCTTTCACTATCACCAACACGGAAATTACGCCACTAATTGTCCACAGAAGAAGAAAAATAAGTAGGCTACTAGATCTGCAGCTGGAGAGGCCTTAGCCTCACATTTTGAGCTGGATTTTTCGCTGATCGCATGCTTGGTCTCAAGTGTGATGGGATCGGTGTGGTTTCTTGACAGTGGTGTGTCTTTCCATATGGCTGGAGACAAATACTTGTTTATTGATCTGGAGGAAAAGGATCTTGGAGTGCACATCGAGATGGGCGATGATGGTAGATACAGTGCGACTGGTATCGGGACCATTTCCTTTGAGAGGGAGTCTGGAAAACCTTTCATCTTGAAGGATGTCATGCATGTTCCAGGATTGAAGAAGAATCTGATCTCTATGGCGATGTTGGAAGACAAGGGATATGATGTTGTCTTTAGTGAGGGAAATTAAGGCTTTCCTGTGTAGTAAGGCAACTGGTGAAACTCAGAGGATAGGGGTTCGAGTTAAGAACCTTTATCAATTGTAGGTAGATGGCTGCGCAACAATGGCAGGAAAAGTAGAAGGAGTGGTGAGCCGGGATGAGGGAAAATTGTGGCACAGGAGATTGGGCCATCTTCACCATGGCACTTTAAAAATTTTGCAGCAGATTTCTACCGTGCTTCCCAAGGGTACACTTGCGTAGTCAGATCAGTGCAAGGGATGTATTTTGGGAAAATTTGTGAAAGCCACCTTTCATGAGAAGGATAGTTGTGCCACGACGATCCTTGAGAGAATTCACACAGACGTGTGTGGACCTTTCTCAATAGCTTCGACAACAAGGCATAGGTATTATGTGATATTTGTTGATGAATTTTCTCGTAAGCATTGGATCTTCTTCATGCAGAAGAAGAGCGAGACATTCTCAAAGTTCTATGAGTTCAAGGCACTAGTGGAGAAAGAGTCGGGGAAGCAGGTGAAAGATATTAGGAGTGATAATGGTGGTGAATTCATCTTTGGAAAATTCAAAGACTTTTGCAGCGCAGAAGGAATTCGAAGAGAGCTCATAGCGCCTCATAACCCATAGCAGAATGGGGTCGCAAAGCGAAAGAACAGAACGATCGTGGGTAATGCACGGGCGATGTTGCATGATCAGGGCCTTCCCATACACTTGTGGGCAGAAGCATGAAATGTTGCGGTTTATGTGAAAAACCTTTGTCCTCATAGAGTACTTGGCATGAGTACACCCGAAGAGGCGTTTTCTGGTAAGAAGCCTGATATTTCTCATTTGAAGATTTTTGGCTCACCTGTTTACATTCATGTGACGAAGGATTCCAGGAAAAAGCTGGAGCCGACCGCAAAGGTTGGGATATTTGTGGGGTACACAGAAACACCCCACAACTATCGTGTGTATTTTCCGAGCAGTTGGAGAAAAATATGTCTGGCTTGAATATCAAATTTCAGGAGGAGCTTCATGAAGTTGTGGTTGTCGCTTGAGAGGAGCTACACTTACATGCGGATTAGGAGCTACTAGTTCTAAGGATGAGCCTCGGGATGTGGATCAGCCACAAGAGGAGGTTCATGGGTGGAAGAAACGCTCATGCGAGCACCAAACATCCAGGAGAGGGCGGAAGCACACTATAGAAGTTGAGCAACTGGCTCAAGATGCAGAGAAGGTTGTAGAAGCACCTACATCACAACATAGACAGAGACAGTCACCTGACCAGTATACTGGATACATGGCTCTTATGAGCAAGTGTATCGTGACAGAGCCATCCTCTTTCGAGGAAGCTGTGGAGGATCCCGCATTGGTAGATGCCATGGTGGAAGAGTATGATTCGATTGTCAGAAACGGTGCATGGGAGATTGTCCCAAGGCCGGAAGGGAAATCAGTGGTGGGTTCGAGATGGATCTACAAAGTGAAGCAAGCTGCTGACGGGAGCATCGAGAAGTACAAGGCAAGATTTGTTGCCCAGGGCTTCTCACAGATTGAGGGGATCGACTATGAAGAAACCTTTGCACCTGTCGCAAGGTATTCTTCCATATGGACCATCCTTGCTCTCTCAGCGCAAATGGGTTGGCACATTCATCAGATGGATGTGAAGACTGCATTCCTCAATGGAGTCATTGAGGAGGAGGTGTACATAGAGCAGCCTAAAGGATTCGAAATCTTCAGTAGTGAGTCACATGTGTGCAGGCTCAAAAGAGCACTGTATGGGCTGAAACAAGCACCTCGTGCCTGGTACACACGGATAGACAGTTATTTCACCGGTCTTGGATTCACCAAGAGTGAGGCAGATCCAAACCTATACCAGATTGTGGTGGAGGGTAAGTTGCTGATCATTGTACTTTATGTAGATGATTTGATACTGATAGGTGACGAACAGTTGATACTCTCATGCAAGGTTGATCTTACAAAGGAATTTGAGATGAAGGACTTGGGCCTCCTTCATTATTTCTTGGGATTGGAAATTTGACAGTGGAAGGATGGAATGTTTGTGTCTCAAGGCAAGTATGCCTGGGAGATACTAGAGAAGTTCAACATGCAAGGCTACAAGCCTATCGACACTCCTCTTCCTGGTGGTTGGAGGAAAGAGGATGCTACATCGGCAGAGTTAGTGGATGCCACTGTTTATCGACAGTTGGTTGGTTCGCTCATGTATCTAGTCAATACATGACCGAACATATGCTATGCTGTTAACCAACTTTCACAAGCTATGGTTAAGCCTACTAAGCTCTTTTGGAAGGCAGGCAAGCATGTATTGAGATATCTCAGAGGCACATCGGGATATGGATTATGGTACAGACAGTCGGATGAGGTGAAGCTGCATGGCTTCACAGATGCAGATTGGGCAGGGAGCCCAATGGACAAAAGGAGCACAACTGGAGGGATTTTCAGTATCGGGTCTACAACAGTTTCTTGGTACAACAGGAAACAAAGATCCGTGGCACTCATTTCAGCAGAGGCCGAGTACATGGCAGCAAGTTTGGCTACATGCGAGGCTATATGGATGAGGAAGATCCTGGTCGGGTTGTTCGGTTCACACTTAGATCCTACTGTGATATATTGTGATAATCAGAGTTGCATTAAACTCTCGGTTAATCCAGTATTTCGTTATAGATCTAAACATATTGACATCCGATACCATCATATCAGAGATTGTGTGTAGCGGAAGATCATGTTACTATCTTACATTCCTACGGAGGATCAGGATGCTGATATTCTGACGAAGGCGCTCACCAGGAGCAAATTCGAATACCATAGAGACAGGATCGGGGTGGAAAATAATCCCTATCTTGTTGAGAGGGAGTGTTGAGATTGCAACAAGATGATGAGCTTAGTGAAAAGATTCGTCTTCACTAAGTGGGCCCACAGGCTATTTTTGGTGCAAAGTCTATTTTTAGACATGTCGATCATATTCTATGAGTTGCAGGATGCTATTTGTGGGTGGTTGGTCAAGTTGGAAAAATAGATGGACTTCTATTTTTATACGTATTGGACAGAATCTATTTTTAGATTGCCAGTCTAAAAATACATATGTCGAATATTATTAGCTCTTAGTAATATTTGGACTCTAAAAATTATCTTATTCTTTTGGAGCACTTCAGTTAAGTGCACAGATGTGGCACAGGAGCTGACAGAAGGAATTACACTATTCCTGAGGGTTTAGTGGAGCTAATGCATGGAGGAATTTAGTTAGAACTCATGTGACAGAGTTTGGTGGAGTTGTAGAAGTAGTTGGTGGAGTTGTGTTCAGTTTAACTTAGTTAGACACAGTTGAGCTAGTTGTATCTAGTCTAATGATTGATACACTAGTGAGTGGTGTGAATTAATTAATAATTAATTCACTAAATATTAAATCATTAATCAACTGAAGAATACATCAGTTAACTACAGTGCATGGATAGTTTCAGTGGAGACCAGTGGAGAGATAGGTGAAAGGGAAATATGACTATCAGTTGTGACTATAGTGATGCATTGATTGCATCCAACACTCAATAGAGAGGCCAATGAGGATTGCGCAGTGCAAGCTAGGTGGATTCGAGTTCATTCAGAGCGATTCTTCAGCAAGGATTGCGCAGTAGAGGTAGGCTAGCAAGTGGCAGAGATCAGTGCATGGATTTGCTAGATCGGGCCTGATTAGTGTGTAGCGATTGTATTGTACTGAGAGCTTGATATGATCAGCTTTGTATGAGGATTGTTACATGATCTCTGTGACATATATTATCTACAGATAGTTTGGGTTTTTAGCTTCAGGCTGTTATTCATCAGTATTTTTCACCTATTGTTGATGACTAGATTCCTTAGCTAAGTTTTCTAGAAGCTAATCTCACTATGTTAGTTTGTCATCTAGAAAACCCCCAAACGAATTTTTGTCTTCCTAGCCCTTCCTGTCAGCCTATGATAAGAGAAATATTCAATTTTAAACTCATGTCTTTTTTCATCAAAATATCCCTGTCTATAGCTATCTTAGCCTTCTTTCTCTGTTATCATTTTCCCCTTGTTTCTCATGAAACTCACTGTCCAACATTTGACAAAGTGTCTCCTTCCTATCCCTGATCTTCTTATTAAAAAACCATTTGATTATGCTTAAGAAAACAATCAGAATCTATGAAATTTTCCCCTAAGTTAGATCTTGGTATTTAGGTGTCTTTTCCTTAGCAAAAATGTCCTAAGCCAAAAAGCCTCTGTTTAGTACCAATTAGCCATAGATTGTCTTCTCGTTTTGCAAAAATAAGTCTTGATACATCCATAGGTCGCGCCACTAAGAGGTCTTTTTGTCTCAGTTTGGAAGAAATTATGCAAAGATCCAATATAGAAAAAGATAAGTATGTTCATTGTCTAAGAAACATGCTTAAGGTCAAACAAAATCTCCATCAGATCCCAAGGAAGTTCTTTAGAGTTCAAAGTCATTGATTGTTACATCTCTGCAGGGGTGTGATTTCATCAATGATCAATTTGCAAACGGAGTCAAAGGAGATTAGTCAAAGGTGTCTAGCAAGCAAGTACTCTACAATTTCAAATCACATGGTTTCTAGTCTAAGGGTTCACAGGGATGTTTTACAAAGGATATATATCTCAGATCATGTTTCATAAAGAAAATTGTCAATTTTCAACTTCTTGCCCATTTGATATGATACCAAGCAGACATGTGATTTGTAGAAAGGTAATACATTTTGGAAATAGATGAAATTTCATATATACAGTGCTAACCTCCTTCATTAAAAGAATATGGTTAAGGGAACATTAAGAACCTCCTCCAAAAAAGAGCAGATGGTTGGGAACATAATAGGACCTCCTTCATTGAAAAGTAGATGGTTAAAGGGAACAATGTAACCTCGTTCATTCAAAAATTAGAGGGTTAAGGTGTCAAAGTGTTTTCAGAAGTTATTAGTCACCTCCTTCCAAGAGATGGGCAAAAGAGGCATCAACATGTTTTTCATATGGTTTTTGAGGAATTTCCTTTTGAAAAACAGGTTTGAAAATAGTGATAAAACAATAGGAGTTCATAAGTCAAAAGCCTATTCCATATCATAAACTAGAGCTTATCTGAGAGAGATAGCATGAGGATGTTAACAGGATCTGATCCTACATTTGTGAAGCCTTCCCCAAAGGATAAATCACAGGTTACAATTCTGACTAAACAAGCCTTTTTATGGATGGTTAAGTTGACGGGCCTAAATCTCAGTCTCTAAACCTATCTGCAAAATGATAAATGGACAGACCGCCTATATAACTGATGAGAAAAGGGCATGATAGCTTTGAGTAAGTTCATTATGATTATCAAAGCTAAGCTCCCCCAGGTTATAGATGAAAAGAAAAACTGGAAGAAGTTACCTTTCAAATCAGTCAAAGACAGAGGGCAGGTGGTTGAAACAAATGATTTTGCATTAAAAGAGGGCCTTTTTTATCACGAAGTTTATGAGATAAAAACATTATCTACATAGAAGGCCAAGGAGAAGGATTATCTTTAAGTTAAAAAGTTTTTCCCCATGAATGACATGGAAAGCATAGTTAAAAAGGGCAGCAAGATTAAAAATACTGTAAAGTAAAACAACTTGAGTTTCCTTTGCAAAAACATAGGTGCTAAAGTTCAAAAAGGTTTTTCAATCTTTGAAAAAGGAGGAAGAGGTTTTGGTCTTTTGAAATAAACCCCTATAAGTATAAAGGACGTGAACCAAGCTCTCATTACGCTTATTGGCTTTCCCACAAAGAAAGGAGACGTTTTTGAGCAATTGTGAAGATTTTCCAGGCTTAAATCTCAGCACGGCATGCCTGTAGAAAAGGCGCAATGTAAATTCTGAAGCTACATGGCACGCCAATAACGCTACGTGGTGTGCCTGTGTCGGGCGCCCAGGCCGACCTAACAGGCCTTTCTGTGCGACGCATTTGGCACTAAACGCCCGCCCATTGCAAAAACACCCCAAATGTTTTTACCCACTGCACCAACACTCAAGGGACCTCAAACCCTCATTCTCTAAGGTATTTCTCACCTTCTTGATCGAGTTTGATTTCAAAGGAGGGTTTACATCATAATTTTCAAAGAAATCAAGTTTTCTCTTGGGTTGTGAAATAGTGAGGGTTTTGTGTTAGCTTAGAAAAGGGTTTTTCTTGCTGTGAAAAACAGTGGTTAAAGAGGGTTAAACATGCCAATATAGAAGTTCTGTTTGTGATTTAAAGAAGCAGAGGATGTGTGCAAATTCCACTAGGAAGCAAAGTTTGTGCAAAAGGTCTCATAACCAGCTTGAAGGAGTGTTTTAAACAGTGTGTTTCATAAACACATTTTTCTTCAAATTTGCCCACACTTTGCTTGCCAAACACGAAAGAAAACCGTGATCATCTAAAGGGAAAGAGTTTGTTAGGAGGCTTACTGCTCAGTAAAAAAAGGGCTATCTGTTGTTTTGAAAAAACAATAACCATCACATAACAAAATTTTTATTCAAAATTAGAACAAAATGTTTCCTGAGGGGTATAACCTTTGTTTTTAAATCAATCCCTTGAAAAAAAATAGTGATCATTTACGAGGAAACAAATTTTGTTAGGAGGCTTGTTATTCAATGAAAAAGGGATATCTTTTTCTATGGAGAGACATCATTCATCATAGGAGGGCAGTTTTGTTTTCAAAACAGAACACATTGTTTGCTAAAGGGTACAGTCTGTGTTTTAAGTCAGTGCCTTGAATCAGCTATACCTAAAGAGGCAGTGTTTTTCAAAGGGACATCTTTATTTCTTCAAATCACCACAATAAATAGTGATCTGAGGAGAAGGATTTCATACAATCAAATCAAAGGAGAGCTGATTGTGTCCTAACAAACTTGTGGGCTAACTAAAACAAACTTGGTTTTTATCAAAAAGTAAAGAGTGTGTTGATTGAAGATTTATCACAGTAAACATTTGAGACAATTTCCTTAGTGACTCAGCCAAGAATCTTAGAAGAAAAATGCCTCCCAGGCAAGATAGCAGAAGTGGTCCTCACAAAATGTATGAACCTTTTTCAACTGAGGAAGTGAATGCCTATCCTTCAGTGCTTTTTAACTTTCATGAAGAGGATGTTTGGAGTTTTGTCAAAAGGTTCAGGAGATGAAAAGTTATATTCCCTTGACACATCTATTTGCTTTAAGGCTGCAAGGGAAACATGTTCATCTAGTAGGCTTAGACTTCAAGCTCTCTCCTAGATCTATTTCCAGAGCTACGAAAATTCCATATATCAGAGAAAAATGGTTTAAGCAGAGCTACCTAGATTCAGATCAATATAAACCCTTCTTGAAACCAGAACATCGGGATGCATGCCCATCTATTTTTCCTTTTTCATATTTGTTGAACAGCTATGCTCCTCTCATGAAGATAATCATGAAATATTTCACATGCGAAGGGAGGTTTTCTCGGGTTTATGCTTACCATATCAGGCTACTCATGCACTTCACAAAAACCCAATTGCTAAACCTACCCTTTTTCCTCTATAGAAGTATTGAAAAGATGGCTTCTACTGTTCAAAAGAAGCCTTCCTCTCAGCAGCAAGCTTGTCTTTTCCATCATTCCCTTATCAAGATTGTCATTCTCCTTCAACTTGAGAAAAAGGGAATTTCTTGGGAAACTTTCATTTCACATCCCAATTTCGCCACCGCTTCTTCATCCCATGCATCTCCTTCACCATCCACTCATAATATTTCTCCTTCTAGTAAACCCACTCTTAAGAAGTGAAAATCTCCTATGATTGATTAAGAAGAAGAGCATAGTGAGAAAGAGAAAAACAGTTATGAAGAAGAGCATAGTGAGAAAGAGAAAAACAGTGAAGAGGATCAAAGTCAAAGGAAGCAAAGTGAAGAAGAGCACAGTGTGAAAGAGCAAAACAATGATGAAGAGGAGCAAAGTGAAGAAAAGCACAGTGATGAAAAGCAACATAGTGATGAAGAAGAGCACAATGAATAAGAGCAAAATAGTGAAGAGGGAAATGATGAAGAAATGGAACAGGTTGATGAGGAACAAAATAGTCACAAAGAGGAAAATATTGGTAGCCCACACAGTAGCAAGCATGATGAGGATGAAGCACAAAACATTGAGGATACAGAGCCTAAAAGTCCTAAAGAAAGCAGGGACAAAAGTGAACAAGGCAACCCTCAAGGAGACATGCAAGGTGACAGTCAAGGCATTCATGAGGAGGGTCAAAACAATCCTCAAAGGGACACTTTTGATGAAAGAAAGGAAATCCCACCAGCCGGCAAGGATGATGATGGGAGTAGCAAAGGCAAAGAACAAATAGAGCATGTGCTAGCTGCCCCTCCTAGGCAAGGGGCCATGATTTCTTCTCCAAAGGTAACAAAGCCCCGAACATCAAGAAAGAAAGTGGCTCAAATTGTAACTCCAAATGTTACTAGAGCACTCCGAAGCAAAGGGAAGTTGCCCAAGCAGTCCATTGTTGAATTACCAAAGAGGAGGAGGACTAAGAAGGCCACCCAAAGCAAGAGAAAAGAGAAGGAGGAAAGTAGCCATGAGAAAGAGAGGGATTTTGACATAATTCAGATAAACAGTGATGACAGTGACAATGAGACCAGAATCCTAGAGTCTCTCTTACTAAATAGATAAAAACAAATTCATGATCTAAGAGCGGATCTAGAGAGGTCTAAAAACCTCATTCATTTTCTGCAAACAAAAAACAAGAAAATGAATGTCCACATGGCAATTTATGAGACACGGGCTATCAAGTATAAAAAAGAAGCCTCCAAAGCGCAAATTAAGTTGGAAGAACTCATGGGAAAATTCAATGGCAGTGAAGAATAAGATCAGCCAAGGAGGAAGAGGCTAAGGACTATGGGACTCAAAAGAGTTTTGGAGAAGCAAAAAGAGGAAGAGGCTGCCCTTTTCCAATCTTTTCCTCTTACTACTTTATTCACCCAAGAGATAGAAAACAATAGAGAAGCATGGCTTGAAAGGGTGAATGAACACTTGGAGAATAAGTTAGAAAAGGCCAATAGAGACTTGAACCTTCAAAGAAAATTGACTGGGCATTATAAGAAGCTTAATCAATTCGCCCGAGGGAAATTGAAGGCTACACAAGAAAAGCTCAAGGAGGCTTGAAAGAGGCGCCTGGCACAAAAAGTGAAGAAAGACATATCAAGGCTTGAAATTTTGGCCTCTGCTTCTCAACATGCTTCTAAAAACCCTTGAGGGTCATGCTCACAAAAACTGGGCATAATTCGACAAGTTTTTGTTTTTTTGACATTTTTGGGCTTTTTGCAAAAAATAATGGACATCGCCATTTTAGTTTGAAGCATCGTCAAAGGTTGAAAATGGTATCATTGGATGCCATAATTTCAGGGGCATCTACTCAAAAAATTTCATATCAATTGAAGATGATTTGATCCCCCAAAGTGGCGAACAGCAATCAATTTTCCAACACTCTGCCCCGCATATCAACAAAGGCTAATTTCTGGGTTTTTCCACACAGGTCAGATTTTCATAGGCTTCCAGTGATCATTTTGGGAAAAACAAAGTATTTTCAGAAACTAGACATTTAGGGCTTTCCAACAAGCCATCACAAGTCTTGTTTTGACATCGGGAAGTCCTCCAACATTTTCCCACAAGACAGGGGATTTTCTGCTGCTATATTTCTGAAATATTTTTGTAAAAAATGCAGTTTTCTGAAGTGGCTTTTCCAAATGTGCGTTTAGCCTTTTTTGGCCATTTTTAGTTGGGAAAAGTCAATTTAATTTCCTTTTTTAGCATTTTTAGGATATTTTTATAGATATTTTGTGCCTTGGGCTTTGCAAAGCCTCAAGGACAAAATCAGATATTTTTGATGGGCCAATGAGCTTGCTAGTTGCACTAGGAGGTTCTCCTTCATCTTGGCCTATATATTCCAAGAGACTTCATTGTAAACAAGGTTGAACTTGATGGTATAGAGAAATATATGGTTATACAAGCTTGTAATAAATACTTGTCTCATGCATTGGATAATTTCTTGAATGTTTTGGATGATGAAAGAGGACTGTTGTTGGATTCCTTGACTTGGTAAAATAGTATAGTGTCCCTCTCTGTTATGTTTCTTAGTTTTCATACATATTTCAGGTTCTTGCTTGCTGTAAGAAAATAAAGAATAGATTTGAGACATGCCCTTAGAGACACCTTAGATTTCCTATTTCATTACAGCTTCTATGTTTTCTTCCTTCTTAGTCATATCAAAGAATTCTTAATTGCTCTTTGATCACTGAAGAAATTGTTTGCTTGTTTCATTTATGGTTGTTAGGCATGCTAAGTATGATTCACGGTACGCCTTGCTTACTCATGGCTAGTCAAAGCTTCCACTTCTAAAACCTTTCTTTGAATGTTTGATTGTCCTAGTTGAACCAAAGAGGTCTTGTATCGATCTTGCCCTTTGCCTAAAACTCTGCAATCTTAGTTCAAAGTGACAGATAGCTCAAAATACTATGTTTAGGAGTTCCCTCTTAGTAGCTTGAGTTATTTGTTTGTCTTAATTGTTTTTCCCCAAAGTCTAATAGCAATTTCTTAAAGTTAGAGAGTCATATATCTCTATGTATTGCTTGAATGTTTATTTCTATGCATTTATCAGTTTGTAGTTACATTTATCATGATTAATGGTTAGCCCTACCATATAAATTTCTGCTATTGAACTATTTATGTTTGAAATCCTTTGTCCTTCACAAACTTAGTGTCCATCCCACTTCATTTTACCTAAAGATCCATTTTACCTTGATCAAATCGGCCTTTCAACATACCTTGTATCACCATTTGAGGCTTTCTCGACCTTTTCGACCCCATAGCCCAGTTGATCTAACAATATTTTTATCTATCTTAATCTTTGATCAGTTCCTCCCTCAAAAACCTAAAAACAAAACCAAAAACCTACTTCATAACTAGCCTAATATCAAAAACACAAGAATCAAACAACTATACATCCCTTACACAAATAGAGAGAGCCCTCTCTTAGTCCAGGAAGGCTAGGTCCTTGGGCTCCAAAGTTGGTTTGATGTTACCTTGTCACTTGGCTTGCCAATCAGCCAAACCACGGGACACTAACACAGGCTTTCCTGTTAAAACACTGTGTTAATGTGTGTGAATTTTTATGGTTTCATGTGTGCTTTGCAATTGATTTAATTTCCGCATGTGATGATCAATGGTGGAATAGATTCTGTATTGTGCATGAAGTTAAAATAGTGTGTGATCAGGAGAATCTTGGATATATAACGCATTAGTTATATAATTTATACAATATTGAGAATTGTTGCTGAAGATTAGTAATAATACCCTCATTTGCTACACTATTTTTGCCGCATTGGGTTTTCTCGAGGACAATTTTCCAAAAATCACTGTCTAAATTCTTGTGTGTGCTAGAATTTATCAGTTTCGAGTGTTTGATTTTCCGCAATATTTTTATGGTGAAAATTGCAATAGTGATTTATTCAATGTTTTTCGTAGCAAATAAACTACATAATTAAATTTACAGTTAGGATAATAATTTCCAGTTATTGCAATATATGAAATTTTCACATTGTATCAGAGGTTAAGTGATCATCCGAGAAGCTTAGAAGTTCATAATTTTTTTTATTTTTATTTTTTATTTTTTTCTATTCAGGGGGAGCAACAGGATTGAAATTTTTTGGTGTTGTGCAATGCCTACCCAGTTAGCACGAATTTCTGGGAAGAATTATATTTTTTAGTTGCACGAGGAAAAAAAAGTTTGAATTTCCTAGGACAGTGATTCCAACAAGTATAGGGAGAATCAACAACTCAGTTTTTTGCTGAGCATATTAGAGGTTGGATATAGATGGTTTTGCAATGGTTTCGAATTACGGAATCAATGTCGGGTGGAAAGAGGAATAAGAAACTGTAAATTCTTTGGTATGACCATGGACATAATTGACATTCAGGAGGCTTAAGATTTGTCTTCTAGGTTAGAGGACGAATTTTCTTGCTTATCTGGATCAACATCACAAGATGTCTGGTATATAGACAGTGGAGCATCAACTCATATAACAGTGGTTAGGGAATATTTCTCTAGCTACAAGGAGGAGCAGATGGACTTCCAGATTACAATGGGAAACATATCTAAGTGTACTCTAGTAAGGAGAGGTACCATCAATTTTCAGAGGGAGTCAGGAGCAAGCACCAATGCTACAGATGTATTGCATGTGCAAGGATTAGGTATGAATATGATTTCAGTATCCCAGTTACAAGATAAGCGATATGATATCCACTTCTTAGGGAAGAAAGTGTTTGTTAAACACACAAGATGGAAGAAGGTAATATATATTGGAGTTAGAAGTAACAAATTGTACAAGTTGTAGCTTGACTCTCTAATGGCACTAATGGAAAGTGACCATAAAAGTGGGAAGGAACTAAATGAGTTATGACATAGGATAATGGGACATTTACACCATGGAGCACTCAATATTCTTAGGGAAAAAGTAACATGGGTTCCAGAACTTGGCATGGAACACGATGATGTATTCTAAGGAAACATTCCCAAGAAATGAAAACAAAGCTCATAAGGGGCTACAAGAGGAATCTAGTAGCAAATTTTGATATGAAGGATTTGGGGTTGATGCATTATTTCCTTGGATTGGAAGTGTGGCAGAAGGATAGGGTGATCTTCCTTGGGAAAGGAAGCATTCCAGGCATTTTCAAGAGGTTCAAAATGAAGGATTGTAGACCCATTTATACACCCATGATCACATAACTTGAAGAAGATAGATGCATGGAATGACAAGGATATTGATCCCACCTTGTATAGACAACTTATAAGTTCTCTCATGTAAATGGTAAACACTAGGCTAGATATTTGCTTCATCGTTAATACCTTAAGTCAGTTTATGGTAGAACCGAAGAGGGTACATTGGGTAGCAACAAGGCATATTTTAAGGTATGTGTGTTGCACAATTTAGTATGGGTTGAGATATACCGGAGGGGATGAAATCAGACTATGTGGATTAAAAAATGTAGATTGGGAAGGTGGTTCAGTGGACAAGAAAATTACCTCTGGTACTGCTTCAATGTTGGATTAGGGAGGGGTTCTTGGTGTAGCAGGAAGTAGAAGTCAGTAGCACTTATCTCTATAGAGGAAAATTATATGGCAGCACTCACAACCACATGTGAAGCTATATGGCTTGGGAAGTTGCTGGTAAGATTGTTCAGGCAGAGGATGAAGGTGACCGGTGTCTACTGTGATAATCAGATTTACATTAAGCTCGCTGAGAATCCTATTGTAGCTCCTAGAGACAGCCTTGAGTTGCAAAAGACCAGTGCTTAGGACATCTTAAAATTTTTAGGTTAAATGTAGATAAACATAAGGATGCCTCTGATAAAATATGGAATAAGAGAATAATGGTTTTGGTGGTTCAATAATGGAGAATACCTTGGAGTCGATTCATGTGAATTCCCTATACTGTAAGAGGGCTCAAGAGGCTATGAGGCTTGATGGATTTCAAATGGGTCAAGTATAAAACAATGAGCAGAAGCTTTAAAAATATGCAGAGGCATTGAGAAAGAACAGTGAAGGAACCCACAAGAGACAGACTTAGGAGGATTAAGAATCTGTCCCCCTCTGAACTCAGAGGAAGTGGACGTGAATGAGATATGGACAATAAGAGAGGTTTTTGGAGTGCGAATTAAGGGAGTGAAAAAAGCTTAATACATGAGCATTAACACCTGAGCGTCATAAAGACATGAATTCATGAATAAAATTTCAGACCACCGGTAGCTACATTACACGAACCATAAAAGCAACAAAGCATGAAAGATTATTACACATAAAAAAGAGATTATTGATAACAGAAGGAAACAAATACATACTACTCATTGCTCCATTTGGAATCCAGATAACAACTCTGTATCATATTAAGTTTAAAAAAATATCCCAAATATGTATCTCAGAGCATAGGGAGCACAATCATACAAAACTACAAAATAATTCTTCAAAATTCCAACACCCTTCTTTCATATTAGGATTCCCTACATATAGAGTTCTCTCTGAGGGTCTACCATCTTGATCATTTATGATCGGCCCATACCTATGAAATCAAAATATCCTACCTAACTTACAGAGCGTACATCAAGCTCCTGTCGGCTATTTTTATTCTTTTTCACTATTAGTGGCCTAAAAGCCCTTCTTTCAATCCTTCATTCAAATGTCCTAAAGATGGATCCCCATTGGGATTCGAAATTTCGACAAATGTTCCAAAATAATGTGGATAATCCAGGAAGCTATTCAATTACTTCTGAATTGAGAGAATTAAAACATGCATGGGTGAAATTGATATTTCACCAACAAAATCATCAAAATTAAACAAAAAATAGAAAAGACATGGTTGATCATGGAGGCCAATTATGGGAGCCTTCAAAACAGTATGGAGAGGAGCGATCATAGGCGGGTAGGCTGGCTATCATCATACAATTCCATCTGTTGCTTGAAAGGCTCCACTCCCTCAGTCTTATGATTTCCACTTAATCCATTGTGAAGTGGCCAGTCGTACTGTACATGCCTGGCTCTTTAGTGGAGATTTCCTGAGCAAACTGAATAAACCACAACTGCATGTTCCACCCAAAATCCCATGATATGTTTGAAATGAAAACCAGAAACTAGATTTCGGAGGGGGGCATGGATGGTTTGTGGTATTGTATGGGGGGGGTGTGAAATCACTACAACCTTCCATGTAGCACCAGAGGCGGTATTAGAAACCGACCATTTCAGACCCCCCCCTGACATTAACCTTCGGAAGGTGGAGGGGGTGTGAAATAGATTATGAGCTGTCATATGCATTGACGTGGAGTGGAGCTAAAGGTAGGATGGCATAAGTAGAAGTGGATTTAGCAGGACTCATTAACATTGAAATGGGTGAAAAAAGGCCATAGGAGGGATATTGATGACGTGGCAAGGTGGTGGGTTCGTGCCCGCAAATCATAGATCGTAGATCGCAAGATTTATGTATTAGCCGCGAGAGGTAAAGTTTAAATCCTGCGGGGAGTGATATGCGATGGGCAGGAGTGATGTGGCAGACAGAGTTGGGACCACCCGCAAATCACAAATCACAAGTTTTATATGTTAGCGACGGAGGGTAAATGATAAGATTTGTGAAGTGCGATGTGTGATGACCGGACAGAGGTGGGACTGCCCACATATCGCAAATCACAAGATTTATGTATTATCCATGAAGATTAAATATTAAAATATGTTAAGTGTGAAGTGCGACGAGCGAGGAATGAAGGATGACGTGAGACAATGGAGGTGGGGTCCCGCTCGCAGATCGCATATTGCAAGATTTATGGGCGCTCGACGGAAGGTAAGAGTTAAAAATTAAGGGGAGCGATGTGTGATGAGTGGGGGGATGAGTGACGTGGCAGATGGATGACGGGCTGCTTACGTCACTACAGGGGTGCTCTGGGGTACGACGCACCCATCGGGGGTCTTCCCCCATAGTTATCATGAGCCGTAGCTCTGTGGTTAGCGGACTTCTGGCGGAGTCAACTGCGGAGGCACCAACACTGATAACCTGTGGGCTATTTGTGACCGCGGGTTTCCACTAATATGAGAGTGTTTTTTATTTTCTTAAATCTCGCTCGATGATTTGCACGAGCGTTAATCCATGATGGGTGATGAATGATGTGGCGTGGCGGAAGTGGGGGCCACCCGGCCCGTGCTTGAAGCGTTGGAACTTCATCTTACTCGCTCTAGCTCTTCATTTGCTTGAATTTGATATTGTATTATCCCTTCAAAAGAATAACAAGCCAAAATTGGATCCATTAGGGATGACTCACTCATTCGAGTGTGTCGAGAACTCGCAGACCACTTGCTTGTGTTCTTCTTGATGTGCCTGGGATCATCGTGAGAACCAATTTCAAGCAAATTTTAACCAAAAAAACAAAATATGAATTGATGCAGAAAAATGGAATGACATATATACACTATGAGGATATGTACAATAGGCCATCATAGCCTGTTATCAGTGCTGGAAGTAAGGCTTGAGAAACTGTCCATTGACAGGCATCTTGAGTGTATCTCCTTCCAAATTATCCAGAGCAAAATTATTGTTTCCTTTGACCTCTGCCACCCCAAATGGACCAAACCAGAGGGGGTTGAACTTCCCATGCTTCCCTTTGTCTACTCGCCTGATATCCCATCACAACACCAAATCCTCGACTTGGATTTCTTTGTCTTTAGCTCTTTGATCAAATAAGCCTTTACTTTTTTCTTGATACTCTTCTAGTCTGAGGCTTACCTGTTCTCATGTTTCATTCAACTCCACCAACTGATTTATTCTTCGGATAAGGTCATTTCACTCTTCCTCGCTTTCTTGTAAGAATCGGGCCATAGGTAATGCAAGTTGAATAGAGAAGACCGCGGCTCTGCCATACACCAGTTCATAAGGGGACTTTCCTGTGGATCTTTTAGTGGTGATGCGATTTGCTTAGAGTTAAAACTTGAGCTCGGAATCCCAGTTATTTTTATTTTCATTGATGGTCTTCTTCAATATCCTCACCAGTGCCTTGTTAGATGATTATGCCAGCCCATTCCTTTGTGTGTAGTACATAGTGGAGTGTCCCAGTAGGCTGTTGTAACACTGAAAAAAAATTACAAATTCAGCCGACTTGAAATCTTGGGAATTATCTATAATGATTTTAGCTGGGCATCCAAACCTAGCTATTATGTTCTCCTCTAGGAACTTGATCACCACCAAGTCTGTAGCATTTCTCGCGGGCATGACTTCTACCCACTTAGTGAAGTAATCCGTAGCAATGAGGATCCATCGATGTTGATTGCTAGAGGCTAGGTGAATCTATCATATGAAGTCAATCCCCCATTGTTTAAAAGGTTCTTAAACATGTACTGGGATTAATGGGAGAGGTGCATACCTTTTCTTTTCGATGAACTCCTAACACTTCTCGTAGGCCCGGACGCAGGCATGTACATTGCCAAACAACTTAGGCCAAAAGAAACCTGCCTTTAGGATATTGTGTGTAGTGGATCGGAAACTATAATGCCCACCACATATTCCTTCGTGGAACTCAGTCATCACTTGGTCAACATATTGCTCTGTCAAACACAATAATAAGATCCCCGCTAGGTCTTTCCAATATATTCTCCCATTTTCCACAATGTACTTTTGAGACGTTAGTATCAAAGCGCGATACTTGGTCTTATCATAGTGAGGGGAACACATCAGGGTTAAAAGGTATTCCACTATGTATTTATACCACGAGGATAACAAGTACTTTACATGTGTCTTTTATGTGGAAGATTCTATGTCCTGATGCATACCTGCATCCTCCTGTGCTTCTCCTCTTGTCATAGACAGATTTATTCCCAGAGCCTGACAGTTGGATTAAGACAAATTTTTGCCAGCCTCTGGCCTTTCATGAGTTTGGTAGGCTTTATCTCCATCTCATAATCCTGGATCTTAGCTATCCATTTTGCCCTGTACCAGAATATCCTTCATAGCTGTAGTGGGTACATAAGTTGTTATGGCTGATTGTAACACATACACCCATAATGCCTTCAACGATTTGACCAGAGCGTAAGCTTGCTTCTCCAGGATATCATATTTCAGTTCAACATCTCGCAGGACTTGACTGAAGAATGTGTTAGAGTCGGTCCTTACAGCCCTCCGTCAGAGATCATTTCACTTTTTGCATATCATTTTTAGGTGTCTCGCTCACTTCACTTCATTGCATTTTGCTAGGGGCATGCCATTGACTGACGAGAGGGTCTGGTCGTCTCGTATTTCCTCATGTTTGTACCTGTAGGGCTAATTAAAACTCCTCAAAAATCATCGAAGTTCAGGTCACGTCTTTCATGGTCATAAATGATTATTTTCATCAACAAGAGTCTTTAGTCCTAGAGTCTAGGGTTTTCAGTCTTTGATACATGTAATAAAAGCCTGCAGGCCATGAGGATGATTTCGAAAAGGTTCCTATTTCATATTTTTATTCTCAAAAACATTTGAAGACATTTCTATTCCAAAACTCTATTTTGAACTAGAAACTGTCAATTTTATTTTTTGTAATAATTTTGTATTTGTTCCACCATAAAAAGTTCAAAGCAAGCCTCTGGTCTTTGCTGAAGTCAAAATGCCAAAATCCCTGCAAAAATCAAATCATTACATCAGTCCAAAACTCAGAAAAAGCAGTGAAAAGCCAAAAGACAGAATTGCATTAAATGATAAAGTGCCAAGATTGCCAAACATTAAAAAGTGGGTTATGGAGAAAATTAAAATCAAATATGATTCTTATGAGATATTTTTCAACCTATATAAACCATGGAGGACAAGTCATTTTCACAAATTCCCAAAGTAAAGGTCGAATTGGAGATTGGAAGGGCGAAAACTTGTTTTCAAAGCCGTGGAAGTCGAAGTGGAAGTGTGCGCGGCACATACAGGTGGCACGCGACGCACACAAGGTGTGCGACGCATTGGGCATCACAGGCCCGTGCATTTTTGCACGCGCGCAACGCATACACAGCGCGCGACGCACTGGGCATGCGCGCGACGCGTAGAGTTTCAGGGCCAAAAATTTTTACTTCTTCGCCCAGACTCATGCCAAATTACCTCATTTTGCTTGCAAGTAAGTTATTCATGCTTACTTAGTGAATCATGGACATGTTATGGTATTTCAAAAATGGAAAAACAAGTGTTTGATGTGGTGAAATATAAACCCTATGTTCATTGCTAAAATCACTCCCTAGGGTTTTGAAAGACATGTTAATGGTATTGTGGGGGTTTCCAAAATTGTGTTATTGATATATATACCCATGCTCTCTATTATTATTGGTGTCATCGCTTGTGGTTTACCATAGCCTCACGCTCTCTCTCTCCTATTCAAATCACTGCTGTCATTACCATTATCATTGTCACACTGTTTATCATTTATATTGTAACACAGTCCCATATTCACTATTCCCCATTCTCCATTGACAAAGCCTAACTATCATTGCAAGGGCTGTTCTTTGTCCTACACTACATTACACTCCTTCCTACTCACTTGTCCAAATCCCCATGTAGTCAAAGCAGTGACTGTTTTCCATTCAAACTCATTTGACAGAACCTTTATCATTGTGGCTTTCCTATAACACTTTGATACACATGTGACACATTCGGGATTAGAGCATACACTGAACTCTTGTTTTCACTATACCTATATCAGCATATATTTTTCAAACATCTTGATTTCAGCGCCATGTCAGAGACGGATTCAATTTATGAGCAGGAGTATGACAGTGATTCCACAGCAGAGGTTAATGTGCCACGGAGGTCTCACAAAAGTGGCAAAAGTGGTAGGCATGTCAGGGAGGAGCCTACTTCTTTGGCTCAATTGCAGGCTTGCCCGCTTGCAATGGATTGTTTTCAGCATCAGTCATGTTTCCAATACTGTGAGATGATTTCACAAACCCAACATCATCATGAGCTAGCTCGTCTATTTGTTCTACATTTACATGATGGCCATGTAAACCTTGCCGGAGTTAACTTCATTCTGTCACCAGAGACCATTGCTCAGGCCACCAGGATACCAAACATAGGAGAGGAATGGAACAAAAGATAGCAGCTAGAGAAATCCTACTATGAGCCATACATCAAACCTGGGTATATGAGGCAGCTGAGCAGGGTATTTCCATTCAGATTTCTGAAGGATGAGTTTGCACCATTGATGAAGCTCATCATTCGATATTTCAGTTGCGAGGGCAGATTCTCGCGCCTCTATGCGTACCATATCCGTTTATTGATGCATTTCACGAGGGTACGTATGATGAGCATTCCATACTTCATGTATCGCAACATAGAGCGGATGACATTTCTTGTACAGAAGAAGACCCCAGCATAGCAGCATAGCAGTATATATCATTACGCGCTAATCAAAATTATGGTGGTACATCAATTGAAACAGTAGGGCATTGCTTGGGAGGATTTCATCTCCTGTGACTTCTTCTCAGCATCACAGCCGCCTCCCAAGGTAGTTCATGATGAGGGAGAGCCTTCACGCCAGTTTGAAATTCCTGAGACCGAGCATATCAGTGCTCCAGTGTATGTGACATATCAGCGAGGCCACAGAGCCTTATTTGCAACTACACGACGAGTACTATCTCCACCCGAGGTGGAAGGGGTCTCGTTGACTTCATCAGCAGCGCGAGTATTATCTCCACCCGGGGTGGAAGGGGTATCGCCTTCGACTTCAGCACAGGTACAGATTCAAGACAGAGGCAAGAGGCCTATGCATGATGAGGGCCCCTCAGGAGGCCAAGATACTGAATTCACATTGATTGATGTTGATGCGAGCTCTCCTAGCTCGAAACTGAAAGAGATCATCCAGGAGCAGAAGGTCGAGATTGACACGCTGAATGTTAAGTTGTAGAGAGCTCAGTGGGTGATAAACTACCTGGAGCAGCGTAACAAACAGCTAGAGGATCAACACACACTTGTAGCGCTGCGGCGAATCTGTGAAGATCGACAATTGGCCCGGAAGAGACCCGGTGACATGACACCAGTTGAGCGAGAGACCGAACTCATGCATGTTAACATTCATCTGGAGAAGTTGTTGGCAAAAGCCAATAAATACAAAGACATGCTCCGTCACATGAAAGGTCATTATTGGGCCCGCATGCACGTCTGCAAAGCAAAAGTGAAGATTCTGAAAAGGAGGTTGAGCAGAGCACTGAAACGGCGAAAGAGGCCTGATCCACTCCGGATTTTGGCCGAGGCTTCGTTGGCTGAGCATGATACATGATGGAGGGTCTTCGCTCCGAATTTGAGCAAATTTG